>CM024640.1:40591485-40671755 GCA_014182715.1 Eucalyptus cloeziana | reverse complement strand
CCCTTTCTTTTTCTCTCTCTCTCTCTCTCTCCTCTCCATTTTCCCCCCTACCGTGCGAACACCCCACCGAATGCCCCCCAAGCCAATTCCATTTTCGGCTTCTCTTCTTCTTTTTTTTTATTTTTTGACTAGTCAAACTCTCCTCACTTATCTCTTCTCTCTCTCTCTTCTTCCCTATTTCCCCTCCCACATGACCGAAAGCCCCCCTCCCTTTCCTCTTCTTCTTTCTTCTTCTTTCTTCTTGGTGAAACGGAACACAACCAAGTTGGGCGAAGAAGATAGGGGAGCAAGCAGCCACCGAAGCCCGGGCCACCCGCACCGCCACCCGCCGTCGCCGCCCGTGCTCGCGGCTACCCGTCACGCCCGCTCCGCTCGCCCCCCGTCCCGCCATCCGCCTCCCCGTGCGCGCGACCACCGCCCTGCCTTGGCTACTCGCCCCGGCTCGCCGCCGCTGCCACCCGGCCGCCTGTCCTTACTCCCGGCGTCCCCTCACCTCCACCGACCCTCCCCTTTGCCCTCTTGGCCATTGGAACAGCTCGCCAGCCAAGGCAAAGAACTCACGGTGGGGTATTCCAGCCCCTTCAAGCCCGCTTTTGGGCCATTTTCGGAGCCTCGGAGTCGTGCGTGCTTTGGAAGGAATCGATCCCCGCGCCGTGCCTGGTCGATTTGATCCCGATTGCGCGATTCCAGTAAGTAACCCTTACTAATCATTTGCTTAGTGGGTTAATTATACTTAATGGTTGTTTAGTTTATTTAATTAAGCTTAGGTGGTTAGATTAATGTTTATTAGTTGATTTAGATGCAAATTAGTCAAATTGAATGTGTAATTAGCAAGTAGACATGGTCTACTATTTATCAAGGGTAAATTTTAATTTTCCAACCTTTATCGGGCTTCATTTGATATTTCTACCAAATAATTTTGGCGTTTAAATATTATTTTTTCGAAATTAAATTAAATAATTATTTATTTTCCGAAAATTCAACTGTGATGGGTACTAGCTACGACCTAATATTATGATGATGACTGTGGTGAAGTCTGTTTATTTAATCAGGCTTTATTTTTGAGCTAAATTGAATTTTTAATATTTATTATTTAATTTTCGAAATTAATTAATTAATTAATTATTTTTCGGAAATTAAGGCGGAGATGGCCGACAACGAAATCTCGTGCTGATTGTCGTGGCGCAGTCCATTTATTTAATTGAGCTCTACGTTGCATGGAATTAAATAAATTGTGATATTTTAGGGATTACCTAAATTGATTGGAATTGATTGAGATTGAGTTATTGATTGGAAAATGGCCATGTATGTTTATTCAGCATTCTTATGTTTTGTTGAGTCGTAAAGTGTGTGGAATGGTGAGAGGAGTCGAAGTACTTTGGGTTGGAACCCGTCGGACACGGTGTATGGGCTACGTGGTTGTGATTTGGGATATCACCTAAAAACGGCGTCTTAAAGAACGCACGTATCGGTCTAGTACTCATATCGTGATAGGCATGTATGGTTCGGTGATTAAGGACATCACTGGTGAAACGGCGCCTTAAAGAACGCATACACTTGTCTATTAAACACATTATCATAGGCATGTGTGGTTCGGTGATTAGGGATCACCTGGCGAAAACGACGCTTAAATAACGCACACAATTGTCTATTGAGTACATGGTTATAGGCATGTGTGGTTTGGTGACTAAGGATATCACCGGGCCAAAACGACGCCTTTAAAGAACGCACGGGTTGTCTAATGGGTAAGTCATCTTGCGAACTTGATGCCCGAGAACATTGATGTGGCTCGTGACCGAGTGCCCTATGGGAGGTTTTATGGTGTGGAATCAATGACCTAGAATGGTCCGTCGACATGTAATCGACTAGTTCGATTGAGCAATGATTTGATTGATTGTCCGTTGTGATTTTTGAAACGTTGTATATAACCTTGAATTGCAGGTTGAGACTGAGGCCAAGGTAAGTCCTCTGACTTGTGCTGTGCTTAGACAACCGAGTAGTGTATTGACTCCCTAATTGAGTCTTAGTGGGGTAGAACTTGCTGAGATGTAGTCTCATCTCGGTTGTGGGACAACATTTCAGGATCCCGATGAGGAGCTGAGGAGGAGGAATCTGAGAAGGAGAACTCTGAGGTGAAACCTAAGGAGGAAAATTTTTGGAAGAAGAAGATAGCACCAAGAGGGATCTTGAGTACGATTCGGATGGACTGAGATCTCATCTTCTTTTGTGAACTCCATTTTGATGTGAATAGAGTTAGAGTAAAAGTTGTGATCAGTTGTAAAGTACTTTGGTTTGTGTTTGTATGAAAGTTTGGTTATAAGTTTCAATGTGAAAATTATGGTCCCGCTTTTCTATCCTATTGTTTTATTGTCTGGAGATTTTCTTTATACTTTCGCTTGCATATTAAATGAACGGGGCGATGCGTCCCGGGGACGTCGCTATTAATCGACTAGGTGAGGGATGGGCACGCGTCGGAGGATCTGGGCATGACATCCCGTTTAAGTGGTATCGGAGCGAAGAAAATTGACTATGGGTCATTTGCACTAAAAATTTCTAAAAGTTACTTAGTAGCCTAGGTCACTCTAAAAACGCGCCAAATGGAAATTAACCGTGAATTTGAGTCCGATTTCAGAAATTGAAGATTCTGTCATGCCAAAATAAATTCTAGGAACATCGACTCGCCCTTAGAGGATTTTTCGGCAACCCGAGGCTTTTTAGAAAAAGTCGTCCTAGGGTCGTTTTGTCTAGAAAAAGGCCGTGATCGTTTTTGATTGCGTAATTGGGAAGCAAGTGGGATCAATTGGTGAGGAAAATACCAATTTGATAATCGAGGTGTCAATTGAATTTGTAAGGGCCAAATGGGATTAAATTGAGAGTGAGATCACGCCCAATTGAAGCCAAAAATTGTGAAATTCTTATGCCCCCTGTCTAGCCCAAATTGGACCATTTCAAAGGTTGTAGAGTGTGCATGGGTGGCTGATTTGTAGCCAAGGAAGGTGTGGGTGGTGTAGGTTGGTCAAGGGAACATTTGAATGGAAAAAATTGGTTTGTGGCCGCCTTGTCCCCCATCTCTCCCTCTCTCCCCCATCTACCACTCAAGACTCCTTCCTCCTCCATTCAAGCTACCGTGTGAAGTCCAAAAATCGTAGAGGAGAAGAGCTGAGGTCGCCGGAACAACTAGCAAGCCGAGGAGCCGCCTCACGTCGTCGTTCGCACCGCCGTACACTGTCCTCGCCTCGTGCGCACGCCGTTGTCACTGCTTCACCTAGCCCCGCATCCTAGCCATCGTTCACCTCTGTTCGTGCACCCAGGTGGTTGTCTAGCCATCGTGAGTGGCTGTGGAAGCTCGCCGGAGCTGCCGTTTAGCCCTCCAAGTGCCGTGCAGCCTTCCCCGAGCCTTCACTGGTCTTGCTTACCTTGTTCAGCCCTTGTTCTCTTTGTTTGCAGCCAATAACATAGGAGAAATCAGAGGGTTTTCCAGCAAGCTCTAAGCCCGTTTTGAGGTGGTTCAGAGCCTCGGTTGCTAGGCCCGCCTTGAGGAAAGTCGAGCCTCGTCGAGTCCACGACGATTTGATCCGATCGGATCTCGAAACAAGTGAGTTTAACTCACTAATCCTTACTTAGTAGACTAATGATGCTTAGGGGTTGATTAGATTTAATTAAGTACAATTAGGTGGATAGATTAGAGTAGAGCAATTAATTTAGTGGTAATTATTTTTCGAAAATTAGACTGGGATAGCCAAAGGACTGGAATTTTATGCGATTGCAGTGGTACTCTCTATTTAATTATTCGAGCTTTATTTTACGCTGAATTGATTTAACTGTAATTTTAGGATTTATTCTTAAATTAATTAATTTTGGAAATAAATTGGAAAATTACTAGGCGTCGGTCTACAGCGCCAAAAACCTATTTTGGGACCGTTGAAAATGGTGGGAAGGTTCAAAACTGAAAACCTTGTATTTTGGCTAAGGCCAGCCGTATACCCACACACGTGTATTTTTATTAATCATGATAAAAAGAGAAAATTGATTGTGTCTTCGGAACAAAAATACTATAACGGCTCGATGATTCATATGTCATATGGAGAATGGACGTTATACTAATATAGCTTGATGACTCTCTTGTCATCTCGAGAAATAATTGTTTGTATACCGGCTTGGTGACTCTATATGTCATCTTGGAGATAGGACGGTATGATTTTACAGCTTGGTGACTTTCATGTCATCTTGAAAAGGAATTGCTTGTATATCGGCTCGGTGAATCTATATGTCATCTTGGAGATAGGACGGTATGACCCAACGATGTGTTATAACGACTCGATGACTCTATATGTCGTCTTGGAGATCAAACGTTATGGACAGGTATGTTATAATGGCTCGATGACTCTATATGTTGTCTCGGAGATAGAACGTTATGCATACCCGCTCGATGGCTCTATATGTCATCTGAAGATAAGATAGTACTATCTATATTTCACTTTGATTGAAGAATCCTAGATGTTGATCGGATTCATAGATAGTATGGAATGGCATGACCGGGAATGGTCGATTGACATGTAATCGACTAGGTCGATTGATCGATGTTTTGATCTGTGGTGATTGATTGTGTGCCTATTCGAACTGTGTTGAATTGCAGGTGGAAACTGTTGGATAAATTCTCTTCAGATATTTTGAAGTCGACAAAACATTTCCATCGATCCAGTCAAGACTTTGCGGACTCTACTGGCAAAGTCTGAAGATCAAAGTCCGACGATAACAAGACTCAAGTTTTAAAGTCTACCTCATGGACAGTTTCCAGACCGACAAGTTAAAACTTCTATTATGATTTTATCTAATATGGTTTTGATTTCAACGACTAAGGAATATCTTTCGACTGGAATCAGCACTACAAGATCTTAGATTCGTATCCGAATAAATCAAGATTCTCTAAGATTCGTAACTTATTTGGAAAGTTCTACTTATGGAAACCAAGATCCTGATTGTTTGGGTGAGCAGGATTGATGGGCTATCTACACTTACCTTAAAGAGCTCGAGATCTCTCTAAATTGAATCTGTTCAACGGGTTGATTGGAAGAACTTCTTTGGAAGGTGTCCAACGGTAATAAAGGCATGAAGAAGTATATAAGAGAGATGCTCAAGTTGTTGAAGGGTGCCGGATAGAAGAATTCCAAAGTCTGAATCTCCTTTTAGTTTGTGATCTTATTCTTCGAGAATTACATGTAATCAACAGAGAGAGTGAAGTGTGGTGAGACCTTGAGGAAGTGTAGTAGAGTCTCTACACTTTGTGGAATCAAGGGCGTGAGATTGTAAACACTCTTTTTGATTCTTAGTGAAATCTAGCCCGGAAGGGCTGTCCGTGCGGGAGAGTGGACATAGGCTTAGTTTAAGCCGAACCACTATAAATCTGGAGTCTTGATTCTCTATCCTTAATCTCTTTACTTTTCGTTACTTTCATTTGCAGCGATTATTGTTTTTAATTCCTTAATCTCTTTTATAAGAAATTGCTAATACAGTTAGTTAAAATTGTAAAATTGCCTTAGTCACCTATTCACCCCCCTCTAGGTGCTAATTCTAGTCCTAGCATTTGGTATCAGAGCCTGTGTACTCGTTTATAAGAAGTGTCTTTACTTCTGAGTAAAAGATCTATGGCTAGTATGTTGCCTGCAAGGTTGGTTGAAGGTCAAAGTAATACCAGACCTCTATATTTTGATGGAAAAGACTACAGCATATGGAAAAACAAGATGAAAGCATTCCTAAGATTGAAAGATCCTTTGGAGTGGGAAGTGGTAGATAAAGGAATCATTCCTATTGCTGCATCATAATCAGAGAGAGGAAAAGAAGTTGCTGGTCCTATTGAGATGACTCAAGAAGAAATAACCAAGAGACAGACTCTTGATGCTAAAGCCATTTATTCCTTATATTGTGCTTTATCCCCTACTGAGTATAATAGAATATCTTCTTTTGATACAGCGAAAGAAGTCTGGGATAGGCTTCACATTACCTATGAAGGGACTGATTGAGTGAAAGAGACAAGAATCAATATTCTTTTGGGACAATATGAAGTCTTTAAGATGAGATCAGGAGAATTAATAACTGACATGTTTAGTCGTTTTACTGAAATTGTGAATGGTCTTGAATATCAGGGACATCCAATCTTAGGACATATGAAGGTCAACAAACTTCTACGTGGACTCTCTAAAGACTGGAATTACATAAAAACTTCAATAAGAGAGACATAGAGGATTGCTCCACTCTTTGTAGACGAACTGGTTGGAACTCTTCAGTCTTATGAAGTAGAGCACACCAACGAAGAAGAAGATTCAAAAGGTAAGAAATCTATTGCCTTAAAGTCTAATGATTATTCGATGTTACGGACTCGAGGAAGATCTAGATGACGAAGAACTGGCACTCATGATAAAGAGATTCAGAAAGCTGAACATAAAGGGAAGAAAATTCAATTGGAAGAAACAAAGCTCATAAAGGTTTCAAAACAAATCAACAGAGGAAGATGATTCTAATAAAGAAGTGACTTGCTTTGAATGCAAGAAAAAGTGACACATCAGACCTAACTATCCTCTATTAAAGAAAAGAAAAAAAAAGGAAAGACTGAGAAATATAGGAAGGCACTCAAAGCAGAGACTTGGAGTGATACTGAATGTGAAGAAAGTGATGATGATTATGCCAACATCTGCTTGATGGCAAAATCTGATTCAGACTCAGACCTTGATATAGATACAGACTCAGACAATGAGCTTGAGGTTAGTAATCTAAAAATTCCTGTCAAAGTCTCCAAATATATTGATGAACTTTGTCTTAGTCTAAAAACCTCTTTCAGGAGGATCTCCGAATTGAAAAATGAAAATTCTACATTGAAGCAACAGGAAAAACTTTGGAAAGAAAAGTTTGAAAAGTTGGAAAAGAACATTACTGTCTTGAAAGAAAACTCGGACTCTATTTCCAAAGAGAATAATCTTTTGAAGAATGATATTTCTAATATATCAAAAAGATTTTCAAATGGTTCTGAAAAATTGGATAAGATTCTTTTGATACAAAGACCCTACTTTGATAAGTTAGGTCTTGGTATGACTTCTGAAACGAGTCCACTAATTGATTTCCCAAAGGTTAAGGAAAGAATCAAACAAAGACCAACCATAACTCCGTTTATAAAAATCATTTCCAGAAAGTCTTTGTAAAACCTGTTGGATAAGATTATTTCGATACAAAGACCCTACTTTGATAAGTTAGGTCTTGGTATGACTTCAAACGAGTCCACTAATTGATTTCCCAAAGGTTAAGGAAAGAATCAAACAAAGACCAACCATAACTCGTTTATAAAAATCATTTCCAGAAAGTCTTTGTAAAACCTGTTGGATAAGATTATTTCGATACAAAGACCCTACTTTGATAAGTTAGGTCTTGGTATGACTTCTAAAACGAGTCCACTAATTGATTTCCCAAAGGTAAAGGAAAGAATCAAACAAAGACCAACCAGAACTGTTTATAAAAATCATTTCCAGAAAGTCTTTGTAAAACCTATTGGATAAGATTCTTTCGATACAAAGACCCTACTTTGATAAGTTAGGTCTTGGTATGACTTCTGAAATGAGTCCACTAATTGATTTCCCAAAGGTAAAGGAAAGAATCAAACAAAGACCAACCATAACTGTTTATAAAAATCATTTCCAGAAAGTCTTTGTAAAACCTGTTGGATAAGATTATTTCGATACAAAGACCCTACTTTGATAAGTTAGGTCTTGGTATGACTTCAAACGAGTCCACTAATTGATTTCCCAAAGGTAAAGGAAAGAATCAAACAAAGACCAACCAAACCGTTTATAAAAATCATTTCCGAAAGTCTTTGTAAAACCTTGGCAAAATGCTTTGAAATGTTATAAGTGTCAAAGCTCGAACATTTTGAGAAAGAATGTCCTTTGGTTTGGAGACCCGTTAAAAGGAGTTGGGCAAAGACTGTGTATTGTTCTAACTCGTCTGGACCCAAAATGATGTGGGTACCAAAGAAAGCATGAATTCTTTTTAATTGCAGGTCACTATCAAAATGAAGATTAAATGGTATCTAGATAGTGGCTGCTCAAGACATATGACAAGAGACTCAAGCTGCTTCATAAAACTTGACCAGATAGATGGAGGAAAAGTTTCTTTTGGTGGTAACAACAAAGGAAGAATTACTGGTTGTGGAACAATAAAGATTGGAAATCTGTCAATCAAAAATGTTTCCTTAGTTGAAGGATTAAATTACAACCTGCTTAGCATAAGCCAATTGTTTGATACTGGATTCAAGATTAATTTCCAGGAAGGAACGTGCTCAGGAATCGGTAAAGACTTTACTCAATCTTTTACTGGACGAAGACTTGGAAATATCTATCTTCTAGATGTGAATCATGAAAGATCACAATGCTTGATATCAGTACAAGATGAAGCTAATCTATGGCACAAAAAGCTTGGCCATACCAATATAAAGCAAATCACCAAGATCTCCTCCAAGAAACTTGTTCAAGGATTGCCTATTCTTAATTACTTAAAGTCTGATATTTGCACACCATGCATACTAGGTAAACAGGTTAGAAACTCTTACAAACCAATAAGTAAAGTTTCAACTAATCGCGTACTGCTGTTTTTGCATATGGACTTATTTGGACCTACCAGAACGCAAAGCATTGGTGGAAAAAAGTTCTGCCTAGTAATAGTGAATGATTATTCACGATTTACTTGGGTCTACTTTCTTGCAAGTAAGTCTGAGACTTTCTCTCACTTTTCAAAGTTTGCTAAGAATGTGCAGAATGAGAAAGGCCACATTATTTCAATCATCCGTACAGACTATGGAGGTGAGTTTGAAAATCAAGACTTTACTAAATTCTGTGATGAATCTAGTTTTCAGCACAAATTTTCCTCTCCATATACACCAGAACAGAATGGGGTTGTGGAAAGGAAGAATAGGCCTTTACAAGAAATGGCAAGAACACTTTTAATCGAAAGTAATATTTCCTCAAGATTTTGGGCTGAAGCTATTTCAACTGCCTGCTATATTATTAATAGAGTGTTCTTAAGGCCAATTCTTGAGAAAACTCCTTATGAAATTTTTAAAGAAAAGAAACCAATTATTTCTTATTTTCAAGTATTTGGTTGTAAATGCTTTATTCTGAAAAATGCAAATGATCGAGCTGGCAAGTTTGAAGAAAAATCAGATGAAGGATTCTTTCTTGGTTACTTAACTGCAAGCAAAGCCTATAGAGTATTCAACAAGAAGACTCAGACTGTGGAAGAATCAATGAACGTCAAATTTCAAAACTCTCCACAAATTCAGCTAATTCAGACTGAAGAATCAGAATATGTTCCAGACTCTGTTAGGTCTATCTCCCATGAAGCAGTTCAAAATTCAGAGGCAGTACATCAAGTTACTGATGAAAAATCAACTCAAGAAAAAGATCAACAATTGATCAGACTGACCAGTAATTGGAAGCACAAGTCTAGTCATCCTGAAGATCTCATTATTGGAAACGTTAATGAGGGAATTCGAACAAGATCCAAAAGGCGAGAAGAGTCTAGTGCCGTAGTGCTTATTTCTGAAATAGAACCCAAAAACATTAAAGAAGCCTTAGCTAATGAAAGCTGGATTGAAGCAATGCAAGAAGAGCTCGAGATAATTCGGTATTAATGATGTTTGGGAATTAACTCCTAAACCAAAAGGTAAATCTGTTATTGGAGCTAAATGGGTTTTCAGAACAAAGTTGATGAAAAGGCAAAGTGACAAGAAACAAAGCAAGACTCGTGGCTAAAGGATACACACAAGAAGAATGGATAGACTATGATGAAACTTATGCTCTAGTAGCAAGGTTAGAAGCAATCGATTACTACTTGCTTTTGCATGTTATAAGAATTTCAGGTTATTTCAAATGGACGTCAAAAGTGTATTCTGAATGGATTTATTCAAGAAGAAGTCTATGTGGAACAACCTCCTGGATTTGAAGACTCAAAGAAACCGGACTCGGTGTTCGGGGCAAGAAAGCTTTATATGGATTAAAACAAGCTCCTCGAGCTTGGTATGAAAGGCTAAGTAACTTTTTAATTCAAAGTGGTTTCTCTAAAGGAAAGGTAGATACTACATTGTTTATTAAAAAGGAAGGTAAAAGCTTTCTACTTGTTCAGATTTATGTTGTTGATTTTATATTCGGATCATCTAATGAGACTTTGTGCAAGAAATTTTCTAAGTCTATGTAGGATGAATTCGAGATGAGCATGATGGGTGAACTATCCTTCTTCCTTGGTCTACAAGTAAAACAACTAAAAGAATGAATCTTTATTCATCAAGAAAAATATGCAAAGGAACTTGTTAAAAAGTTCGGTCTGGAGAATTGCAAAAAGACTAACATACCTATGTCAAGTTCTTTGAAGATAGACAAAGACGAAGCAGGGAAGAAAGTCGACCAAAAATCATATAGGAGTATTATTGGTTCACTTCTTTATCTTACTGCATCTAGACCTAACATATTATTTAGCGTTTGCATATGTGCTAGGTTTCAATCAGATCCTAAGGATCTCACTTAAGTGCTGCCAAACGTATCATTAAATATGTTGCAACTACTGCTAAGATTGGTCTATGATATCCTAAAGAATGAGACTTTACTCTTCTTGGTTATTCAGACGCAGATCTTGCAGGTTGTAGAGTTGAAAGAAAAAACACTTCAGGTACATGTCAATTACTTGGCAACAGGGCAGTATCTTGGTTTTCAAGAAAACAAAGTATTGTGGCTCTTTCAACAGTTGAAGCAAAATACGTAGCCCTTGGAAGTTGCTGTTCTCAAATACTCTGGATAAAACAACAACTACGAGACTTTGGTATTGAAGACTCTTGCACAGAGATCAAATGTGACAATACCAGTGCAATCAATCTTCTAAAGAATCCTATCCTACACTCAAGAGCAAAACATATTGAGATTCGACATCACTTTATAAGAGATCATGTTCAGAACAAAGAAGTCTTGATACAATTTATTGACTTAAAGAATCAACTAGCAAACATCTTCACAAAGCCACTTGAGAAAAGTCTATTTGAGTCTATTCGTTCAAGACTCAACATTTTATCTCTTGAAGACTGTTGAAGTTCAGACTCAGAATCTAAGTCTGACAAAGTATCAGACTCAAAAATTCAGACTTGGAATACCAATCGTCACGACTGTAAGTTGTTATAATTACAGTTCATTTACTCACTTAAACTGATATCTTGAAAAAGTAAGATTGTCTGTTTATCTCTAATTGAGTTTATTAAGGCAGTTAATTTTAAAAAAGGGTGGTTATCGTTTTGTTTAAGGCAGCTATTTTTTAAAAAGGAATTTTTTTTCTAAATTGCGACGCTTCAGATACCACGATTCGATTGCCTTTTATACTCATTCTCCTTCTCTTTTTACTTCACCCAGAAACCCTAGTTCACAAATTTTTCACTCTCTAGATTTCTCTCCTCAAGTTCTTCTTCTCAAGTTTTTAACTTTCTTGCGACACAAGTGTGAAAGTTCCATCCAAGAAAGCGACAATGTCTTTCCAAAGGAAATCCTCAAGAATAGCGAACAGGGGACCATAGGGCTCGGGTGAGGGGCCTACGCATTTTGATCTCACAGAAGAAAGTGACTTTTCAAGTGAACAGACGCACCAACAATCTCAACAGCGCACCTCCTCAACTAGATCTCATGTTCGTCATCCTCAACATGCAGAGGGAATCATTGAAGATATCGAACCTGTAAGGTCTCTTAAGCCTGCTTTTGTTTATAGGCTCTATTCTGCGTTGAAGGAAGGAGGTTCTGCAATGACTTTCATTGATGAGTTTTTGAAAGAGAAAGGCTACAAAAATGAGACACATTTTCTCACTGTAATGGAGCGATCAGGCGTTGTTCCTGGTGGAACGGCTGCAAAAACCTTTGCAAACTTTCCGAGTGACCCTCGCTTTGGGAGTGTAAATTAGCCTGAGGGGAAAGATGATGATGAGAAGATGTTTGTGCATTTTAAGCCTAGGATGGGTGTGGCTGCAACTCTTCGAGGAAAGAAGGACGGATTGTTTCAATCGGAGGAACACAAGAAAGTGTATGGGAAATTGCTGAAGCGTGGGGTGATGAACCCACGAACCGTGGATTTTGATTTTCTGGATCTGTTGAGCATCAATCTGAGGGAGAAGTTTGAGAAGCTTCAACTTCATAAGTTCTGTACTGAGTGTAAGGTGGCTTATTCTGAATTAACAGCCTATTTTTATTCCAACCTCAGTTTTCTTGATGCCAATAGTTTTTCTTTCAGTGTGAGAGATAGAGAGTATATGGTTGACACAGATACTCTGCCAGATGTAATTGGTGTGGAAAGAGGAGCTTTCCAATCAATTTCTGTGTCTGTGAGTCATGCAACTCTGGAACTTGCGAGAGACAGAATCGCAGAAGGCCGTCTCTCCTACTCAAGGATAAATGCTACAAACACTTTGCTTCACAAGATAGTGATCAACTATCTCAGACCGAAATCGACTTCGAAGACAGATGTATCCATCTCAGAAGCCAAATTGATGTATGCAATCAAGATCGGTCTTAACTTCTCTTTAGCCCCATACCATCATGTTTCACATGTATAGGTCTATGGCAAAGGACCAGGGAAAACTCCCTTATGCTGCTCTTATCACTCGTCTTTTTAGACATTTGAACATTCAGCCTCCCCACATTTTCTCTGTGAAGACTATTGATCAAATGGTCATTGGGTTGAGGATGATTACAAAAATGCGTCTAAAAGAACTTAACAAAAATCTGGAGCAGTTCAAGGAGAAAACTCTTGTTAAGACCAGACCAGACTCTTCTGCTGCTAAGAGGAAAGGAAAGGAACCTGTGACTGGTCCTATCAAGAAGAGGAGGGCAATCATCATGGAGGATGAAGATGATGAGGATGATATGCCTATCTCTGCCTTTGTTTCTCAGTATTCTGCTCCTGTATCAGCAGAACCAGAACGACAAGTTGCAGAGGAAACTGAGAAAGGGAACCACGAAAAGGAATCCTTGTAGGAAGAAAAAGAGGAAGAAGAAGAAGAAGAAACAGCAAAGACAGACTCCCAGCAACAACCAGCAGACTCACATGTCGAAGAAGATCAAGCAGATTCTCCAGCAGAAAAAGAGGATCAACAACACTTTGCCACTGAGGAAACTCCTCAGAAAGAAGAAGTACTTCTCCCCTCCAGAAGACATTGAAACAGGGGGAGATGTCCAAAGAGAAAGTACTCCTCTTCTCTTAACATTTACCAGTGCAAATGTTAGTAGATCACCTCCTGGTGCAGAGGATGTTCATGCTACTCATTTTCCTGAGGGAGAGGCAACTTCTCCAAACATTGATCCTCCCGCTGATATTCACTCTATTGGCTTAACTCCACCATCAGACCGAGTTGATGCAAGCACACAAACTGACAATTCAGGCGATTTCGGAAGGCTGCTTGAAATCATTTTGGAGCTCAAAGGCCAGATATATGCTTTAGGGTGTGAATTTCAGACTCTGCAGAGTGAGAATCATGCCATGTTCATCTCCTTGCATGATCAGATTAAAGATGTTCAACGTCAGGTTTAGGCTACTGCAAGAGGAACTGCTCTCACTCAACTACAAGAGGATTTGAGAAAACTGGAAGGAACTGTCAAGTCTATGGAGGACTTTCAACTTGTTCGCATTCCTCGCGCTCCTTAACTTTCTCACCTTTTTATGATGACAAAAAGGGGAGAAGACTTTGCAGATTTTCAGATTTTCATTCTCATTTTATTCCAAACTATTCTCTTTTTTTTAAACACATTTTGGATGTTTTGTTTGATTGACTTTATCTTAAGGTTTTGGAATGCTTGCTTATTATTGCATTACTTTAAACTGTTAAATTAGATAAAGATAGTTGATATCTACACAAGACTAATGCGTTTTCTGTGGATGCAGATCTATGTACAGGACAAGTCTGTGTACAGGACAACTTATACTATCTTTACTCTAATCTTTTATGAGATATCATTGTTAGCTTAAATGTTGTATTGCAGGGCAATAGTATTCAAATCTGCAAGAAAGTTTTGTCACCATAAAAAAAAAGGGGGAGATTGTTGGATAAATTCTCTTCAGATATTTTGAAGTTGACAAAACATTTCCATCAGTCTGGTCTGAAGACTTGCAAACTCTACTGGCAAAGTCTGAAGATCAAAGTCTGACGTTAACAAGACTCAAGTTTTAAAGTCTACTCTCATGGACAGTTTCCAGATCGACAAGTCAAAACTTCTATTCTGATTTTATCTAATATGGTTTTGACTTCAACGACTAAGGAATATCTTTTGATTGGAATCAGCACTATAAGATCTTAGATTCGTATCCGAATAAATCAAAATTCTCTAAGATTCGCAACTTATTTGACTTATTTGGAAAGTTTTACTTATGGAAACCAAGATCCTGATTGTATGGGCGAGGAGGATTGATGGGCTATCTACACTTACCTTAAAGAGCTCGAGATCTCTTTAAATTGATTCTGTCCAACGGGTTGATTGGAAGAACTTCTTTGGAAGGTGCCAACGGTAATAAAGGCATGAAGAAGTATATAAGAGAGATGCTCAAGTTGTTGAAGGGTGCCGGATAGAAGAATTCCAAAGTCTGAATCTCCTTCTTAGTTTGTGATCTTATTCTTCGAGCATTACATGTAATCAAAAGAGAGACTGAAGTGTGGTGAGACCTTGAGGAAGTGTAGTAGAGTCTCTACACTGTGGAATCAAGGGCGTGAGATTGTAAACACTCTTTTTGATTCTTAGTGAAATCCAGGCCGGAAGGGGGGGCTGTCCATGCGGGAGAGTGGACGTAGGCTTGGTCTAAGCCGAACCACTATAAATCTGGAGTCTTGATTCTCTATCCTTAATCTCTTTAGTTCACGTTACTTTCATTTGCAGCGATTATTGTTTTTAATTCCTTAATCTCTTTTATAAGAAATTGCTAATACAGTCGGTTAAATTGTTAAAATTGCCTTAGTCACCTATTCACCCCCCTCTAGGTGCTAATTCTAGTCCTATCAGAAACTGAGGCCAAGGTAAGTCCTCTAAATCTGTGTTGTGCATAGGTAGCCCTTATGGCGTATTGGCCTTCTAATCAAGTCTTAGGGGGTAGAACTTGCTGAGACATCGTCTCACTGGTTATTGTATAACCATTTTCAGGTCCTTAGAAGGTGTTGGTGGAGGATCGGGAACCTCGGAGTTTGGGAAGGTGGAGACCGAAGAATCGGTGAACGTGTCCGACCAGGGGGTCATAGGACAGTTCCCTTTTGTTATTAAGTCGATATTTTGTAAATAGTATGATATTGTATATAAACATGTTTGTTTATAAAAGGCCATTTTGGTTAGAAAAATTTGTAGCCCTACTTTTCTATCTCATTGTTTTATTTTCTGGGGATTTATTTATATGCTTCCGCATGCGTATTAAAATGAATGGGTCGGTGATGCGTCCTGGGATGTCGCTATTATATCGACCAAGCCGGGATGGGCGTGCGCTCGAGGATCGGGGCGTGACATCCCTATTTAAGTGGTATCAGAGCCAGGTTAGGTATTTGAGTGATAAGGTGCGATGACCTATGGGATAGTAGTAGGAATGACATTTAAATTTATGCTGGTTCATGTCTGTGGTAGTTGTTTGGTAAAATTGTTTACCGTATGTGGATCGCTCATCTTCTAATCCAATGTGGATTTGGAAGACAGGTTTCAGTATAAAGGCTGAACCATGAGCGAGTAGGAGCAGAGAACTCCGAGTAAGAGAACTGTTAGGCCTACAGTTCGGGTTAGGTCACCAACTAGGGTCGGTACTCAAGGAGGTAGAGGTAGGGCATAGGCACATGCTAGTACCAGTGGAGTAGCACCACCTCCTGTTGGTTCTGGGGTAGCAGCCCCTAGTGATCCTAGAATCGAAGGGATTATGTGGGTGCTAGAGGTCATGGGTAACCGAATGGATCAGTAGACTCAGAATCAAGTAGCCGTTGTTGCAGCCGCCGCTCAAGCCGCCGCTACTACTGCTGTTACCGCCGCTGCTGAGGCCGCAGCCGTTGCCGCACCTGTTGCTGCACCTGACGTCGCACCTGTCGATGTTCCAGCTGGGAACATAGTAGTAGACAGAGAAAGACCGATCCACAAGCTAGTGGATCGGTTCTTAAGGTTAAGCCCACCAAGGTTCACAGGTGCTGGAGATCCTGAGACCGCGTGTCTGTGGATACAAGATCTGGAAAAAGCCTTTGCACTTTTGATGTGCATGGAGGCAGAGAAGGTAACCCTGGCAATATATCAGTTGCAGGGTAATGCTAACACTTGGTAGAGAGCCGCTAGAGAGACTGTGTTCCCAGAATGAGTGGTTTCGCTGTGGGATGCATTCCTCCAGGCGTTCAATGAGCAATACTTCTCGAGGAACGCCAAGGAACAGAAAATCGAAGAATTTTTGTGACTCCGTTAGGGGTAGATGATTGTTGACCAATATGGGGTCAAGTTTGTGGAGTTATCTTAGTATGCTCCGAGGCTGATTGAAGACCCTGAGGAGAAGGCTTGGAGGTTCAAGAATGGCCTTCGACAAGAGTTAAAGCAGCCACTGGTGTCGTTTGATATGACTGATTATCAAGAAATCTATCGTCGGGCACAGTTGCTCGAAAGGAGCTTCAATGAGCAAGCTGCCTCATTTGGATCGAGGTTCAGCTCTCACCGAGAAAGCATTCGCCATGGGAAGAGGCCTATGCCTGGAGGTAGATTCCAAGTCCCATCAAATAGGAGAGGTGGAGTTGGCAAGCCAGTGCTGATTAGGAATGATTTGTGTCGCACTTGTGGAAGGCGACATGGACTGAACCAGTGCCCTCGAAGGATGGGTGCTTGTTATGAGTGTGGCCAGTAAAGTCACTTGGCCAAAGATTGTCCTAGGAGGCTAAGAGGACAACCGCAATTATCGTCGCCACCGCAGATGGGACAAATTAGAGGGTATGCCCCTCAGAACGTGCCACAGGGAAGATAGCTAAGACCTCCAGTTTAGGGCACAATGTACGCCATCACATAGGGTCAGGCAGAGGCTGCACCTGACGTAATCACAGGTATGGTTTCGCTGAACGACCATCCTGCTTACGCTTTGTTTGATCTGGGAGCAACCCAATCCTTCATTGCCGAGCAATATGTTAAGTTGATAGGGGTCAGTCCTCTATTGTTGGAGTCGGCAGTTTGCATATCTACACCGTTGAAGGATAAAGTTATTGCTGCTTTGGGTTGTTCTGGTAGCAAGTTAGTGATTGGTGAGCGAGTGGGGAAAATAGATATATTAGTCCTAGCCATGTATGACTTTGATTTAATTATTGGCATGGACCCGCTCACCAAGCAACGAGCTAAGATGGACTGTTATCGCAAGACGATTCAGTTTGACCCGTTAGAGGGTGAGAGCTTTGAGTTTATCGGAAGTCGAGGAGGTCCCTCAATTGTCTTAATCTCGTCGCCAGAGGCAACTCGTTTGTTAGACGAGGGTTTTCAAGGTTACCTGACAACTATCGTAGACACGACAGTTGAGGAGCTGAAGATGGAAGACATTTCAGTCATACAAGAATTTTCGGATGTTTTTCCAAAGGAATTGCCAGGACTACCACCAGAGAGAGAAATTGAGTTCGTAATCGAACTAGCACCCGGGACAGAGCCAATTTCTAAGGCTCCTTACCGAATGGCGTTATTTGAGTTGAAAGAACTGAAGGTGCAGATGCAAGAGATTTTGGATAAGGGATTTATTCATCCCAGTATATCACCTTGGGGAGCACCGGTTCTATTTGTAAAGAAGAAAGATGGTTCGTTACGCATGTGCATCGACTATCGGTAACTCAATCAGGTAACGATCATGAATAAGTATCCACTCCCGAGGATTGATGATTTGTTCGATCAATTGCAAGGAGCGTCAATATTCTCGAAGATCGACTTAAGGACGGGATATCATCAGTTGAGAATTAGGAAGGAGGACATTCCTAAGTTAACATTTCGTACTCGGTATGGTCACTATGAGTTCACAGTGATGCCATTCGGGTTGACGAATGCTCCAGCTGCCTTCATGGATTTGATGAACCGAATATTCAAGGAATATCTAGATTAGTTTGTGATCATGTTCATTGATGATATCCTGGTGTATTCGAGGAGTGACGAAGAGCAAGAGAGTCATTTGAGATTAGTGCTATAGAAACTGAGAGTTCATCAGTTGTATGCTAAGTTTAGCAAGTGCGAGTTTTGGTTGACTCGTGTTGCTTTCTTAGGGCATGTGATTTCAGGCGAAGGAATTTCTGTGGACCCGAGCAAGATTGAAGTCGTGATCAATTGGCCAAGACCGACTATAGTGACAGAAATCAGAAGGTTTCTTGGTTTGGCAGGTTATTACAAATGGTTCGTGGAAGGGTTCTCATCTTTAGCATTGCCTTTAACAAGACTCCTAAAGAAAAAGGAGAAATTCGTGTGGACAGACAAGTGCGAGCGTAGTTTTCAAGAGCTAAAGGAAAAGTTGACTACCGCACCTGTACTGACCATTCCATCTGGTCCTGGAGGATTCAAGATCTATAGTGATGCGTCGTTCAGAGGGTTGGGTTGTGTGCTGATGCAACATGGTAGAGTTGTTGTATATGCTTCCCGATAGTTGAGGCCTCATGAACAGAACTATCTGACGCATGACTTAGAGCTCACGGCGATTATCTTTGCCCTGAAGCTTTGGAGGCACTATTTGTGTGGAGAGAGATTCCAGATTTTCACGGACCATCAGACTCTTAAGTACCTATTCTCTCAAAAGGAGTTGAACATGAGACAATGCAGATGGATGGAATTGCTAAAGGACTACGACTGTGATATCTTATATCATCCGGGAAAGGCGAACAAGATCGCCGATGCTTTGAGTTGAAAGTCTTCAGTCGCTCATATTTTGATTAAGGAGTGGAACCTAATCGAGAGAGCTCGAGATTCGGTATTCAAGTTTGAGGTAAGCCACCTTTCAAGTTTTATGGCAACCCTTATAATTGAACCGGATGTCCAGATCAGAATCAAGCTACTCCAACCGACAGATCCAGATGTGCGGAAAATTCTAGAGGAGGACGCTAAGAAAAGAAAGTCTGACTTTCAGATCTCTTATGATGGAACACTAAGGTTCCGAGGACTCTTAGTTGTACTGACGATGTAGAGCTTAGAGAGGATATCTTATCAGAAGCACATCATAGCAGTTACAGCATTCATCCTGAAAGTACCAAGATGTATCAGAATCTGCGTCAACACTATTGGTGGTCGGGTATGAAGGCGGACATCGCCAAACATGTCGCCAAGTGTTTGATGTGTCAGCAGGTAAAAGCTTAGCATTGTAAGCCGGAAGGATTTCTGCAACCTCTCGCGATCCCAGAGTGGAAATGTGAGCATATCACGATGGATTTCATGACCGGACTACTGAGGAGTCAAAGAGGAAATGATTCAATTTGGGTGGTAATCGACAGACTGACAAAGTCGACTCACTTCATTGCAGTTCGAAAGGACCTTAGTCTGGATAGACACGCAGACCTGTACGTGCGTCAGGTGGTTCGTATGCATGGAGTGCCAGTTACGATAACCTCAGATAGAGACCCGAGGTTTACTGCCACTTTTTGGAAGAGCTTGCAAAGTGCTTTAGGTACAAAGCTCAGTATAGTATGGCATATCATCCTTAGACGGATGGCTAGTTCGAGAGGACAATTCAGACCCTCAAGGACATGCTGAGAGCTTGTGTACTAGACTTCAAGGGAAGTTGGGAAGATCAGCTTCATCTGGTGGAATTTGCATACAAATATAGTTATCAGTAGAGCATCAAGATGGCTCCTTTTGAAGCATTGTATGGCAGAGTGTGCAGAACACCAGTGTGTTGGGATGAAGTCGGGGAAAGAAAGATCACAGGCCCAGAGTTGGTCCAGTAATCAGTGGATGCCGTGGCAGTAATCAGAGGCAGATTAAAGACCGCATAGAGCAGACAGAAAAGTTATGTAGACAAGCGTTGGAGATCTTTGGAATTCCAAGTTGGTGATCACGTTTTTCTGAATGTGTCACCAATGAGGGGAACTTCGCGCTTTGGAAAGAAAGGAAAACTGAGTCCAAGGTACGTAGGTCCATTTGAAATTCTCGAGAGAATTGGGACCTTAGCGTATCATCTTACGTTGCTGCTAAGAATGACGCAAGTGCACGACCTCTTTCTTGTGTCGATGTTGAGGAAATACGAGCCTGACCCGACCCACGTGCTCAATTTTAAGGAATTGGACGTGGATGACCGAGTGTCATATGTGGAAAGCCCGGTTCAGATCGTGGACAAAATGGAACAAGTTCTGCGTACAAAGACCATCCGTTGGTCAAAGTGGTCTGGCAACACCACAGTACTAAAGGAGCAACGTGGGAGACTAAAGAGTCGATGAGACAGTTGTACCCCCACCTTTTTGCTTAAGTATTGTAATGGTTTAAATTTCGAGGACGAAATTTTTATAAGAGGGGAAGAGTTATGACATCCTAGATTTTCAGTCCTGTTTTCTACTGAATAAATAAGGCATTTCATTGACGCACCTATAGGGCCGTTCTTAGGGCTGATCACTCTCGAGATAACTAGACTATCAGGGGAAACCATTAAGGAATTTTAATACAATAGACTTGAGAATTCGACCGGGAATCGACTATTCAACCGTGTCTATTTTTAGAGGCCATTACGGCATAGTTAAAAATTGATTTGAGATCAGAGATAGGTCGGTTCGACCGAGATGTGTGGCTAATCGTGGGTGATACCACTAAATTGGAAAGACACTAGGCTGATTTTCTTATTGTTTTGGTACCCTGTGTCCGTATTTGAATCCTCGAGATTTTCACGACATTTGAGAGTCACCAATGAGTTGAGTGGGTTTATTGTGGCTCGAAGAAAATCGACCAAGGGTTATTTGCACTAAAAATTTCTGAAAGTTACCTGATAGCCTAGGTCACTCTAAAAACGTGCCGAATGGAAATTAACCCCAAATTTGAGTCCGATTTCAGAAATTGAAGATTCTGTCATGCCACAATAAATTTTAGAAACGTCGACTCAATTTCAAAAGATTTTTCTGCAACCCGAGACTTTTTGAGAAAAAGTCGTCCTAGGGCCGTTTTTGTCCAAAAAAAGGCCAGGATCGTATTTGATTGCGTAATTGGGAAGCAAGTGTGATCAATTGGTGAGGAAAAATACTAATTTGATAATTGAGGTGTTGATTGAATTTGTAAGGGTCAAATGGGATTAAATTGAGAGTGAGATCAAGCCCAATTGAAGCCGAAAATTGTGAAATTCGTATGCCCAACTTGTCTAGCCCAAATTGGACCATTTCAAAGGTTGTAGAGTGTGCATGGGTGGCTAATTTGTAGCCAAGGAAGGTGTGGGTGGTGTAGGTTGGTCAAGGGAACATTTGAATGGAAAAAATTGGCTTGTGGCCCTCTTGTCCCCCATTTACCGCTCAAGACTCCTTCCTCCTCCATCCAAGCTACCGTGTGAAGTCCAAATATCATAGAGGAGAAGAGCTGAGGTCGCTGAAACAGCCAGCAAGCCGAGGAGCCGCCTCACGCCCCTCCTCCATCCAAGCTGCCGTGTGAAGTCTTGCTTACCTGGTTTAGACCTTGTTCTCTTTGTTTGCAGCCAAGAACATAGGAGAAACTAAAGGGTTTTCCAGCAAACTCTAGGCCCATTTTGAGGTGGTTCCGAGCCTCGGTTGCTAGGCTCGCCTTGAGGAAAGTCGAGCCTCGTCGAGTCCCCGACGATTTGATCTAATCGGATCTCGAAATAAGTGAGTTTAACTCACTAATCCTTGCTTAGTGGACTAATAATGTGTGACATCCTGATTTTCAGGTTCTAATTTCGATTGGATAAGTTGAGCATTTCATTTACGTGACTATAGTGCTTTTCTCTGAGTTGGCCACTCACGAGATAACTACACTAGCTGGATAAGCTACTAAGGACTTTAAGGCGATAGACTTAAGAATTCGACTTCTCGACCGTGCTCATCTTTAGAGGTCATTACGGCACAGTCAAAAATCGAATTAAGATCAGAGATAGGTCGGTTTGACTGAGATGTGTGGCCGATCGTGGGTGACTCCACTAAATTGGAAAATTCTCGTCAACCGGCACTAATTTGATTTTACTGTCGTTTTGGTACCCTGTGTCCGTATTTGAATCATCGAGATTTTCATGACAACTGAGAGTCGCCAATGTGTCGAGTGGGTTCGGTGTGGCTCTAAGAAAAATCGACCACGGGTCATTTGCCCTAAAAAGTTTTGAAAGCTACCCGATAACCTAGGTCACGCTAAAAACGCGTCGGAGTGAAATTAATCGCTGATTTGAATTCGATTTCAGAAACTAGAAGTTTTGTCGTGTCATGAGTCATTTTAGGAACGTCGACTTACCTTTTGGGGAAATTCCGGAGAGTTTGGGATTTTTACGGAAAATCGTTGCGGACGATTCGGAAAACGAACGGAAACTCAGATTGGCCAATTTGAAGAGACTTTTGGCATCTGGTGCAAGTGAATTGGCGAGTGGAAGTTGTTTGGGCTTTTTCTGAATTCAAATTGAACCTCAACTGGATTTGTTTGTTCAGAAAATCGGATTCCGAAAAGAAAATTAATTAGAATTCGGAATTGAAGGAAATGGCCGTTATTGTTGCCCAAAATTTGTTGTTTGAGGGAAATTTGATGCAAGAACACAAGTGAGGATCAAGTGCTCTAGCATGGGAATTTTTGGGGATCAAATTGGACTAGACAAGTGCAAGTGGGATCAAGAATTTGAATTATAGGATTTTATTTCGAATTTTTTTCCTTTTAATTTTCTTTTTTCCCCTTGTTGCGTACGTCCCCCTATGCGCACTCATTCTCTCTCTCTCTCTCTCTCTCTCTCTCTCTCTCTCTCTCTCTCGCGTGCGGAACACCCCACGCCGACGTCCCCACTGCCGTGTCTCTCTTTTCTTTCCTCTTCTTATCTTTGACTTCTTCTTTTTTTTTGTGTCTATCCCATCCCCCTCATTTGTTTGGTTTGGCTGACACACACACGAGCCTCCTTCTCTTTTTCTTTCGTTCAGCTGCACCCCTCAATCAACGCCGCAGCTTCATTTTTGTTGGTCTTCTCTGCCGTTGCTGCCTCACGCCCGCGAAGGAACATCCGCCAGTCAACCCTTACGCTTCCTGCACTTCGATTCAGCCCCATCTCTTTGTTCCAGCCTTATTCAGCCATCCCTGCAGTGCGTCTAGCAGCTCCTTTGGCCTCGTGTTGGAGCTGTTCAACCACCGTGGACCGCCGCTCAGCCACGCCGGACCACCACCTACTTTCCCGACCCTTTGCTGCCCCCAATCAACTCATTTCCCATATGTTTTGCAGCAACATTAGCAAGTTGCAGAGTGGGTTTCTAGCCCTGTTCAAGGGCCGTTTCAAGGTGTTTCAAGCCCCGAACCTGAGACCCACTTTTGGAAGAAATGACCCTCGTGTCGTCCCCATCGGATTGATTCGATTTGCGCGCAATTCTGGTGAGTTTTGCTCACTAATGCTTTCTTAGTTTGCTAATTATGCTTAAGGGTTGATTAATGTTAATTAAGTAGGATTAGGTGGTTAGATTAGAGTAGATTATTGATTATTAATTAATTGTGATGCATGTTAGGATTATGGTTAGTGCATTTAGCTAGAGGATATCCTATAGTATTTATTGAATGCATCTCTGGATTTTTCCCGACCCGTTTGGGCTCCAATCAAGCATTACGGGCCTAAATTGGATTTTTAGTAATTATTTATTAATTTTCGAAATTAATTAATTAATTATTTTTCGGAAATTAGGCTAGGATAGTCGACGAGCGGAATTTTATGCTGATTGTCGTGGCGCAGCCTGTTTATTTAATTGAGCTTTATTTCGTGATGAATTGAATTATTTGTGAAAGTGGGAATCATTCTTTAATTGGATAATCGTTGGTTATTAATTGAAAAATAATCGGGCATCGGTTGATACACCAAAAATATTTAAGTGGACTACAGAAAATGTGAGAGTTATGGAAAGGAAAATATTATATTTTGGCTAAGGCCGACCGTGTCCTCACACACGTCTATTTTATCGAGAAGGATAAAAGATGGAATGGATTGAATGGTCAGGATAGTATACTATATTATCCTACGGGCTCTAATATGTTAGCTTAGTGAGAGCAGTATACTGGTGTACTATATCAACCTGCAGGGGATATGTCAGCTTAGCGCGAGCAATACATTTTATCAGCTTAGGGTGAGCATCGGGGGTATACTATATCAGTCTATGGGCGATATGTTAGCTTAGCGAGAGCAGTATACCGGTATACTATATCAGCCTACGGGCGATATGTCTGCTTAGTGAGAGCAGTATACCTTAACCCTATCAGTTTAGTGCGAGCTATACTATCTATATATCAGCTTAGGGTGAGCAGTCCTGGACTATGGTCGGACTTATAGATAGTATTGAATGTGCCGACCAAGCATGGGTCGTGATGACATGTAATCGACTAAGTCGATTGATCATTGCCTTGAATTGATGTCATGAATTGATTGAGTTGAAATGACCAAGAGTGGGTCCGGCTGACATATAATCGACTAGATCGATTTGATCGATGCTTCGATTTGTTGAGATTGTTGGGTGCCTATTGAACTGTACTGATTTGCAGGTTGGGACTGAGGCCAAGGTAAGTCCTCTGACTCGTGTTGTGCATAGGCAGCCCTAAGGTGTATTAGTTTACTAATCGGGTCTTAGGGAGTAGAACTTGCTGAGACGTTGTCTCATTGGTTATTGAATAACCATTTCAGGTCCCTAGATGCAGCACACTTGGATTTTGAAGATCTCGAAAGTCTGGTGTAATCTGCTGAAGGCTCCAGTTGGAGTATGGAGGATGATGAAGAGGAGAACGGGGACCCATAGTTTGCAGAACCACACATCTGCTTGTAGACCTTGTTTTTAAACTGGCTTAAGTTGAATTTGGCTTAATAGTTAACCTTGTATATATGTGTGCACTAGTTTGCAATGTATATAAAAGTGAATGTTTTTAAAGGTTTGAAATTTAGTCCTACTGTTCTATCCCAATGTTTTATTGTTTGGGGATAAATTATATGCTTCCGCATGCGCATGTGAAATGAATGGGTCGGCGATGCATCCTAGGATGTCGCTATTAATCGACCAAATGAGGGATGGGCACACATTCGAGGATCGGGGTGTGACATGATGCTTAGGGGTTGATTAGATTTAATTAAGTGCAATTAGGTGGATAGATTAAAGTAGAGCAATTAATTTAGTGCCTTATCGATGCATGTTACACAAATGGTTAGTATAATTAGCGAGTAAATAGGTCATAGTATTTATTGAACGAACCTCGAAAATTTTCCAGGTTCGTTTCGGCATCCAATTAGGCATTACAGGCCTAAATTGGCTTTATTGGCATTTATTTAATATTTTCCGTAATTATTTAATTATTTATTTATTTTTCAAAAATTAGATTGGGATAGTCAGTGACCAGAATTTTATGTTGATTGCAGTGGTACTCTTCGTTTAATAATTCGAGCTTTATTTTGCGCTAAATTGATTTAATTATGATTTTAGGATTTATTCTTAAATTAATTAATTTTGGAAATAAATTGGAAAATTTCCAGGGGTCGGTCGATAGCGCCAAAAACCTATTTTGGGATCGTTGAAAATGGTGGGAAGGTTCAAAACTGAAAATCTCGTATTTTGCTTAAAGCCGCCGTATACCCACACACGTGTATTTTTGTCAAGCATAATAAAAATAGTAAAATTGATTGTGTCTTCGAAACAAAAATACTATAACGGCTCAATGATTCGTATGTCATCTGGAGAATGGACGTTATACTAATATAGCTCGATGACTCTCCTGTCATCTTGAGAAAGAATTGTTTGTGTACCAGCTCGGTGACTCTATATGTCATATGGAGATAGGACAGTACTATCTATATTTCACTTTGATTGAAGAATCCTGGATGTTGATCGGATTCATAGATAGTATGAAATGGCATGACTGGGGAATGGTCTGATTGACATGTAATCGACTAGGTCGATTGATCGATGTTTCGATATGTGGTGATTGATTGGGTGCCTATCGAACTGTGTTGAATTGCAGGTGGAAACTGAGGCCAAGGTAAGTCCTCTGAATCTATGTTGTGCATAGGCAGCCCTTATGGAGTATTGGCCTTCTAATCGAGTCTTAGGGGGTAGAACTTGCTGAGACATCGTCTCATTGGTTATTGTATAACTATTTTCAGGTCCTTAGAAGGTGTTGGTGGAGGACTGGGAACCCCGGAGTCTGGGAAGGTGGAGACAGAAGAATCGGCAAACGTGTCCGACCAAGGGGTGATAAGACAGTTCCCTTTTGTTATTAAGCCAATATTTTGTAAACAGCTTGATATTGTATATAATCCCGTTTGTTTATAAAAGGCCGTTTTGGTTGGAAAACTTTGTAGCCCTACTTTTCTATCTCATTGTTTTATTGTCGGGGGATTTATTTATATGCTTCCGCATGCGTATTAAAATAAATGGGTCGGTGATGCGTCTTGGGACGTCGCTATTATATTGACCAAGCTGTGATGGGCGCGCGCTCGAGGATCGAGGCATGACACTAGTAATTCCAAGTTTGAAGGGATCATGTAGGCGCGTGAAGCGATGAGAGATTTGATAGGGCAGCAGGCCCAGAATCAAGTCGTCGCCACTGCCGCCACCGCTCAAGCTGCTGCTACTGCTGCTGTCGCCGCCGTTGTCGCACCTATCGAAGTTCCAATTGGGAACATAGTTGTGGGGAGGGAGAAACTAATCCATAAGTTGGTAGAGCAGTTCCTAAAGCTGAACCCGCCGAGGTTCACTAGTGCCGGAGATCCAGAGACTACATCACTTTGGATTCAAGATTTGGAGAAGGCCTTTGCATTGCTGATGTGCACTGAGGTAGAAAAAGTTGTCTTGGCAGTATATTAACTGCAGGGTAACGCAAATACCTGGTGGAGGGCCACAAGAGGTACCGTATTTCTAGAAGGCGTAGTCCCAGTGTGGAACGCTTTCCTCAGAGCCTTCAACGACAAGTACTTTTTGTGTAGCGTCCGAGAACAGAAGATGGAGGAATTTCAATGCCTCCACCAAGGGATGATGACTGTTGACCAATATGAGGTCAAGTTCGCGGAGCTTTCTCAGTATGCTCCGAGGTTGATAGAGGATCCATAAGACAAGGCTCGAAGGTTCAGGAATGGCCTTCGACTAGAATTGAAGAATCCCTTGGTCCCGCTAGATCTAAAGGACTATCGTGAGGTGTACAACCGAGCTCAGTTGATAGAGAGAAGTCTGAATGAACAAGCCACTTTGTCTGGATCGAGGTTTAATTCTAAAGAGGTGGGAACCGACATGGGAAGAGGCCCATGAGCGGAGGAAGGTTCCATGTTTCACCCAACAGGAAGGGTGGAATTGGAAAGTCAACGCCAAATTAGAATGGCATATGTCGCTTCCGTGGAAGGCGACATGGTATGACCTCGTGCCCTCAGAGAGTGGGAACTTGTTTTGAATGTGGTCAAAATGGTCACCAGGTCAGAGACTGTCCCAGAAGATTGAGGGGACAACAACAGTTACCAACGCCGCCACCGATGGGTCAGATAAGGGGTGTAATGCCGTAGTTTGCACCGCAGGGTGGACAGAACAGACCCCCAGCTCAAGGGATAGTGTATGCCATCACAAGAGGTCAGGTAGAGGACCCGCTTGATGTAATTACATGTACGGTGTAGCTGAACGACCATGCTGCCTATGCTTTATTCGACCTTGGAGCGACTCATTCTTTTATTGCTGACCAATATGTTAAGTTTATAGGATTAAGTCTTGAGTTATTGAAGTCAGTGGTGAGCATATCTACACCGTTAAAGGATAAGATGTTAGCAGCATTGGGTTGTCCTGGTTGCAAGTTAATGATTGGTGATCGAGAGGGGAAAATAGATTTATTAGTTGTGGCACCCCTAATGCCCCCGATCCATTAGGGTCACCACGGTCACTACCTCCTGGCTAATTACTACCATGATACCATAGATTTAATATAACATATAACTCTGGGGGTTCCTACTTTCTTGCCTGGTCCCTGCGCTACTTATATAACAGAAGCATATTCAAAATCTCCCTATCCCATACTCAAACAAAATAATGCAATGCACACCAACTACACATTTTATATAAGTTAGAGCCAAACACTTTTATTTACATAACTTGATGGACATCATGAGTCGGTACATCAAAAGGCCAAGGCTTTTCTAAGCTCGGCTATATCTAAAAGTACCCGACTCCACAGCAGTCATGTATATTGGTCCATCATTTAGTGTTGGCGGTCCAAAATATGTCATATGTTGTCTCGACCCACGATAAAATCCAATCAGGTCCGTCGGCTAGTGGTGGCGGCAACAACCTCAGCAAGCAGCCATCCAATTGGACGAGAATCGAAATGAACTCCTGATGAACTGGGCCAACAAAATGGCCTATATCAAAGGTTAGCAAAATCCTCACACGTTTGAACACCAATCCATGCACTCCAGGATGATGGTGCTCTGACATCTCCCACTGCAGGTCAATCAGCAGCCCATATAACGTACCAGGAGTTGGAGGTAGCAGAGGCATTTTCTTTATAGTCTGAAATGTTAGTCCCCAAATGGGGTGAGTACAACCACTCAACAGTAAAAGATCCATCAAACTACACAATGCAACAAGCAAGACAACCAATATTTTATGTGAAATGCACATATCATCTATGCAATCATGCACATATATATATATATATATATATATATATATATATATCCCAACTATTGACAGACCCAGATGTTCAGAAGATTCTACAAGAGGATACCGACAAAAGAAAGGCTGACTTTCAGATTTTTGAGGATGGAACACTGAGGTTCCGAGGACGATTGTGTGTACCTGACGATGCTGAGCTTAAAGAGGAGATCTTATCGAAGCTCATCATAGCGATTCAGCATTCATCCTAGTAGTACGAAGATGTATTAGAATCTACGTTAACACTGCCGGTGGTCCGGTGTGAAGGCGGACATCGCCAAGCATGTTGCCAAGTGTCTGACATGTCAGCAGGCGAAGGCACAACATTGTAAGCCAGAAGGAATTTTGTAACCTCTCGAGATTCTTGAGTGGAAATGGGAGCACATCACGATGGACTCTGTGACAGGCTTATCGAGGAGTCAGAGAGGTAATGATTCCATTTGGGTAGTGGTCGATAAACTAACAAAGTCGGCTCACTTCATCATAGTACGGAAGGACCTTGATTTGGATAGGCACGCAGAGTTATACGTGCGTTAGATTGTTCGTCTACATGGAGTGTCGGTGACGATAACTTCAGATCGAGACCCAAGATTCATATTTTTTTTTTGGAAGAGTTTGCAAACTGCCTTAGGAACGAAGCTGCAGTATAGTACGGCATATCATCCTCAGATGGATAGCCAGTCTGAGAAGATGATTTAAACCCTCAAACACATGTTGCGAGCTTGCGTGCTGGGAGGAACAACTTCATCTTGTCGAGTTTGCCTACAACAACATTTACCAGCAGAGCATTCAGATGGCTCCTTTTGAAGCATTGTATGGCAGAGCGTGTAGAACGCCAGTGTGTTGGGATGAAGTTGGGGAAAGAAAGATCACAGGCCCAGAGTTGGTTCAGCAGTTAGTGGATGCAGTTGCAGTTATTAGAGGTAGACTAAAGACCGCTCAGAGCCGTCAGAAAAGTTACGCAGATAAGCGCCGGAGACCATTGAAATTTCAAGTTGGTGATCTCGTTTTTCTAAAAGTGTCACTAATGAGGGGTACTTCGCGCTTTAGCAAGACAGGAAAACTGAGTTCGAGGTACGTAGGTCCCTTTGAGATTCTAGAGAGAATTGGGTTCCTAGCATATCGTCTTGCATTACCGCCGAGACTGGCATAAGTGCATGATGTTTTTCACGTGTCGATGTTGAGGAAGTATGAGCCTGACCCGACCCACGTGCTTAATTTTGAAGAATTGGACGTGGACGACAAAGTTTCGTACATGGAAAGCCCGGTTCAGATTGTGGATCGGAAAGAACAAATTTTGCATACCAAGACGATCTTGTTGGTTAAAGTGGTCTAGCAACACCACGATACTAAAGGAGCAACTTGGGAAAGTGAAGAATTGAGGAGACGACTGTACCCCCACCTTTTTGTTTAAAGACTTGTGATGGTTTAAATTTCGAGGATGAAATTTTTATAAGAGGGGAAGAGTTGTGACATCTTGAAATTTCAGTCCTGTTTTCAATTAAATAAATCAAGCCTTTCATCGACCCGCCTATAGTGCTATTCACTGAGCTGATCACTCATGAGATAACTAGACTATTTGAGGAAGCCATTAAGGAATTTTAATGATATAGACTTGAGAATTCGACCCGAATCGACTACTCATTGTGTTCATCTGCGAGAGATCATTACGGCACGATTAAAAATCGATTAGAGATCGAGATAGGTCGTTTCGACAGATAGGTGATCAAAGTGTGGGTGATTCCACTAGATTGCAAAATTCTCGTCAATTGGCACTAGGTCGATTTTTTTGTCGTTTTAGAACCCTATGTCCATATTTGAAGTCTCGAGATTTTCACGACAATTGAGGGTCGCCAATATGTTGAAGATGTACATTGTGACTTGAAATAAATCGATCACAGGTCAATTGCACTAGAAATTTCTGAAAGCTATCTGGTAAGTTAGGTCACGCTAAAATCACGCCAGATTGAAATTATCTGCGAATTTGAATCCAATTTTAGAAATTGAAAGTTCTGCTATGTCATGAGTCATTTTAGGAAGGTCAACTCATCATTCGAAGATTTTTTTGCAAACCGAGATTTTTGGCGAAAAGTCAAAATAAGGCCGTTTTTGTCTCGAAAATTCAGGGGACCATTTTTGATCTCGTTTTTGGGATACAAGTTGGTTCTATTGGCGAGAAAAAATGTCAATTTGATCGTAAGCACCTTGGTGGAATTTATAGGTCCGAAATTGACTCCAATTGAAGAGAGATTGGGTTCAATTTGGGGGATGTAGTGTCCAAATTTGTATGCCTTGGTCCTCCACACTTTTGGACCATCTCCAAGACTTTATAAAGAAGCTTGGTGGCTGCAAGGTGTGCTGAGGAAGCCAGCAAACCGGTGGGGTCAAGCCAAGGGGACAAAGGGGTGAGGATAGAGCAAATTGGGTCCCCCCCCAAGCTTGGCTGTCCCCTTCTTCTTCGTTTGCACTTGCTTTCTCCATTTCCATCACCTTGGAGCTCTGAAAATTGCAGGAAACAAAGCAGTACACCCGCTGCTGTCGCAACCGCCCGTCGAGCCCCTAGTCGCCGTCGCTGGCTGTCGCGCCTCACATGCCAGCCGCTCACTTGTGCTGCTTTAGTCCGCTCGTCCAGCCGTCGTCCGTGCCCAAGCCATCGAACCAAGCACATCTGCCCACCATTCGTACCTGTCAGTTTGCCGTTATGGTCGCCGGAGCCACCGCCTCCCCTCGCCTAGGTCGCTGCAGCCTCCACTGGTGCTATCTTGCCGAACCAGCCACCGGTTTAGCCCCTGCCATCCAAGACCAGAATCGAACCCCCTTAGCCCAACCGTGCACTGTTTGGCCTAGTTTGGACCTTTTCCGGGCCTCGTAAGGTGCTACCGCTTTGGAGTTTGTGGCCCGTATCCTTCTCCCCGTCCTCATGAACTCATCGGATTTCAAAATCAATGAGTTTACTCACTAATCTCTGCTTAGGCAATTAATTATGCTTAAGGATTGATTAGTTTAGGTTAAGTATGGATTATGTGGTTAGTTAGAACAGATTATCAATTTAATTATTCGTTTATGCATGTTTGGTGGTTAGAGTAACGTAATTAGAGACTAGATAAGCTGTAATATTTATCTAGATAGATTCGAAAATTTTCCGGACCCGTTTTAGAATTTAATTTGGCTTTTCCGGCCTAAATTTGTATTTTTGGTATTTATTGGTATTTATTTAATTAATTTTGGTAATTATTTAATTATTTATTATTTTTCGAAAATTAGACCGGGATAGCTGGTGATCGGAATTTTGTGCTAATTGCAATAGTATGATTGGTTTATTTAATTGAGTGTCGGTTTGTGCAATTTGAGGGTGAATTGTAATTTTGGGGTATTTACCCCAAAATTTATTAATTTCTGTATTTAATTAGAAAATACCGGAAGTCGATTTACAACGTCAAAAATGTGTTTATGGACTATTGGAATTAATGGGATTTTCAAAAGGGAAAATATTGTATTTTGGCTAAGGCTGACCATGTACCCACACACGATTATTTTTATTGGGTATTTCAAAAATGATGAAATTGTCAGTGAATGAGAATAGTATACTATATCAGCCTGCAGGCTTTGATATGTCAGCTTTTGGTGAGCATATTAAGGATCGCACAGCTTTGGTGAGCATTATGAGTATACTATATCAGCCTGCGGGCTTTGATATGTCAACTTAACGTGAGCAGTATACCCTGTTATCAGCTTTTGGCGAGCTATATTAATTATCAGCTTTTGGCGAGCTATACTATCTATCTTCAGCTTAGGGTGAGCAGTCCTTGATGTGATTGGATTTTATAGATAGTATTGAAAGGGTTGACCGAGTGAGGGTCTTGATGGTATGGAATCGACTGGATCGATTGATCAATGATTTTTATGGATTTGATGATGTGATTCGTTGAATATATGAATCGTACTAACTTGCAGGAAGGAACTGAGGTAAAGGTAATCCAAAGGTAAGCCACATATCTCGTGTGCATAGGTAGCCTTTAGGCGTATTTCCTTCCTAGTCGGAGTTTAGGGGTAAACTTGTTGAGACGTCATCTCACCCTGTTGTGGGATAACATTCACAGGTCCTTAGATGGCTGTACCTCTCGAGCATTTTGGCCAGCCGAAGAAGGTCACCGAGCAGGTATCTTACATTCCGCTTCATGGGAACCCAATGGGATGGGTCTATGAACTCATGATGTCCGTTGTCTGGGTTGATAAGGGTCTACCCCATATGGTAGCCCATCAATACATATCGTGGTATTGTCGTGAGCGAAATGCACAAAGAGAAGGTCCCCTATCGGAATTTGAGATCCCTATGTCGGTGTTGCAGGTAGCTTTTGGAAAAGGTACGGCTGATCCTCCAGGTGGTTTAGTGGTGGACTCGAGTCTGTCGGATCCAGGGTCCCCGAAGTATTTAGTTGAAGACTTGAATGCTTAGAGGATCTGTAGCACTCTACCCCCTCCCCCTTTTTGTAGACCTTGTATATATCGGCTAATATTGTCTATGACATAATTTAATATGCTTAGAGGATCCTGAAGCGGGTTTCGGTCCCATTCTAGCTGGGAATCTCTCGTTTTGGCAATGCACTCCACCTGTTTGATAAAATGCCTAAATGAGATCCATTTTTGTTTCGTTGTTTTGAGGCGAAACCGAGTCGTCCAAGCACTGTCCCACCTAGTCGAGATGTTCCGACAATCTTTGGCATCCCCGGCATATCCAATGTCGCTCGACCTAGCGACCTGTGAAGGCCGTGGGTATTTTTGTCCGGGGCACTAGCGGTGGCCATCGTGGCCATCACGCGGGGTGGGGTGGGGCACCGTCGGTCGAACGACGGCTAAGCACTTGGCTCGGCTTGGCCGAGGCGGCACGCGCTTTGCCCAAACCGAGGAGGCATCGCCTCCGTCGCAACTAGACTCCGCCGCAAAGGGGTTGGGCTCGTTGGTTGGGCCGAGGGGGTGGCCCTTTTCTCTTTTGCAAAAAGGGGTTGGGCCGTTGGTTGGGCCCAACCCTAAACCTAGTAAAGGCCTCGATCACCTCGGTTGGGCCTAGGCCCTCTTCGGGCGGGTCAACCGACCCGCCCACTACTGAACCGAACCCGACCGGACTTGATCCGTGCCAACCGGGCCGAACCCGGGTCGGGTTAGAACAGACCGATCCGGTTTGTATAAATAAATAATAAATAATAAATAATTTTTTTTTTTTTTTTGCGAAAAAATTCGAAAATCTAAAAATGCAGAGTTTGGTTGGGAATTGTCATGTGTTGCCTTCTTTATGTAATTAGGCTTTTATATGCTCGTACATTGATCATATCGCATGTTTAATTTGCAGATGTTATTATGTTTAATTACATGTGCTAAAGTTTATTGGAATTAGGATTTTGATTGCAAATTGTTACTTTAATGATTATGTACTCGCATGATCATCTTACATGCTAGTGGATAGGTATAAAATCAATCCAAACTGCTTGACAAAAATATTTTCTTTTAAAATAAACAAGATTAGGTACCGAAATGGCACTAATTGGTCAATTAGTGTAATCAAGTCCCCGACTCTAGATTTCTCTGGTTGCGTAGGAAGTGAGGTACAATCCCATGCCTCACTTGGTTTTTAGCCGACCCCAATAGGCTAGTGGCGACTCCTTATTGCGAAATTCTTAAGAATACCCCAATGTCATGCAAGGTATAGGTTTGAAAGAGCCCGCGCTTAATCATTGGGTTTAGGTCCATCCTTTAGGCAATACCCCTAAACCTATAATCTCTCCCCCCCGAGGGGTAGGTCGCGATAGCTTTGTGACTCCGCTAGGGAATCGGTTTTGGACCTTAGAGGACTTAGGTTGGAATTGATCTTGTTCAAAAAAACATTTTTGTTTGGAAGCGAGGATATCAGGTACGTCTCTAACATGTCAGGTGTTAAATATTCATGTTGCTGAGAGGTATTAGGAGAAGTGTTTGCTAACCCTTGTTTTGTAGGGAGTGTAGGAATGAATGGTTTATTTATGCATGAAGTGCTGCTTACTTATAAATTGTCATGTCTACGTTCCCTGCATTGCACTACACCATGGCACACATTACCTACCACCGGACCTGGGCCGCATATGATCACCTAGGATGGTGTTGAGGTGGATACCACTCTGACTACAACCATGTAGTACGAGTCGCCCATCTCAACCCCGAGATTTCCTTCCTGATGTCAAAGATCCCCACCCTGGTCTGCAACCATGCGACACGGGTCGATTCTTTGATGAAGTCGGAGTCATGGGTAACATGACCTAACCGCGATCTTGTTGGTTCGGTCCGGTGATCCTATGGTTCCATTTTGAGCCGTTTAGAGTAGAAACCGAACCACCGTCCATGCACATGTCTATGTCATTGGCATTGCTACTTAATGAGTAGGATGAGTTTTTCGAACTCTTCTTTTCACAATTTACTCATTCGCCTTCTTTTTTTGGTCGGTCCATGACAAATTAGATTGGTTGTAACTTTGGTTAGCATACGATGGGGGTATCCAAGCTTCGCATCATTTTCGCCCTTAAAGGAGAGCCTACGCCCGAAGATTCCTGAAGTGCCATTGAAGATCACCCATCGAGCCGAGATCAAGCGCCTCAAAAGGGAGCTCAAGGAGCATGCCCCGAAGTTGACCCGAGTTAGTGGGGTTGTAACGAGCGGAAGCTATCCTCATTAGTTAGATTGAGTCAAGTGCGATGTGTAGTGGGACCATGCCTACATACGTTACAATGTTAAGGAGTTTGTCTCGAGTCTTAATGTTGAGAGTTAAGAGAGTGTCTTTCCGTCTTCAAAATAGCTTCGTTGTTTAGGGGTTCTCCCTTGTATCTTTTCCTGCATTATGTAGCAACATTGCTTTCAATGAAATAAATGAATTGGGGCGATTAAATCTCTGTCATGGGCCGACCACTTGTTTATTTCATGTGCTTAAATACGCTTATTTACCCTTTTGTCAAGTACTAGCCAATCGATTGTCTTTTGTCGACTGTCGACACGGCCAAACGAAGATCTCCGATTCGCACTCGATGATGGAGAACGAAGACACCAACACACGCATGGCCAAGATGGAGGACCAACTGGCCCAACTTACCGCGATGATGCTCGAAATAAGCCAAAAGCTCAAAGAGCCCCCCGTCGAAGCTATCACCGGGGCATCCACTCCTACATCATTAGGACATGTTCCCCCATTAACAGGAGACCCACATATCGCCGACCTTCTGGAAAAGGAAACTGCTAGAGAAGCCCCTTCTGTCACGCCAATCGTCGTTGACTTAGATCCTCCTTGGAAGGAAGAGCCAACGCCCCACCTAGATAGAGAGAGTGAAAAGCGCCTGGCTAAGATGGAGGAGCGATTGTGCGCCTTACAAGGATACGAGCTTAAAGGAGCCGACAAGCTATCCCCGTATATTAAGACGAACTTCCCCGAGACTTTCCAAGAGCCTAAGTTCATGGGAAGTATGACGGAACAGGATGCCCCAAGACTCACCTTAGGTACTACCTGAGGAAAATGGCTCGCTACGCTGACAACGTGCCTTCCTCATTCACACATTCCAAGATAGCTTAGAATGTATCGCCTTGACATGGTTCATCGCGCTGGACATCGAAGAGTTCACTAGCTGGGAGGGCTTAGCCAATGAAATCTTGCAATAACACAGGTTCAACATAAGTTCGCCCCCACAAGGGAAGTGTTGACCCTCGTAGAAAAGAAGAGGAATGAGTCATTTAAGGCATTCACGCAAAGGTGGAGAACTATGGCCTCACAGGTGAAGCCAGCCTTGAATGAGAGGGAAATGAAATAGCTATTCCTCGAGACATTGCCGCCTGAATATTTTCAAGGATTAGTGTACTCAGGATGCCGGACGTTTTCACAACTAGTAGATGTGAGTGAAGGAATGGGTAATCATCGAGGGAAGGATATATATCGGAAGTGCTAAGAAATTCCCGGCGACGAAAGAAAAGGAAACTGCGGTTGAAGTAGCACTGGTGCAAGAGCCGTTTCTCTCTAAGCCACCTTCAACACTCACGCATAAGCCTATAATGGCCCAAGGGAGCTCATCCTAGGCATATGACAAGGGTAAGAGACCCATTCGAAGGCAATTTTCCCCGTTATCGCGCCTGTTGTCGAAGCTGTTGCCCATGCTCCTCGAAAAGAGGATGGTTACGAAGGAGGTACCTAGGGACAACCCCGCAAAGTTCACCAAGTTCAATGTGACCAAGACATGTGAGTACCACATGAGAGAAAGGGGGCATGACATGGATAATTGCTATGTGCTGAAATACAAAGTCCAACAGTTGCTAAATAAGGGCATTTTAACTTTTAGGGAAGCTCAACCTAACGTACAACAGAATCCCTTACCAAATCATGCAGAGGGAGTGAACTCAATTTTCGAGGAGGACGTCATATGCACCATCCTGACGTGTGAGGAAGCTGAGTCCTTTGAAGTCGTAGCTTTCCCTCTAGAGTAGGGCGGTTCTCATTTAGCTTAGTCTTTTGTCTTATGTCCAATCCCCTGCGTGGGATCTTGTTGTTATTTCTTTCTTGTCTATGTCGTTTGTAGCGTGAATGATGGTCAGCCCCAATCTTGAGCCGCTGGTCGGGGGTGGTGTGTGTTAAAATACGGCTTTATCTTTCCTCATTCAATAAAACAGACACATGTTTTATTAAGGACATGTGGAAGCACATCAAATTAGTCCTATGATGGTTGCTGAGGCCTAGGCCTCCACATGCTCCCAAGTTTGGCTATTTTGCAAGGACGAGGAAATCCAAGGATATGAGGATGAGTTCTTGAAACTTTTTACAAAAATGCTTCACAAGATTCTTCGAAAACGACATGCATGATCTTTATTGTTGATATGCTCTAACTTATCTCATCGCATTACAGGCATTTCATCATGCATAATCATGATAAGGACTCACGTGACCCGGATGTTCATGAAGAAAGTCTCTTAGGTTTCGATGACACTGACGATGATCAGAAGGGGATCGAGTGTGAATGGAATTGACATGAGTAAATGCTGATGCAGTCAAGAAATATTTTTCATGAATGAAAGCAAGGCCGTGGAGCCACTTCATGCACAACCCGAGTCGCATAGCATCATGCATAACATCGTAGATATCATGCACATGTTACATATACGCATATCTGCTTGTGTTTTAGGCACCCTATCGTTCGATGAGGAAATGGCAGAGGAAAGAGTAGATTGATGGACCCATCAAGTCTCCGCACAAACAGTTGAATATATCTTTTTCTTAAATGAGAGGTAAACCGAGATAAAAAATTAAAAAAACAAAAAAAGCAAAAAATACAACTACATGGCATCATTCGCATGACCTATTTCTAGTGTCACTATGCGTGCTTCGTGTCAGTGGCTCTAAAAAAAGGGGATCGCAAAAATGTCATTATTCGGGCAAAAAGATGAAACGTTAACCATGCCAAACAAGAAGCTCTTAGGATGAATAAAGACAAGCCATATTCAAACACATCCTTCAAACACTTTTGAGAGTTGATAGAAAAACGACATTCTCTTAGGATGAATGATTCATTCGCATTAAGCACAAAGATTGAAGTGATAAAGGCATTTCCTTCATCAATCCCAAGCACCGTTCTAATCTCTTGCTAACCCTTTGGGCCGAATAAAGATGATCCTTCAAAGTACCCCTCTCGAGAACGACCTTACATTGGGGCAGCATAGGAGGTTACGGTCGTGTTGTAGAGTGAAAGAATGAGAAATATTCTATTACTTTCACTTGCATCAATCTTCTGGTGGTAGCTTCAAAGGAATTCTCATTAGAGCTTGACTCATCCCAAGGTGAAGAAGAGCATTTCTTTCTCTACGCAAACACTAATACCCGTTGCTTTAACCAATTTGGGCCTAATTGTTCATTTCTGAATCCCGAGCGGTGATCATCTCCCTTCACTGGGGTGTCGCGACCTACCCTCGGTGGGAGGGAACAAGTTTAGGGATATTGCCTAAAGGACAGGCCTAAGGCCCATGATTAGGCGCGGGCTCTCCCAAGCCCATACCCGCGTGACATTGGGATATTTTTTAAGAATTTTGCACAAAAGGAGTCGCCACTAGTCTATTGGGGTCGGCTAGAAACCAAGTGAGGCATGGGAGTGTACCTCACTTCCTACGCAACCAGAGAATCTAGGGTCGAGAACTTGATTACACTAATTAACCAATTAGTGCCCTTTCGGTACCTAATCTTGTTCATTTTTAAAAAATGATTTTTTTTTGGCAGGCGGTTTGAATTGATTTTATACTTATCGACTAACATATGAGGTGATCATGCGGGTGCACAATCATTAAAATAACAATCATAGCTACCAAGATCTCAATTGCAGTAATATTAAATACGTGCAATTAAACATAATTAGATATGCGAATTAAACATGCAATATAGTCAATATATGAGCAAATAAAAGCCTAATTACACTAAAAGGCAAGATATGGCAATTCCCAACCAAACTCTAGATTTTTTAATTTTCGAAATTTTCTTTTAATTTAAAATAATATTTTTTTTTGGGCTGGAGGGTCGTCTCGTCTCGACCCGACCCGGTTCGGCTCGGCCGACGCAGATTAGGTCCGGTCTCCGACCGAACCCGAGTTCGGTCCGACAAGCCCAAGTGGGCTGAAGCATGGGTCAAGCCCAAGAAGTCCCTCTCTTTTAAAAAAAAAACAGGCCCACAAGCCCACATTAAACCAAGCCCAAACCCGGCCCAAATTGTTCAAAACCCTACCCGGTTCATGACCCGTGCCTAACCCGCTTTGAATAGAACCCTACCTAGATTCGCCTCTTCTCTCCTTCGCTCCTTCGCGACGCTGACGAAGGGCGGTCAGGGACAGCGGCGACTTGGTGATGGTGACGCGGTGAGCGGCGGTAGTGTGGACGGCAGTGGTGTCGAAAAGAGGCAGTGGCAGCAGCGGGCCGGCACCGAGCGGTAGCAAGCAGCAGGTGAGTCCTAGGCCGGCGCGGCGGAGCGAGAGCAGCGTCGGTCGGCACGGGAGACAGCTGGCGGAGGCGCGACAGAGACATCAGGCGCTAGGCTGGGCAAATCGTGACCAGGAGCAAGGGCATCGCTTGGGCATGCGGTGCTAGGTTGTGGCTGCAGAAGCGGCGGAGACTGGTGGGTCAGCCGACGTTTAGTAGATGTGGGAGCAAATGTGGCTTCATGGGCTTCTCGGACAGCGACCAGCGGGGCGGAGCTTCGGATAGCTGCAGGGCGGCGATCGCGGGTCAGCAGCAGCTTCTAGCGTTATTGAGCGATGCGGGCATGGTGGCGTGAGTGTGACGGCGTAGCGGAGAGGCAAGCATAGGCGTTAGTGGTGGTGCTATAGCAACAAGGCGGGCAGCGAGCGGCGAGCATTGGGCGGAGGTGGCGCGAGGTCGAGGGGCGGCGCGAGGTCGAGGGGCGGCACTCGGGCAGAGGTAGCGAGGAGGACAGAGGCTCGAACGGCGTCGGGCAGCACCGCCGCCGCCCTCCTCCCCTCCGTTTCTTCATAAATGGGTTCCGAGGAAGACGGCGGTGAACGGCGTCAATTAGGGTGGCTCGTCGGTGGCACGGCTTCGAGCAAGAGGGCGACGGCGGCTCTCTCTCTCTCCCCCTCGTGTTCTCTCCCTCCCCTTCCTCAGTCCGTGCCCCCGTTCTGTCTCCCTACTTGGTCTCTCTTTTTTCCCCTGTCTTCCCTTAGCTCTGCAACTGCCGGCGCAAGTGTTTCTCAGGAACTGGAGAGCTACCCTCTGTGCTGCTGCCACCCCTCACGAAAACCCTAGCTACCGAGAGAAGAAGACCAGGGTGCGGGCTGGGCTGAACCGGAAAGAAGAGTGGGCCGGCCCTGCACGAGGGAAAGAAAAAAAAAGAGGGGGCGGTGGGCCGGGTTGAGGCGAATCCGACCCAATCGCCCTCTAAGCATTTTTTTTCATTTTTTTTTTCTGTTTTATTTTCTTTTTTTTTTTGTTTTGTTTTTTTTTTTAGCAACTAATCCCTAATTTTGCATGCGATAAGTTTTAAATAAAATTGTAAAATTTAGGTGTCAACATGGGGCAAGGCATAAGAATTGACCAAATATAATTGACAATTACAAGAAAATGTGAAAGGCATCTCAAAAGTCATAAGAGCTCCAAAAGGTCAAAGAGCAAAAAGTTCGACAAATTAGGGGGCATAAAAAAACAGTGTGCTTGGTAAAAGCAAGGCCAATGCCCGTCAAGAAAAAGAGCCAAAAGGCTGTATCTTATGTGAAAAAAATTATCAAAGTCCAAGTGCCTGCGTAAAAGAAAAATCATCGCAAGAGCAAAGGAAATTAGAGAAATGAGCAAAGCTTCCATGGAAAATGATTAGTTAAGGGACTTTCGAGATGTGTTGTATTTCAAAAGCCAAATGATTTCAAAAGATTAAGTGATCTGGTCACGATGCCATGATGATCACTGACTCTTAAAAACCCCATTGAAAATTAAAACCTTTCAAACCTCTCCTGAGCCAACATTACAACCCTCTTCCAAAGTCTCTTCTGATTGGGATGGTTTGAGTGAAAATGAGAATGCCACAAAGAAGCTACTACTTGAAGGAGTGGAAGCAATTCTATCTTGTCTTATCTTCCAAGTTCTCAACTTGTAAACCTGATGAAGATACTGACAAATGTCCCTTTATTGGCCTCAAAGCAATAATTCCTTTGTATAAGCTCTAACCGAGCCTACATTGCGGTCCTTTCAAAAGACCTTTTTGATCGATTAGATTGTGCTCATTGCGAATGTTTTTGGAAGCCTTCGACATAGGTTATGTGAGATACCCTCAGCAGCTAGTTATCTCCCACATAAATGGATGGGATCAAGTAGTCATTCTATCGAGAGTATGTGAGAAACCCTTTCGACTAAGAAGCTCTAGTTTGGCATGCTTAATAAGCCTTTGTCACGAGTTGTAGCCCTTCTGATAAGAACTTGACTCCTAGAGAATTTGATGATTAATGATACATCCCCGAGCAAGATGACAGTTCTGCGTCACATGATGTTGATTGACATCGAATTTTTTTAAAGCGGTCGGACTTACCTTGATTAACTTGTTCAATTAATGCTGCAATATTGCTAATACGTCTCCTGATAACGTCCCTAGTGACATTTGCTCAAGCTGAGTTTGACATGATTCCTTAGTGAAGCCATGCAGTTTTCAATGAGTTAGCGGGTGCTTTCCTAAAAAACCAAATGTTCGTGGTCAGCCTTAAACCATGTCATCTCCAAAGGTTCATTGATTTTCCTCAAATCATGTATTTTCAATCTAGTCAAAACCCGTTGTTACACGGTGAGACTTCAGTCCTTCTCTTTCTTCTTATGACACGGCGAGCTTCTGTCGCCCGGAGTTCTTCTCTTTCTTCTTATGACACAACGAGCTTCTGTAGCCTGGAGTCCTCCTCATTCTTCTTATGACACGACGAGTTTCTGTAGCCCAAAGTCCTTCTTTTTCTTCTTATGACACGGCAAGCTTTTGTAGCTCGGGGTCCTCCTTTTTCTTATGACACGGTGTGCTTTTGTAGCCCGAAGTCTCTCTTTCTTTTTATGACACGGCGTGCTTCTGTAGCCCAGGATCTTTCTTTCTTCTCATGACATGGTGTGCTTCTGTAGCCTAGGGTCTTCATTCTTCTTATGACACGGCATGCTTCTGTAGCCTGGAGTCTCTCTTCTTATGACACGGCGTGCTTCTATAGCCCGGGGTCTTTCCTTCTTCTTATGACACGGTGTGCTTCTGTAGCCCGAGGTCTTCCTTCTTCTTATGACATGGCATGCTTTTGTAGCCCGTGGTCTCTCTTTCTTCTTATGACACGGCATGCTTCTATAGCCCGGGGTCTTTCCTTCTTCTTATGACATGACGTGCTTCTGTAGTCTGGGGTCTCTCTTTCTTCTTATGACACGGCATGCTTTTGTAGCCCGGAGTCTTCTTTCTTCTTATGACACAGTGTGCTTTTATAGCCCGAGATCTCTCTTTCTTCTTATAACATGGCTTGCTTCTGTAGCCCGGGGTCTTCTTTCTTCTTATGACACGGCGTGCTTCTGTAGCCCGGGGTTTCTCTTTCTTCTTATGACACGACGTGCTTTTGTAGCCCGGGGTCTCTCTTTCTTCTTATGACACGATGTGCTTCTATAGCCCGAGGTCTCTCTTTCTTCTTATGACAAGGCGTGCTTCTGTAGCTTGGGGTCTCTCTTTCTTCTTATGACATGGCGTGCTTCTGTAGCCCGGGGTCTTCTTTCTTCTTATGACACGACGTGCTTTTGTAGCCCCAAGTTTCTCTTTCTTCTTATGACACAACGTGCTTCTGTAGCTCGGGGTCTTTCTTCCTCTTATTGACAAGACGTGCTTCCATAGTTATGAGTCCTTTTCGTCGACTTAAAACGTGCCTATGCACTCAGGGTCTCTCTACCGCCGAAATAATTTAGGTGTCTTTTGTCTTTGAATGCAACCTCTTCGAGGCTACATTCAAAGATGGGTAGCTGTTGACACCTAATTTGTATTTTCAAGCACATATAATTTTTTTATTTAAAAAAAATAATTAATTTAAAAAAATTTAAAAATATATATATTAAAAAAATCTTTAAAAAAAAAAGAGTCGTAGGGGTCGGGTTGGGCCGGATCCGGCCTTGGTCAGTAGGGAGAGAGGAGAGGGTCGGGAGTGAAGGAGCCTCAACCAAGAAATTTTAGTCGCGCTCAACCACCGTTCGACGACTTGTCCCAACTGGTGTTCGCGAGCCAAACTGATAAGCCTTAAACCTCCTTCGTTTTTGCCCTATTTTCGGGCGCGCCGGGCCAAAGCTCGCGATTGTCCAACTCAAGCGAGCTTCAGCCCCCGTCCATCTTTTGTTATACTGTTATGCGCATCCTGGTTTGTCTGTTGAGGATCCTAAAGCGGGTTCCGATCCCGTTCTGGCCAAGAATCTCTCGTTTTGGCAATGCACACCACCCGTTTGATCAAATGCCTAAACGAGATCCATTTTTGTTTCGTTGTTTTAAGTCGAAACCGAGTCGTCCAAGCACTGTCCCACCTAGTCAAGACGTTCCTGCAATCTTTGGCATCCCTGGCGTATCCAACGTCGCTTGACCTAGCGACCTACAAAGGCCGTGGGTATTTTTTGTTCGGGGCACGAGTGGCGGCCATTGTGGCCATCGCAGGGGGGCGTCGCTGGTCAGACGACAGCTAAGCACTTGGCTCGGCTTGGCCGAGGCGGCACTGCCGCACTTTGCCCAAATTGAGGAGGCGTCGCCTCCATCACAGCTGGACTGCCGCAAAGCGGCTAGTCGGGAGCAAGGTCGGCCGGATCGCAGGTCTGGCCGATCCAGGCCGGCCTTCGCTTCAAGCAGCCCACACGTGAGATGTGGGCCGGAGGGGGTGGCCCTTTTCTCTTTTGCAAAAAGGGTTTGGGTCTGTCGATTGGGCCCAACCCTAAACCCAGTAAAGGCCCGACCACCTCTGGTCGGGCCTAGGCCCTTTTCGGGCGGGTCAACCAACCTGCCCCCTACCGAATCGAACCCAAGTCTAGTCTCCGACCGAACCCTATCCGCGCTGACCGGGCCAAACTTGGATCGGGTTAGACCGGATTGGACCCGATTCGTTCAAAAATAAATAAATAATAATAAAAAATTCGAAAATCTAAAAATGCAGAGTTTGGTTGGGAATTGTCATGTATTGCTTTCTTAGTGTAATTAGGCTTTTATATGCTCATATATTGATCATATCGCATGTTTAATTTGCTAATTGTACGTGCTAAAGTTTATTGCAATTAGGATTTTGATTGCAAATTATTACTTTAATGATTGTGTACCCACATGATCATCTCACATATTAGTGGATAAGTATAAAATCAATCCAAACTACCCGACAAAAATATTTTCTTTTAAAATGAACAAGATTAGGTACCGAAATGGCACTAATTGGTCAATTAGTGTAATCGAGTCCCCAACCCTAGATTTCTTTGGTTGCGTAGGAAGTGAGGTACACTCTCATACCTCACTTGATTTCTAGACAACCCCAATAGGCTAGTGGCAACTCCTTATTGGAAAATTCTTAAGAATACCCCAATGTCATGCGAGGTATGGGCTTGGGAGAGCCCACACTTAATCGTGGGCTTTAGGTCAATCTTTTAGGCAATATCCCTAAACCTATACTCCCTCCCCCCGAGGGGTAGGTCGAGACATTTGACCAACATATTAAAGTTACTAATTTTAATAAAAAAAATACCAACTTTTTAATTGTTCTAAGAATTTACCAATTATTAGTAATCGAATTACCATTGAATTAAGATTACTCTATGTTATAGCAAATTACTGATATTATTACAAATGATTTACCGCATTTTCATGTATGAGGTTACCATCTACTTTTAGCTTTACTAATGCTTATTTTATTGAACTATTGGCGCTTATCTAATGATATTCGAAATCACCATCCGTATTAAGACTTCATCAACATTCATTTGTGGATATCAACATATTAAAGCTACCGGCTCCTATGAAAAAATCATCTAATTCTTCTATGGAATCATTAACTTTTAGCTAAGTTGATAACTAATAGAGCCGTCAAATGGGTGGATCGGGTTGGGTCGAGTCGAAAATAGTCCAACTCATATTGACTTATTTAATCCGTTTTGACCTATTTTTCATGCAATGAAAATTTGATGACCCATACCTAACCCATATTACTGAAATACATTAATATTTAACTTAATTTATGTCAATTCATTCCCAGCGATTTAATTCACTCTAAATTCTTCATATATATGTTACTTGAATAAAACTTCACATCAAATTTAAAAAGTAAATTAGACAATGAAAAATTAGTAAATAAAATAAAAAAAAATGTGAAAAACCGTTAACTAAACCTAACAAAGCTTAAATCTTATGATTTTTTTCTTCTGAAAAAAAGGTATTGCATTTTCATACAATACAAATATAATGGTCAATTTTTATAATTTCAAAAAATCATTTAAAAAATCGAATTTTGAATTATTTTTATTTTTAAAAATTATAATTTTTAATTATTTCTCCTTAATCCCTTTTCTTTTTCTTTTTCTTCTTCTTCAATGAGCTCGAGCTCTCCCGATCTTGGCGAGGCTCGAGCCTCACTAGTCGTTGGCGAGGCCTCGGCCTTGCCAAATCGGTGAGATCGAGCTTGCTCAACATCGGCAGGCTTGAGTCTCGCCGATGCCGACGAGGCCTTCACCTTGCTAGATCGGTGAGATTGAGCTAATTGTCGCCATGTCGGCCACTAGCTAGGGAAGGAGGAAGAAGAAAGAAAAAAGGAAAAGAAAAAAAGGAAAAGAAAAATGAAAAATGAAATAAAAATTATGATTTTTGTTAAGTGGGCCGCTTAATATTTTAAATGGGTCGAAAATGGGTCACAAATCCCGACTCATTTTCGACTCATTTAAATCGACTCATTTTTAGACTCGCCTTTTGGCTAGGTCTTTAAAAATCTCTAACTCATATACAACCTATATAGATAAAATATGAGTTCAAAATTTGATCCATGACCCATTGTGACACCCCTAATTACTAATGATTATTCAATTGTTATGCAGCTACCAACAGTTCCATTAATTTATCAACGCTTATTTAAGCAACTTACCAATTAATAAAGGTCAAAGGCTACTACAACCATACACAAAATTACCGACTCTTATTTGAGTTCAATTGTCAATATTTATATGATTTATTTCAAAAGTAGAAACTGTTCCAATAATTTATAGATCCATGGGCGAGAAAATTGCAAAATCAGTTCCAGACTCCCACTATTCTCTAAATGCCCTTCTTTTCTTTTCCTCGACTTAAACTTACGAATAGATAAATATAATTTCCCCACTTTTCTATTCAAGTCTCCAAATCCTGTACTCATGTTTGGCATCAATGAATATAACTGGGTTCAAGATGAACATTTTTCTCACACGAAGCGTGCTCATCATGTTGGTCAAAAAGAAGAGCAATTTCAAAAGCTGACTTAATGCAGTTGTTAAGAAATGAGACCAGTGTATGAGATGGGACGATCAGTTGATGTGAATGAATCCATGAATGCCATCTCTTTGACTCCAAAACCAAACAATGAATTAAATACAATGGATGCCGTTAGTTTTTTCAACTCATTGAACATTTTTATACTCCATGCTTGAATATTTTACTCACAAAGACTCAGTTAGTCCACATATCTTTAACTTTCTTTGGACATCTCATGATTATCTGGCTGATCCCGCTAGACTTGTCAAGCAATACTTGAAACAAACTAGTCCCAGGTTACTAGTCCTTGTAATGCTACCTTTAGTTTTACATCTTCTGATCAAGATGGCGAGAGATTCATCCCTTTGCATTATACTCTCTATCTCCATTTTAGCATGGCTATGGCCTTGTGATGGCAATACCCCTACTGGGAATTGCTCAGAGTCTGATAGAGAAGCTCTAATTGACTTCAAAAATGGCCTTCAAGATCCTTATAATCACCTGTCCTCATGGCAAGGAAGCAATTGTTGCCGGTGGCGAGGAATAGGCCACGATAAGAGGACTGGAGGGGTAATAAGCATTGATCTTCACAGCAACCCTGGTACGTACAGTAATTGGCTGAGGGGAGAAATCAGACCTTTCGTTTGCTCAACTCAAGTCTTTGAGATTCTTGGACTTGAGTTCAAATAAATTTTATGGCATTCTACTTCCTAAATTTGTTGGTTCCTTGGAGAACCTGCAATACCTGAACCTATCAGATGCCGGGTTTAGTGGTGCAATTCCTCCAAATCTAGGAAATTTGTCTAACTTGCGTTATCTTGATCTTGCTTTTGGCTTTGATGGCCAAAGTACTAATAATCTTGGTCTTGGTTCTCTGAAATATATTGCGCCTGATGGAATTCACCTCTCAATGGTCGGTTCCATGTGGATCGGTGTGCTAAACGGGTTTTCGTCGTTGTCCGAGTTGCATCTGTCCAATTGTGGCCTATCTGGTTCGATATCATCACATGGTTTGGTGAACTTTACTTCACTCGTTGTTCTGGACCTCAGCTCCGACTTTTTCGATTCAGAGTTCCCTCGATGGCTTGTGAATGTAAGTAGCCTTGTTAGTGTTGACATGAGTGGTAGTCATCTATATGGAAGGATCCCTCTTGGTCTAGGTGAGCTACCACGTTTGAAAATCCTAATTTTATCTGGAAACATTAATCTCTTGGCCAGTTGCACTCAGTTGTTCCAAGGATCGTGGAAAAGGATAGAAGTTATGGATTTGGCTGGTAATAGAATACACGGAAGAGTTCCCACTTCCGTTGGGAAAATGACCACCCTTAGTTACTTTGACCTTTCTGGCAATCTGATCGGGGGAGGAGTACCGAGCTCCATGGGTTCACTTTGCAGTTTAGTTAATTTTGATTTATCCAACAATAATTTGATAGGTAGTTTGCCGAAAATTTTGTTGAGGGAATCTGAAACTTGTGATTGCCAGAGTTCTCTGCCTAATTTGAGGTACCTGAGATTGGGGTACAATGGGTTGAGGGGTTGTCTACCAAGTTGGATGGGCCAACTTAAAAACCTTGAGGAACTTTCCCTTGACCATAACTTCCTTGAAGGGCCGATTCCTTCTTCTCTTGGGAATCTAAAGAACCTCACCTATCTGGGCCTTAGGGGAACCAATTGAATGGGTCTCTTCCCGTTGATGTGGGACAGCTTTCTGAGTTGGGCGTTTTCGATGTGTCTTTCAATTATTTGTCGGGCACACTATCTGAAGAACATTTTGCGAATCTACACAAAATCGAGGACTTAGATCTCTCATCCAACTCTTTCACTTTAAATGTCAGTGCCGATTGGATGCCTCCGTTCCAAATCTAGGATCTTGGCATGGGATCGTGCCAGATTGGTCCGTCTTTCCCTGCCTGGCTTAGATATCAAAATGGGATCGACTATCTTGATTTTTCAAATGCCAGCATTTCGGGGCCTATGCCAAGCTGGTTTTGGGACATTTCTTCCAATCTCTTTCTCCTAAACATGTCTCTAAATCGATTGCAGGGCCAATTACCTAATCCATTGCCACTGGCTCCTGATGCAGATGTTGATCTCAGCTCTAACCTTTTTCGGGGATCGTTACCTCTTCCCATTTCTAAGTTTGGATTGTTAGACCTCTCTAACAACCAATTTTCAAGTGGCATTCCGCAAAATTTAAGCAAGTACATGCCAGATTTGTCCTTCCTCGCCCTTTCATCTAACAGGATAACAGGTGGGCTCCCAGAATCTATAGGAGAAATGCAATCGCTTAGGGTCATCAACTTAGCAAACAACAATTTGAGTGGAAGCATTCCTGCTAGCATTGGGAACTGCTCATACCTAGAGGTACTAGACCTGCAAAACAATTCTTTATCTGGGTTGATACCAGCGTTTTTGGGCCAATTACAACGGCTTCAGTCTTCTACACCTGAGCAACAATAAACTTTCAGGAGACCTTCCCTCTTCATTCAAGAATCTGTGGAGCTTGGAAACACTAGATATTGGCAACAACCAATTGAACGGGACCATACCTGCATGGGTGGCGGAGGGTTTCATCAAGTTAAAAATTTTAAGTTTGAGGTCCAATGCATTTTCTTGAGAAATTCCTCATGAGCTCTCAAGTTTAAGCTCATTGCAAGTGCTGGATCTTGCAGAAAACAATTTGACAGGCAACATTCCTTCAAGCTTTGGAGATCTTAAAGCAATGGTGGAAGGGCAAGCTAGAATTGAGTACCTATTTTACGGGAACTATGAAGGTGCATACTATGAAGAGAACTACCTAGTAGGGGTGAGCATGGTCCGGGTTGGTCCGGGCCACCCCCTAACCCTAGGACCAACCCGTACAGTGTCGGTCCTCAATTTTTAGGACTGAGGACTGACCCTATTGAGCCTGGGACCAAGGACCGGACTGACCCAATGGGTTCAGTCCAGTTCTAGGGTCAACCCGAGACCGATCGATAATTTTTTTTGTCTTGTTTTTTATACTCCCTTAAAAAGCAAACCTACAAATTCAAATTACACATCCATCAACAATGCAACATTGTGCAACTAAACTATAAATACCAATACATATTCAGCAAATTTAAGATGACACAATAATAGAAATTTTGTACCTGCTAACCGCTCATCAAGATATGGGATAAGATGGAAAGTTCTTGTAATCATCTATCTTTAATATTCATAACACCATATGCAAAAGCATTTTCCTACATTTGATCATGTAGAGTCCACTCAACCAAAAAATGAGCTTCACACCACTTGACTAGCAAATACTGTAGCAACTGCAGTACTACTCTACTCTTCAAAAATTTCTACCATTTGACACAAATTGAAAAGTAAAGTGCAGTTGGAATTCATTAGTAAAATACAATTAAACCATAAAAAGTTCAAAATACTTAATATAAACCATGAATATATAACTTCACATCTTGTTAATTCACTTGAACTTCTAAACACCTGACAACAAAACAAACGACACATAATTAATACTTAACAAAAGTTTTAAATTGAAATTACTATTAGTGCTATTGATAGAACATCTCACCATAACTCTTAGGTTTTATAACAGACATTTTACTTAGGTTTGAATATATAAAAGAATTATAAATAATATAATGTAATATAATATATATACAGGGTTGGTCCAAGGTTGGACCGACCCAAAACTCTTAGGACCAAGGACCAACCCGCACAATATCGGTCTTGGAATTTCAAGACCGAGGACCGACCCAGTCCCCTTGGGAACCGGACCAGGAACGACAGGGTTGGGCCGGTCCAGGGTCGGTCCAGGGTCGACCCTAGACCGCTGCTGTGACAGTCTGATTTTCTACTTCTGTTTTCAATTGGATAAATCGAGCTTTTCATCGACGTGCCTATAATGTTATTCTCTAAGCTGATCACTCGTGAGATAACTAGACCAGTTGGGGAAGTCATTAAGGAATTTTAATGCAACAGGCTTGAGTATTCGACCAGGAATCGACTGTTCGACCGTGTTAGTCTGCAAAGATCATTTCGGCACAGTCAAAAATCTATTAGAGACCGGAAATAGGTCGATTCGATAGAGATATATAATTAGGCATGGGTGATTCCATCTAATTACAAAATTCTCATTGATCGGCACTAACTGATTTTTGTGTTGTTTTGGCTCCCTGTGCTTGTAATTGAAACCTAGATATTTTCACGACAACCGAGAGTCGCCAATGAGTCGAATATGCATGTTGTGGTTCGATAATAATCAACCACGAGTCCATTGCACCGAAAATTCCCAAAAAACTACCCGACGGTTTAGGTTGCATTAAAGTCACATATGACTGAAGTTAACCGAGGAAATGATGCCGATTTCAGAAATTGAGAACTTTAAGGTGTCACAATTAATTTTAGGAATGTTGTTACATCTTTCCAAGAATTGTTGACGATGGGAATTATTTGAGAAGAATACAAGAGCAGCAAATTTAAAAGAACAAAGGAAATGCCACTTATCAAATAGGATTTTAGGACCTTCAATGTGGAACAATTAGAGAGGATTTATAAGTGACTACTTGGGGACTTAACCCTATTAACTTAAGTGTTAATTTGGTAAATAGGAAAGGAGGAAAAGTCTCAACAAGAAAGGAAAATTCGTAAGAAGGCATGCCCCCATGAATTTCACTTCACTCTTCATTTCATTTGGTGGAGATAAGCACAGGTTAGGTTATGGGGTATATGATAGTGATGGGTGAGCCAAAATTCCATGGAAAATTAGGCCAAAAGCAAATGGAAATTGCAATGGCAGTTTCCAAGCATTGTCCCCCCAATTTCCCCTCCTCTACTTTATTGTTTCTCCCTTCTCTTTCCCCTTCCTCCTCTCGACAACTTCCCTCCCTTCTTCTTTTCTTTTTCTCTCCCTTCTCTCTTTCTCTTCTCCCCCTCACGCATTCTCCCTTCTACCGTAACTCTCTCATCTTCTTTCATCTCCATTTATTTGCTTTCATTTTCTATAGCTTCATCATCCACTCGGCCCACCATCATCCTCACCGTTGCACGCCATCCGCTCAAGCCGAGTGCCCTTGGCTTTGAGCTCAGCTTCGACGATCCGTCGCCGGGAGTTCTTCAATACACAAATTGGGTAAGTTGTCTCCTAACTCTAGATTAGGGGCTGAGTACATGAATTAGGGGTTTCTACGAAGATGAAAGATGTAGATGACATTATATATGGATGGATGTTGGTTAGAGATGTTAGGTTAGCCATAGAAAAGCTTGGTTGTGGTTTAGAAGGCAAGACAACCACCATGGATGAAGATTCGACCAAGCACAGAAGCTGGTTCTTGAAACAGTTTCCTGGACGTGCGTGTATTTCTAATTTTGTAGACGACTTTGTGTTGCGATTTTGAAGAAATTTCCTTCTGAATAAATATTTTAGACATCCTAAATAATAACATATATTTTTATCAGAATTTTTAGAATTTAAAAAGATGACGATTTTCATGACGTCATCCTTGAAACAGTAATTCGGACAGTTCTGTAAACCGTGACCTGTTATGATTCCGAGGGCTGTTACTGACCTTTAGAGGTCGAATTTCCAATCGGTTTCTTCACGAAAGTTGTTCTTTACAACTTCTAGTTTAACATACTCGAATTTCAAATCCAATGGACCAGATTTCGACCCAAAACAGAACCGATTTTGATGAGTTAGGCTCTCTGGAACTGGACCCGATTTTAGTACTAGGTTGAGTGAATTACTAGGCCGAATACAGAAGGATCTGGGCCTCAGTGTCTTCATGAAAAATGTTCTTTTATGTGTTCTTTACAACATATTAAAATTTTGGAATTTTCTGAGCTCGATTGGTTAGGTTTATGGATTTAAACTTGGAGACGCGCGAAGGCCCGGTTTCTGCCCATTTCGGACCAATGTTAGTTTGGGTTGGTTCTTGATGTTTTGCTTGTTTTAATTAGTGTTTTAATGGCTTATGGCTTTAATTTATTAGTTACTTAATTCTGGAATTATTGTTCACAAATTACTGTTCACGAGTACTGTTCACAAAATACTGTTCATGCGTTACTGTTCACGCGGACACTGTTCACGAAAACACTGTTCACGCGCACTGTTCACCCGAGAATGAAAGGTGGTCTAATTTCATGTGTATTGATTTTATAAAGTGAATGGATGTGCCAATGCATGGGCATTCGCATGAATTGGGTGATGTTTTGTGCAATTGTATGGTGATTGAAAACTGTTGGTATTTAATTAGGAAATACCGGGTGTCAGGTTCTAGACACCGAAAGTGTTTTTAAATACTATATCAAATTGTGGGATTTTAAAAGAGACGACACAAATTTTCTGGTTCGATCTGACCGTGTCCCCACACACGATTATTTTATCATGCATTTCTAATATGAAGAAAATAGGCAGGGATCACTATTTTAATTGAGGTATTTGAGTGCAATGCACGGTGTCCTAAGCCGAAATTGAATGAATGCATGAATGATATGAGATGCCGTCACGAGCCTTGGGGCCGGACGATGCTCCTTCGGGAATGCCCCAAGTCAATGGATGCCGGTCGTAGTGAATGCTGGGCCGATGCTCCTTCGGGAATGCCCCATATCAACGAATGCCGGTCGCAGTGGAGGCTGGACCGATACTCCTATATGGAATGACGTCTAGATGTAGACGTTGCCACGCTCGACGATGCGAGGCGATGCCCGGTTATGCTGGAAGACTGTTATCTATGGGGTTGGCCATAACCAATGAATGGAAATTGTGAAACGCATGAACGATCGAAGATTGAGGGAACTTATTAAGAGACGGAACTGTATGGTGTGGTATGGGGCGTACCATCACAGTTTAGTCTACTAATTGGGGCCCATATGATTACATTAATATGTACATTCCTAAGCATTCATTTGTGAGAATCATGGCATCTTTGGTTCTGGTCATGCATGAGTTGAGCACACTATTTATGGCATGTACGAATGAAACGATAACGCATTTCACACATGCTTCTCATTGGGTGAGAACAAAGCCTTGAGGGGTGACCCGACCGGGATGGCGGTTCATCCGCGCCGGTCAAGGGGCCCAAAGAGGACAATACTGGGCTGGGATGAGGGATGGCGGTGCGTCCGTGCCTCTACCCTAGACAATGCGTTCATGTGGCAATGGCCAGGTGAGATCACTTGTAACGTGATTCGTATGTGACAATGTGATTGATTGAGCGAGACGATGCCCGGTCATGTTGGAAGACTATTATCTGTGCATTGAAATCATTTGTGACACATGAATGGGTGAAAGCGAGGGACCTAATTAGGAGACAGAACTATGTGGTGCGGTATGGGACGTGCCATAATAGTTTAGTCTGGTAATTGGGGGCCCGTGTAATTATGTTGACATTTATGTCATTACATATGTACATGTTAAAGTATTCTGATGATATATGATCTCGATATCTTATGTATGATTTGATTGACACTAACATGCAGAAAAGTACTAGTATTAAGAAAGTGTGAGAAATGTGATTAGATTGCATGTTGAGTGTACCCTTCTCCTAATCTGGATTTAGGGGATTGACTTGCCGAGATGTGATCTCACCCTTAGTGGGCTAACATTTTCAGGTCCCCAAAGGTCGAAGAACCCGGAGCTTGAAGCGAAAGGGTCAGGAGCATAAGTGGCTTAGTAGTCCTTTGTGAGATAGACATTTTGTATAAACTTGAGGTGTTTATAAAAGTGTATTTGATTTGAAACTAGTTGTCTTACTTTTCTATCCCATGTTTATTGTTGTCAGGGGATTAGTTAATTTGCTTCCGCATGTGCAATAAAATGAAAAGGGTCGACGACAAGTCCTGGGAATGTCGCAAAAGTTTATAGACCACCAAGGGATGTGTGTGCGCTCGATGTTCGGGGCATGACAGCTGCTCACCCCTACTACCTAGTGACCATGAAAAGCCGGGCCCAATTGTACACCAAGACTCTTTCCCTTGTCACTAGCATAGATATCTCCGGAAATAATTTAGGTGGACAATTTCCAAAAGAAATGACTAAACTGGCTGGATTGCTCATTCTAAACTTATCAAGAAATAGCATTGGCCGTCAAATTCCTAAAAGCATTTCGAGCATGAGCCAACTGTTATCCCTTGATCTTTCAAGCAATAGGCTTTCGGTGCAATCCCTCAAAGCATGCCATCGCTGTCGTTTTTGAGTTATCTAAACTTATGCGATAATAACTTCTCAGGAAAGATTCCTTACACACAACAAATGAAGACATTTGACCCTTCGTCATAGTATGGAAACTCAGGACTTTGCGGTGCTCCCCTCCATGTCACGTGTCTAGCCGATGAACCCGACAAACCAGGGACAATAGAGGACGGTTGCAGTGACGATGAGTTCATCGATCAGTGGTTTTACTTGAGCGTTGGCCTTGGATATGCTGCCGGTATCTTAGTTCCAACTGTGGTCTTGCACATCAAAGGTTCTTGGGCAAACTCATACTTTGATTTTATGGATAGAATTGTCAGAAGTTGGTTGCCGATTGGAAACAGGAGGGCGAAGCTTCGAAGAAATAGGTGATGAGACCGGAGGCAAATGGCTTCAATCCTTATTTTGGAAAACTCGAACCCTCGATTAGGTCAAGCATCCACTTTCAGGGTCATGCCAAGAAATAGTGAACTACCATGTGCTGTATTACTATATTTTCTTTATTTGTCTATAGAACTGTATCCAAAGCAACAGGGATGTGTATGTCAAATATCAACAAAAAGTGCATTTTTGCTTACCCAATCACATGTAAGTAATTAAGAAGTTTTGACAAGTATCTAAGATTCATTCACATGGAGGATAAATTGTCGATCTACGAACATATATATAACTTATCAACGTTACAAAAGTCACTAACCTATATAAGAAATTATTGACTTTGATCTGATCGGTGCACTGGCATATGTCACGTTAAGATCCCAATTAATAACAGTCATTTGCTAAAAAAAATTTATACTTGCAAGATTATCAAATATTTTAATGATGTTAGTAATTTTTGTTCAATTATGATCTACTAAAGCCTTGAAGTCAATGACTTTTGGTCAATATTACTAATCTTAATATGACCGACTTACAGACATTCGTCCCATTAGATACCAACTAATTTTAGTTATATGGATTCAGAAAAGTATCGATATCTCTTTACATTTCCGTGCAATTCACACGTAAGCAAGTTTATAAAGGGAGCAGTAAATTTATTTGACGATCGGATGAGAAGCCGCTGCAACTAATTTTGATAGGCACCTATAAATGTCTGCAGACTCCCAGTTGCACTTGTACTTTTGCCAGTAAAAGCGCAGCGCGCATCCTGATGCGATCTCCACCGTTGATAAATTAACGGTTACCCGCCACAATGAATGAAATATCTCTCTCTCTGTCTCTGTGTCTGATCGTTCGTCTGTGTCCGATGGCTCTCTTCTCCTCGGTCTCTGCATCCCCTGTGTCTCTGTCCGTACGACTGCCAACTCATGGCCGCCCCGCCAGGGAAACGACGTGGCCTTCTCCATCCCGATCGTTTGCTCTTCCTTTGAACAATTGTTGCTCCTTGGTTGTGGGAAGTTTGTTTGTTGCTCGGCTACGGAGAATTAGAAAGAGCTTCGGTGATTTGGGTTTGGTGGGTTCGGATGTTTGAGAGCCTGTTTTACATACTGAGTGTATATGCTCAATTGCTGGAGGGTCCTGATGAATCGAAGGTTGTATTTTCAACTGCAAAAGCTATTGCAATGGACTTGTAATGAGCTGTGCTTGATTTTAATTCCTTATTGGACGTGGCTCTTTATTTCTGCTTTCATGACCGGTGTGTTCTTTCGTATTGATTGCCTTTATTAGTGCATGTATGTTCAAAGAGTAGTCCTCCATTGCTGAGCAGGTGATCTTTGACTTCCGCTTCTTGGCGCTTTTGGCTATTGGAGGTTCATTGGCTGGTTCGTTTTTGTGCTTCCTAAATGTAAGCCCTCCTGCTACTTTTAATGCCCGTGTTGGTTAAATGTCTTGAACCTTAAAATCACAAATTACCAAATCCTAGTACACGTTGTCGGCGATAGTTTTTGTGTTGTGCGGAAATGAATATCACTGAGGCTGCAAACTAGATACTCAATGGAAACCCAGTAAAAGGGGTGAAGGGAATGATGCATTTCTAGATGTTGCTGAGTTGCTCGTGCTATCTGTATTCCAAGGATTAACCAAGTTCTTGACTGACAGGTATATAGCCACTGGCAGCTCATCATGCTTCCTCATGTAATACATAACACGTGAAGATGGTATGTGCTACCCAATTTCTATTGTTATTTCTGGGGATTTGGAACAAATTAGTTTGGTACTTAACTGTTAGCACTGCGTCTCTAAATAAAATCCATTACATACCCTGTTCTGACTTAGATTTATTTGATTCACTGCCTAACTCGTGTTTTGCTGATTAAATAGAGGCCTTATCAAACCCCTTTCTACACAATCTTGCTGTCTTAACCCAAAGGACGGGTTTTGATCCTTTTCTAGCTGAGATCCCTTTTTTTTTTTTTTTTTTTTTTTTCAAACCAAGATACTATTCTCCTTGATGCGGTGCAGAATATGACTGCTTCTGATCTGTATAGGGTAGTGTTTACATTGTTGATGCGTATAAAGTGTACTGGACAAGCTGCATGAAAGGAATTCACACTGGACAGATGGTTCTTCGACTGGTTGAAGCCATTGGTAAGGACCTGATAGATACTTTGCACTGGGATTGTCTCCTGCATTGGACAAGCATCATTTAGAACAAGCGAGCTCATTGAACTTTTAGCATTTCTATCGTTGATATTTTCCACACATTCATCTCAACAGCAGAAATTCTCATTCATCATCTACAACAAATGCTGTATAATATAGGGTAGTTGATCTTGATTAACTTAGTTTCTGAGGATATTAAGTAGTTAATTCCCATACACTGTATCTCTGCGAGAGGAGAGGCTGCACGATGGTTAGCTTCCTTCAAGTGAGCCACTAAAAGTACTGTAACTAAACCTTATTCCACGTGGTGGGCTTGGCTATATGAAATCCTTTTACTCCATTTTGATCTATCTTGTATCAAATCTTTTGTACACTTTAAGTGCTCCATATCGTCCCTTTGAGTGAGCCATTGACGTTGCAGAAATAATTCATCTAAGTCCTCTTATAACTCCGAAATTTTTTAGGTCCTCAATCTTTAGGTCCATTCTTAGAGTTTACATTTCAGTATCTTCCATAATCGGGTTTGGTCATCAAGCTGAAGAGCCATACTTGTCAGTAGCCAAAAAGTTGTTTCATCTCTTTGTGTGTCTAATTCTGTTTAGCTGAATTACTCCATATTAACTATATCCTCAGTTGGGATAAAAGCTACTAAATTTGATATTAGCAATTTGTCTTGGGTACTGTGTTCCAATCATCATGGCCTTGTACATCAAGTTCCATCGAGCAAGTAGAGTATGAAAAAAACTGGATCCCACAATCATACTGCAATGTTTTAAAAATGAAGTTTCAAATACCAACATTGTACACTTGTGTCATCCTTGTAAAGCATGCGTTCTATTTCTTGAACTGATTATTCTTCCCGTCTCTTTCATATATCTTTTCCTCCCATGTCAAGTTGATGCCAATAATACATATGTCTGATACAGATGTTTATCTGGCTGGAACTGTCATGCTGATATTCGGTATGGGCTTATATGGATTATTTATCAGTAATGTATCTCCTGATGTACCACCTTATGTTGATCGTGCTCTCAAGGGCTCTTCTTTGTTTGGGATGTTTGCTCTAAAGGTAAGCTTCGAACTCATGTACTGCAGGGAGATCATTCAGATATATCAGCATTTGCTTGTATCGTACACCACTAAGAAAGTGTTTTGATATAGTCATGAGCTGCTGCCACAGAGAGACTTTACATGCCCTTGCCTAGAGCATTAAATATGGAGAAAAATTGTCCGTCTTAGAGGTATCAACAGATCAACTTGTGGCAGGTGGTGTAGCTGTGGACGATCTTCCCTTGTTTAGATAGCCTTGCCTAATGACAAACTTCTTAATTTGGCCTAATGCTTTCCCATCTGTTTGACTGCACCAGACGACAAGGGAAAAGAACTAGAATTTGAAAAATGCGATGCTTTAATTTAACAAATACATGAAATCATGATGTACAACTGCAATATACAGATACCTTAGGGTTGGAAGCTGAGAAAAAAACCGGTGATGCTGTACGAAAGACAGCTTCGCACCCATCAACTATTGAGTCAAAAGACCCTTCTTCTCCTCTGAAGATATGTAGTCTCTCCTTAGCTCCTTCAACTTCCAGAAGGTGCTGTGTGTTCTTTGGATCATCGGTTGATGCATTCAAAAAAGGAGAATCTGATTTGATAGAATGAAACTCTGGGAGCTTTCAGTCACATAACATGAAATGTTATCAACAGATAAAAAGACCTCAAATATAAATTTCTAATGTACACTATGCATCGGATCTAACTATAGTGGTAGCATAAGATTGTGTGTTGAACCAAACTTGAATAATTAAGCCAATGGAATCAGATATTACAAGAGCTTCATATCTTCAGCTAGTGGACTCTGGATGCTATTGTATCATGCGTACCCTAAGCATAACGTATATGTATAGGCATGCACACAAACCCCTACAAACAAGTACACACATGCATGTATGAGTTAGTTGCAAAGGTAAGAGATATTACAAGAGAGTAGTTTTATCATCATAACTGAGTAATAGATTTTGGTACCACTTCCGTATTATCTAGAACGTTTCAAGTTTCCAACTAAGAAAGAGTAAACCATTCAACTACTAAATTGGAAAAACCAAAGATTCAGAAATCCAGTATTGTGAACAACAGAGCATGAACAAAGTCACGAACTTACTGGGATTGCATACAGTTGCTTTGATCGTGTAGCCACACTGAAGCAACAACTTGACAAGCCAGGAGGCTATGTAACCAGCCGCTCCAGTTACACACACCACCTTATATGCTGTACTCATCTCTGCTCCTCTCTTCTCCTTGGAACTGGGAATGAGAGGGATTTTGAGTGCAATACATTTATAAGTGGGAATTCTCTTTTATGACCGGCTTTCTCAAGATCATTTATTTGACCGGCTTGTGTGAGGCACTGACGTTCACTCTTCGTTTTAAATATGTTTCTAGAAAAAATTGAATGGGACAAATGACCAATTTATGTCGTCTCGCGGTAATATATTGTCATTGAGAGGCTATGAGCCGATGAAGAGACTTGAGAACATCTCCCTGCTCGCTGTGTTCTTGAACCAGGGGGTAAGATGTAGACTGTGGCGCGGGTTGCTTAATTGGATTGGCATTTTGCCCTGGGATAGCAGGCCAGAACATCTTCCTGTTTACTGTAATTGACTGCATCACTTGCACCTTTACTACACATAGGATTTTGGTTGTTAAACTCATTGGCTTTATTGCCATTTTGTGTTTTTTCCCTTTAACACAGGAGGCTGGAGTTTCACTACCATGCAAACGTGAACTCCTGGATTTCAAGCTACTCAATACAGATAACAGCCAAACATTAGTCTGAAAATGACAACAGATGCATCTGTAAGCTTCAGGTGGCATCGTAAATATTCAGTGCGAAATTAGAAAACTTCAGATCACCCAAAGAAAACTGTTGTAAGTGTATTGGAGCAGAAAATGCCCATTTAATCGACTTTGATATAGTTTTTATTCTTTTAGTTGCCTGTTGCAGCATCAGTCCTTGAAGAAACCCTTCTCTTTCAAGCTCTCCACAGTGTCCTTAAAACTCACCTCCAAAGGAGTGAAGCTGATGCCCAGACTTCCGGCTTTCTCATTTGATAATTTATAGGTTGGCACAGAAGGCTTTTCATCTTCACATCTGCTATTAGCAAAAGCCAAATGTGAGTCGTCTTGTTATAGTCTTTTGCACAAAATATAGAAAACTCAAAATGCTCTTGAGACTATCACTTGGTACTCTGTTCAAAGAATTCCTGACATTACTCCTTAAACTTTTATACTTGATGTTGCAAAAATTTGAGAGTGCTGAAAATGGATTTGTTCACATCAATTCAAATCGTGAGGGATATGATCAATGATTAGGAGCCGGAATTTTTTAGCAGACAAGTTTAGTTCATTATAAAAATGTCATAACTGAACATTTAATGAGCAAATCTTACTTTTTAGCAAGGTGTAGAGCAGGATAGAGATCTCGCAAAATTTTGAAAGCATCGTCAGAATGCACGACTCTGTGCACAATACAATATCTGCCGTTAGCGGAAGGGGACTCAAAAGCTTGAATGTGTGCGCGTGCAACGTCTCTTACATCAACAAATCTATAGTTTGTGTCGGTAAAAGTGTGAGTTCCTGCAGCAAATATCTCAGCATCAGATGGGAAGAACTTCATTTGTAAGTCTTCTCTTTTTATAAAGATGGTTCCAATAAATTTGTGTATTTCATTGAATCAAGTTCCATCACATGTATCACCGTTTGTGTCAGTTTAATAAGTACCATCATACGTATCTTTTGTCCATTATAAAATGAATCAACATATATATCCTCTTGACATTTCTTCTTAAGTTGTGGACAAATTACTGAGGACAAATCGTGTAAAAAGTACTATTTATGGGAACAACTTTACTTATAAAAATCCTAATCTCATCAGAATAAACAATGTAATAAATTTATTAGTTACTTGTGACTACCATTTATGAGGTTGAGAAACATTTCTGTGCTGAGATTAAACGAAGAAATTTTATTTTGGAGAAATGCAAGACCAACGAGACCGACAACACAATTTTTCTTTTATTGTTACTTGATATGGATGGGTCTATATAGGTCTTTATAGGGAGCATCTTAAAGAAAAAAATATGTATAGGTTTGCTCCGTTAGGAAGATTTCTTGTATTGGGATGTTTCTCTTTTCTATCAAACAATGTGGATCAGTTTCTTGTTGTTTTGATGCATAGAGGCGTTATTTTGACATGTTTTTCTACTAATATGAATGCCTTAAAAGAAGCTTTAATATTTGCAACCATCATCAATTATCATCATCAACTCAAAAGGCACCTACAGTAACCTGAATTCATTGAACTATATTTGCATTACAATCAGAGACAATAAAGGAGTTTACAATTTTGCTATACGCACACGGCACAACACTACAAGAAAGAGAGGACACCGAGTGAATTTACAAAAACAAATAAACCTCCCATGACAACATCTACTTATCACAATCCATCCTACTCATGTAGATACAAAGCTCGAAAGACAGCCTACAACGACCAATCACAGCCTTTCCACATCCCTAAAGGTAGTACATGTCCATCATGAAATTATCAAAGCACGCAATAGCTCTCTCTATTTTTGCTTAGTTAAAGGTCAGCTTTAATCAGTCTTGTTCTTCAAATAACCCAGAGATGAGTCAGCAAGAGTTTTCATCACTCCCTGGCTAAATAGTAGCAGAGAGATGGACAAGGTCTTCTGTCGATCAACTTGGTGTCTGGTGTAGCCTGCAGATCACATGGTGTAGTCATTGGCAACATACTGTCATGAGCTAAAGCAATCTTTTATTATTGACAATTGGAATCAAGATGTGTCGAATGGATGTTACGAAGTAGTAACCACTCAGCATCCTCACGTTGTCTTTGAGGGCAGGGCTGCTCATAAAGTGTTTGGTCCAGTAAGCATTTTATTTGATCTGCATATTTGTCAAGCATTTCTAAGAGGTCAAGATCAAAGAAATAGGAAGAAATAGATTTCTGCAACTTCTCAGTTACTCTAACCAGAGATGCACATAAAGCAGATAAAGCATAAGCTGCCACACTCGTTCATCGGATACAATGTCAATAATAGGGATTGAACGGAGAAAAAACTAGTCAATGTTGAGTTACCTCAATATTTGCACACAATCATATAAACGAAAGATTTATTTATCATGAAGGATTAATGTCTAATCAATCGACTAATTTTGTAAGTGTCATTTCTTGTTGCCACCGTCAACCTCCAATCATGGCCAATTACCAAAACATGGCCATCAGCCTTCAACTCCATTTACATTTTTTGAACATTAACCTACAACTATGACGTACCGACATAATCTCGAGATGAAGATGCGAAAAGAAATCATCATGTTCCTAGAGAATCCATAAGTATGACATCGACATCAACCATTTCCTCACCAGTGAATTCCACAGAGTCGTCACAAAAACATATGCAAAACATAGAACAAAAATATCGGAAAAAATTGACATGCCTATTTGAATACAATGAAATACGACTGGAACTAGATCTAAATTCTTAGCAAAGCAATTGAAACTAAGCAATCTATGGCCAAAAGTTTTCAGATCTAAAAATTTCACGGATCATTTTTCGGTTGTGCCTCTGAGGTATTTTGTCGAACACATCATATGTATTTGATTGAAGAGTGAAACGAAGGCATAATAAGTCGCGCTTAGCTCTTTTCAGCAAAAAGACCACACCAAAATTATTGAGAAACAAACATCAAGTAAGTTCCAAGCAAAGGAATCAACTTACACTTAATCGATCACTCAAAACGAGAGGAGGAAGGTGAAGGCGTAAGGCCCATGAGGAAGTGAACGGGATGAGGACGAGAAGGCACGGGGCTTATGAGGAAGAGTCACTGCGACAATGCGGTGACGAAGGCGGAAATTTGTCCGTCGAAATTGCTAGGCGCCAGGGGAATTCAAGCCAGTGAGCTAAGGTCCTCATTTGAGACAAATTTAATCACCTTTAATTCTTCTTTTAAATAATATTTACTTCGAGTCATTATTTAATAAAGTAATTTCATTTTTTATTGTTATTTGGAATTTTCTCAATCTTTTCATTTCGTTGGTAGTTCAGTGCGGCACACCTGTGGGCTGACGCCGTGCGCAACGCGCTTCGCCGTGCGTGGTGGAGAAGGAGCCAGGTCGCGCTGCTCTGCTAGGCCACGGAGTTTGACCACGCAACTCTGGACAGCTTGGTACGTCGGGCTTAGATGGGCCCCGCCCTTCTTGACGAGAAGGGAACCCTGGCCGTACGCGTATGCCCCAGGCTCGCGCAGATTTCGGGTTGGATTCCACGGTCTGTACCGGATGATCTCCCTCTCTCTCTCCGCGTTCAAAAGGTGACGAAAATCTTCTTGATGCGCCCGCTGTCTGCACGTATTTCGAGAAAATTAGAAGGGAAAAACACCGTTCTACGAAGCAGATGTTGTGTCGTAAACAATTCCCAGCGCACCCAGCAGAAAAAATCTCAGATTCACGGATGATATCTCCCCATGAATCCATCCGAGATCCTCTGAAAAGGCTTCTGTCGGCACAACGCAAACAAGGGCTTTTCCCCTCGCGGCGATAGTGGTTGGGCTTGGTGTCTGACCAACGTATTAAAGTTACTCATTTTTATGAAAAAAAATTACCAACTTTCATTTATCAACTTTTTAATTGTTATAAGAACTTACCAATGATTATTTGTTAAAGTTAACACCGAACTAAAATTACTCTCCGTGATAGCAAATTATCGATGTTAATACGAATGATTTACCACCTTTTCATGGATAAGATTACCAACTACTTTTAACTTTACTAATGCTTTACTTAATTGAATTATTGACGTTTATCTAATGATATTCAAATCACCACCTATTTTAAGACTTCATCAACATTTATATGTGGATATTAGCATGTTAAAGTTACTGCTCCTATGAAAAATCACCTAATTCTTCTATGGAATCATTAACTTTTGGCTAAGTTGGTTACTAATAATTATTCAATCGTTATGCAGCTACTAACAATTCCAATGATTTATCAACGCTTATTTGTGCAACTTACCAATTAATAAAGGTCATAAGCTACTAAAACCTTACACGAAATTACTAACTTTTATTTGAGTTCAATTGTCAATATTTATATGATTTATTTCAAAAGTTGTTATTGTTGAATTGTCATTATTTTTATGATTTATTTCAAAAGTAGTAATTGTTCCAATAATTTATAGATCCATGGAACAGAAAATTGCAAATCAGTTTCAGACTCCCACCATCCTCTAAATCCCTTTCTTTTCTTTCCCACAACTATTCAATTCTCCAAGTCCTGCACTCATGTTCGGCGTCAATGAAGGCAACTGGATTCAAGATGAACTTTTTTCTTACGGGAAGTTTCCCCATCAAGAAATTCTTTTTGTTGTTGGTCAAAAAGAAGAGCACTTTCCGTGAATGCCGTCTCTTTGACTCCAAAACCAAACAATGAATTCAATACAATAGATGCCATTAGCTTTTCAAGTCATTAAACCTTTTTACACTCCACGCTAGAATATTTTACTCGCAAAGACTCAATCACTCCACATCTCTTTAACTTTCTTGTGACATCTCATCATTATCCCGTTGATCCCGCTTGACTTGTCAAGCAATACTTCAAACAAACTAATCCCAGGTTACTAGTCCTTGCACCACTACCTTCAGTTTTACATCTTCTGATCAAGATGCCGAGAGATTCATGCCTTTGCATTATACTAGTCTCTATCTCCATTTTAGCATGGCTATCGGTTTGTGATGGCAATATCCTTGCTGGGAATTGCTCAGAGTATGATAGAGAAGCTCTAATTGACTTCAAAAGTGGCCTTCAAGATCCTTATTATCTATTGTCCTCATGGCAAGGAAATGATTGTTGCCGATGGCAAGGAATAGGCTGCAATGAGAGGACCGGAGGGATAACAAGCATTGATCTTCATGGCGACTCTAGTACATACAGTTATTGGCTGAGTGGAGAAATTAGACCTTCATTAGTGCGACTCAAGTCTTTGAGATTCTTGGACTTGAGCTCAAATAACTTTGATAGCGTACCAATTCCTGAATTTGTCGGTTCTTTGGAGAACCTGCGGTATTTGAACCTGTCAAATGCCGGATTTCGTGGTGAAATTCCTCCAAGTCTAGGAAATTTGTCAAACTTACAGTATCTTGACCTTTCTTCTTTTGATTCATTAAGTACTAATAATCTTGGGTGGATTTCTGGTCTTGGTTCTCTAAAATATCTTGCGCTTGACGAAGTGGACCTTTCAATGGTCAGTTCCAGGTGGATCAGTGTGCTAAATGGGTTGCTGTCATTGTCTAGGTTGCATCTGTCCAATTGTCGCCTATCTGGTTCGATATCATCACCTAGTTTGGTGAACTTCACTTCACTCGCTGTTCTGGACCTCAACTTCAACAATTTCGATTCAGAGTTCCCTCAATGGCTTGTGAATGCAAGCAGCCTTGTTAGTGTTGAGATGAGTCGCAGTGGTCTATATGGAAGGATCCCTCTTGGTCTAGGCGAGCTACCACGTTTGCAAATCCTAATTTTATTTGACAACCGTCTCTCAGCCAGTTGCACTCAGTTGTTCCAAGGATAGAAGTTATGGATTTGGCTTCTAACGAAATACACGGACGACTTCCCACTTCCATTGGGAAAATGACCACTCTCAGTAATTTTGACCTTTATGACAATCTGGTCAGGGGAGGAATACCGAGTTCCATCGGTTCACTTTGCAGTTTAGTTAATTTTGATTTATCTAGCAATAACTTGACAGGTAGTTTGCCGGAAATTTTGCAGAGGGGATCTGAAACTTGTGATTCCCAAAGTTCTCTGCCTAATTTGAGGTACTTGAGTTTGAGCAAGAATCGGCTAAGGGGTTATCTGCCAAGTTGGGTGGGCCAACTTAAAAACCTTGAGGAACTTTCCCTTGACGATAATTTTCTTGAAGGGCCGATTCCTTCTCTTGGGACTCTGAAGAAAGTCACCTCTCTAAGCCTTAGTGGGAACCAATTGAATGGGACTCTTCCCGTTGATCTGGGACAGCTTTCTGAGTTGGATAAGCTCGACGTGTCTTTCAATCATTTGTCGGGTACACTATCTGAAGAACATTTTGCAAATCTACGCAAAATGAAGATCTTAGAACTCTCATCCAACTCTTTCACTTTAAATGTCAGTGCCGACTGGATGCCTCCGTTCCAATTCTGGGTTCTTGGCATGGGATCGTGCCAGATCAGTCCGTCTTTCCCCACCTGGCTTAGACATGAAAATGAGATCATGGTTCTTGATCTTTCGGATGCCAGCATTTCGGGGCATGTGCCCAGTTGGTTTTGGAACATTTCTTTGAATCTCGCTCTCCTCAACATGTCTCTAAATCAGTTGCAGGGCCAATTACCTAATCCATTGCCAGTAGCTCCTTTTGCATCTGTTGATCTCAGCTCTAACCTTTTTCAAGGACCGTTCCCTACCAATTCTTTGATTGTATTGTTAGACCTCTCTAACAACCAATTTTCAGGTGGCATTCCACAAAATTTAGGCAAATACATGTCATATTCGTTCTTCCTCTCCTTATCATCCAACAAAATAACAGGTGGGCTCCCAGAATCTATAGGAGAAATGCGATCGCTTTCGGTCATCGACTGAGCAAACAACAATTTGAGTGGAAGCATTCCTCCAAGCATAGGGAACTGCAAAAGCCTAGAGGTACTCGACCCAACGAACAATTCTTTATCCGGGTTGATACCCGCGTCTTTGGGCCAATTACAATGGCTTCGGTCTACGCACCTCGGAACAATAAGCTCTCGGAGACCTTCCATCTTCATTCAAGAATCTGTCCAGATTAGAAACGCTAGATATTGGCAACAACCAATTGAACGGCACCATACCTGCATGGATGGCGGAGGGTTTCATCAATTTAAAAATTTTAAGTTTGAGGTCCAATGCATTTTCTGGAGAAATTCCTCATGAGCTCTCAAGTTTAAGCTCATTGCAAGTGCTGGATCTTGCAGAAAACAATTTGACAGGTAACATTCCTTCAAGCTTTGGAGATCTTAAAGCAATGGTGGAAGGGCAAGCTATAGTCAAGTACCTATTTTACGGGAGCAACGCAGGCAAGTACTATGAAGAGAACTTCCTCGTGACCACGAAAAGCCAGCCCCGATTGTACACCAAGACTCTTTCCCTTGTCACTTGCATAGACATCTCTGGAAATAATTTAGGTGGAGAATTTCCAAAAGAAATGACTAAACTGGCTGGATTGCTCATTCTAAACTTATCAAGAAATGGCATTGGTGGCGAAATTCCTGAAAGCATTTCAAGCATGAGCCAACTGTTATCCCTTGACCTTTCAAGCAATAGGCTTTCTGGTGCAATCCCTCATAGCATGCCGTCATTGTCATTTTTTAGTTATCTAAACTTATCTGACAATAACTTCTCGGGAAAGATTCCTTACACACAACAAATGATGACATTCGACCCTTCTTCATACTATGGAAACCTGGGACTCTGTGGTGCTCCCCTTAATGTCACGTGTTTACCCAATGAACCTGACAAACCAGGGACAATCGAGGACAGTGGCGGTGATGATGAGTTCATTGATCAGTGGTTTTACTTGAGCATCGGCCTAGGATATGCTGTTGGTATCTTAGTTCTGGCCGTGGTCTTGCACATGAAAAGTTATTGGGCAGATGCATACTTTGATTTTATAGATAGAATTGTCAGAAGGTGGTTGCCGATTGGAAACAGGAGGGCAAAGCTTCTAAGAAATAGGCGATGTGACCGGAGGTAAATGGCTTTCAATCCTTATTCTGGAATACTCGAACCCTCGATCAGGTCAAGCATCCACTTTCAGGGTCATGCCGAGAAATAATGAACTACCATGTGCTGTATTATTATATTTTCTTTATCTTTTTATAGAACTGTATCCAAAGCAAGAGGGATGTGTATGTCAAATATCAACAAAAAGTGCATTTTTGCTTACCCCGTCACATGTTAGTAATTAAGAAGAAGTTTTGACAAGTATCTAAGATTCATTCATGGAGAATAAATCGTCAATCTACGAACATTTATATATAGGGCTTATCAACATTACGGAAGTTACTGGTCTATATAAGAAATTATTGACTTTGATCTTATCGATGCACTGGCATATGTTACGTTAAGATTCCAATTAATTTCAGTCATTTACTAAAAAAATTTTATACTTCCAAGATTATCAAATATTTTAATGATGTTAGTGATTTTTGTTCGATTATGATTTACCAAAGCCTTGAAGTCAATGACTTTCGTTCAATATTACTAATCTTAACATGACCGACTTACGGACATTCGTCCCATTAGATACCGACTAATTTTAGTTATATAGATTCAGAAAAGTATCGATATCTCTTTACATTTCCGTGCAATTCACACGTAAGTAAGTTTATAAAGGGAGCAGTAAATTTATTTGACGATCGGATGAGAAGCCGGCTGCAACTAATTTTGATAGGCACGTATAAATGTCTGCAGACTCCAGTTGCACTTGCACTTTTGCCAGTAAAAGCGCAGCGCGCGTCCTGATGCGATCTCCACCGTTGATAAATTAACGGTTACCCGCCACAATGAATGAAAAATATCTCTATGTCTCTCTGTCTCTGTGTCTGATCGTGCGTCTTGTCTTCCGCCAGAGCACCTGACTACGCACCCGCTGGTCCCAACAGCAGTCCCCTAGTCGGTTTCGTTCACGCCGCCGAATCGAACATCGAAAAAGTGAGCCGAACCGACCCGGTTCTTTAGCTCGCTCGATCGTTTGCTCTTCCTTTGAACAATTGTTGCTCCTCGGTTGTGGGAAGTTTGCTTATTGCTCAGCTACGGAGAATTAGAAAGAGCTTCGGTGATTTGGGTTTGGTGGGTTCGGATGTTTGAGAGCCTGTTTTACATACTGAGTGTATGTGCTCAGTAGCTGGAGGGTCCTGATGAATCGAAGGTTGTATTTTCAACTGCAAAAGCTATTGCAATGGACTTGTAATGAGCTGTGCTTGATTTTAATTCCTTATTGGACGTGGCTCTTTATTTCTGCTTTCATGACCGGTGTGTTCTTTCGTATTGATTGCCTTTATTAGTGCATGTATGTTCAAAGAGTAGTCCTCCATTGCTGAGCAGGTGATCTTTGACTTCCGCTTCTTGGCACTTTGGGCTATTGGAAGTTCATTGGCTGGTTCGGTTTTGTGCTTCCTAAATGTAAGCCCTCCTGCTACTTTTAATGCCCGTGTTGGTTAAATGTTTTGAACCTTAAAATCACGAATTACCAAATCCTAATACACGTTGTCGGCGATAGTTTTCATGTTGTGCGGAAATGAATATCACTGAGGCTGCAAACTAAATACTCAATGGAAGGACTCGATCCGCCAACCCTTAATAGCTGTCCCACTGACAAGTTGGAACAAGAGAGGCAATTCAACACTGAGATAAATATTTAATCACTTTGTGATGTATTAATGTCCATATGCTAGTGCCGTGCTACATGAACAAGAAAAGAATAACATGAAGTTTTTTTGACTAAATCATACTTCTAATGGGCCTAAGATTAAGCGAGGACTTGTAAATTCTGCTTTCAAGCTACTGAGTATCCTTGGACTTTGCCAAACTGCTGCTGCTTCTACTACTTGTTACCTGGTGAAGTAATTATTTTAAATTTCTTGCAGCTCCCAGGACTGTACAATTAATGTCTGAGAAACTCCCAGGGGAAGCTGATAAGGGAATTGAAGGTAACATCTTTTTTAAAGTTTGTTATACAGATTGCAGGGTCATTGCATGCCTGTCTTCTTCTTCGCCACAAGAGCTTTATATTTATTTGCGCCTTTGGAGTAGCTGCATTCACTCAATCTCTTTGGTGCCAGGAGGCAGTTTGGCACCTAGTGACCTACCCCATACTAATTGGGCATATTATTTAGCCCAGCTATTGGCGATATCATGTCCTTGAATGTTTTCATTGTATAGTTCTGGGGAGATATTGACGTTAAGAATGAAATACCACCATTTTTTGATGTCTCTGTGATATGAATTGCATATTTAGGTTAGAGTTTAGTTTTCATGGCTCGCGTGTTTATATCTTTTCTTAGTTTCTACTGCCAAGTCCTCATTCTTAATCTAAGTTGCTGCTAGATCCCTCTCTTCTTTTTTTCACAATCATCCTTATTTCTGTAAAAATTTTGTTGTAGGATCATGGACACTGGGTTAACTCCCTGCTCTGAGCACTGAGTATGTTCTTCGAACTGTAGCTTTTGATCACACTGGAAAACAGTATCATCTTCTGAAGAAATGATGCAAGTAGGTAACTGTTATTATGTGGAATCATCTTTATATCACGAGTCAATAAATCACACATTTATTTCTCTCCACACATTGATTTGCTCATGCAACTTAGTATGCATTGGTTATTTCTCTCTGGACATTATTTTCTTTCAACCTAGTATGCATTAGTCAGCACATGTCTTTTGGCTCTGTGCATGTTCTGCCCCCTTGTGGTGATTCTCTGCCTTTGGGTCTGTGCACATTTGTAGTTCTACTTTCTGGTAACTGTTATATGAACTTCTGTATCTTGTTGATGAACATAGGTTGCATTAGAAAGTTACAAGAAAATGAAAGGCAATGCTCCCGAAAAATTGGTCTCTGGATCTGATGATTTTACTATGTTTTTGTGGGAACCTTCTGTCGGTAAGCATCCGAAAACACGAATGACCGATCACCAACAGGTATGTGTGTGTGCGCGTGTGTGAGGGGAGAGGAGGGAGGAGGGAGGAGGGAGGGAGGGAGGGAGATTGATTTGACAACTGCCTGCTTTTGCTTTGTGATTGATTCCCTAAGTCTTTACTGTATTTAGAAGACTGTTTGTGTTCCATTATATACTATCAATTGCCATAATGATGCTAAATAAGGACGTACTCCACATTGTGGTCCTGGTGGCACTGGTTCAATGGATGAGACATCCTCATAATATTTTCTTGAGGCTAGTACTTTAGATCCTTGTTGAACAGTCTTAGGTGTAAATGCGGGAAATTATGCCTTTTGTTTGCAGCTTGTGGATTGTGTCTACTTTTCACTGGATGGGCAATGGGTGGCTAGTGCTTCGTTTGATAGATCTGTGAAGTTGTGGAATGGTATTATCGGGAAGTTTGTTGCTGCATTCAGTGGACATGTCGGGCCTGTGTATCAAATAAGGTTTGAAATATTTTCAAAATTTGCTCGTCTTATCCATTCAAGAATGATTTCTAATCCTGATTTACATAATGCACAGTTGGTCTGCAGATGGTAGACTTCTTTTAAGTGGGAGCAAAGACTACCCTGAAGGTCAGTTGCACAAAGCATATAGCATTTGAATGATTTCCATAAAGTACTTACGTGTGTCATGGGCCAGCTTTAAGAGAGATCAAGTGTGGTCACTTAGAATTGTAACAGGAGAGTTTGTAATATTATCTGTCAAAATAATATCAATGTGTTACAGGAAATTAGTTTATTTATGATGCAAGCAATAAGGATTTTTCCCCCTGTTTGTTGCTGAGTTCTAGTGCAACTTGTTTTCATTGAGATCTCAATGGCCTATTTTAAGTTATTTTTTGAACCATTGGACCATGTTAGGTCTGCTTATTTTGCGAGATATGGTGATGAGGATATTGTAAAGCAGAGTACGTATGGAAGCTTGAGTGATGTACTCTTGCTTGTTGTTTTAATTCTGTTTGAACTATTTGTAAATGTCAATAGCATGTGGAGTCTGCCCTTTTTACCGGTTATGATTATTATGAATTTTTGCCTGATTTGAGTGCTTAAATGTTTGCTCAATATTTGGCTTACTTTTAGATCTGGGATATTCGTACAAAGAAGTTGAAACAAGATCTTCCGGGTCATGCGGATGAGGTTTGTTCCTTTAACATGGTCATCAGACAAGTTTTAAGTTTGTATGTCTATCATGGACCACCACTTGCTTACTTTAGCATGTGTTCTCGTGAGAAGGTTTTTGCAGTCGATTGGAATCCAGATGGTGAGAATGTTGCTTCTGGTGGTAAAGATAAGGTGTTGAAGCTATGGATGGGATAATGCATTGGGAGTTATACAAAGGCCTGTCAGACCATTGCATATGCAAATAAAATGAGATGGCAGTTCAGATGCTTTCATCAGAAGTGAAGAATTGATTGTTTGATAACACATATTACGTCTGAAGACAGAAATTGCACGCTCAACTATTAGGTGCTGCAAGTTCAGATGCAATTTGGTCGTGTAAAGCTCTCTTGCATCGGGATGGCAATAGCAGCCAGTACGCATTGTCTACTTATGATCCAGCTATTATTATCAAGGTTTTGTTAAGCTCAGAAACACTGTTCAATGCTCCGTTGATTGAGAGTATCATGAGTCACCAATATTTTGGTCATATAAGTTATTGGCAGAATCAGTCTTTGATATTCATATCCAATCATAGTGAGTCCTTCATTTTTCTATTGGCTTTATACATAATGGCAGTCAAGTATGTTGGCCAGAAAGGAGCCTTCTTGGATTAACCGCTAGCTTGAGTCATTAACTCATTTTATCTCACAAGTTTTCGACATTGCTTACAAAGTCTTCAAGATTATTTCTGATGTTCTATATGATGAGTCGTTTCGGCAGGCAAATTGGACAGAGAAACTAAACATTAACATCGTAAGATTAGCTGGGAAAAACTGGCAGAGTTATCTCTAAAAGTGGGTAATGATACATTATTCAGAACAATTGTATGATTTAGGAGCTGAAAGGCTGAGGACAGACCACAGGTCCACAAGTCATTATTAGCAAGCTTGTGTCATGCTGTTTTAAGCAAGTGCCTAGATAGAGATGAATCCCTTTTCCTTGAGGCATTCGATGGTATCTCTCAGACTCACCTCCAATGGAGTGAAGTTGACACCCAGAGCTTCTGCCTTCTTTCTTGATATCTCATACCTCGACGAGAAAGGTTTCTCATCCTCGCATCTACACCATTACGAAAACAACGGTAATCTCTTGGACGCACTGTAGTCTGACAGAAGATAAGAATTAAGGAAAAATGATAACTTACTTCTTGGGGAGGTGCAAAGTGGGGTAGAGATTGCGGAGAATCTCCAAAGCATCATGACAGTGTACGACTTCGCCTACTAGGCAATATCTTCCGTGAGCTGAATGATTTTCAAAAGCTAGGATATGTGCGAGTGCGACGTCTCTGACATCAACAAATCTATAACATGTATTTGGAAATGTTTGAGCTCCTGCAGGATAAGCCTCAATTACTCCCATGCAAACGTCAAGACAACTTTGTAGCGAATGCTGCTACTGCCAGTAGTTGAAAACCATGTCACACGTGGAAATCTACCAGAAATGATTATAATAGTATGTCTGTGCGGCCAATTAAGCAAAACCCTTAAATACATAAGGCAGATTCAGTAGATAGAATGAAAGGGCCTCGGGACCTCATGTTGCCAAATTCAGTTAACTAGCAAAGAAGGATAGCTATTCCATGGACCAATGCAGAAAGACATTCTCAGACACATGCGCCCATAACTCATACGTATGGTTAAGGGCATACGACTTCACTGAGATCGTCTTCAATCAGAAACATAGTTCTATAGTTAGTCCTTGAGATTGTCTTTTGGGTAATGAGAACAAGTATGCACAAATGTTTGACGAAGCCGCTCTGAAATAAAATGGCAAAGATTTAATAACAAACATAATTTATGGCTAGATGATAGTGATACCATTAATGAGGTTCAGTATTATCTCCACGGAGAAATTAACAGTGGGCTGCAAGATGGGACCGATCACATATCCTGGGTTTATCGTCACAAGGTCAATTCCATTCTCTTTGGCGAATTCCCAAGCTGCCTTCTCTGCTAAGGTTTTTGAAAGCATATACCAGAGCTGAAGATAGATAAGCCAAAGAGACTGTTAGAATGTTTCGCCTCATTCAACACATAATAACCATTGCCATGACATGGACTTCATTCGATGTCATCTAAGGCATTCAGAGATTACCGGTTAAAAGAAACGAAAGATAAGTAGTTCTCCTCCAGGAAGTAAAGTATATAGAAACTGTTGTATTCAATAAGCATATGTAGCATCTAACATGGTGCCAGGCTAAATTGCAAGAGTAACACAAACAACTGTAAGTGATAAGACAGGCATGCCTTGGTTCGGGTATCCGTAAAAAGTGTCTAGTGACAGCTATGTGATTTAAGAGAGAAATGTTCCCTGATGTCCCAACTCCTCTCAGAATCAGCATTTTACCAGTTTCACCGTGTAACAGGAACTCTGAATGTAATTCAACAGTAAAATTTCACAAGTGAAAGAAATGAACAGCAATATTGTCAGGAAATTTTGATATACAAACCTTGGATTTCTCGCAAAATTCTGGATCTGAATGCCAAGTCTCATCAATGACAACGCCGGAAGTCAGAGGTTTTGCACTGAATGCAACTGCAGCCATAGAGGACGTCACAACTACTCTCTTGATAGAAGAGGCTTTGGCGCATGATCTTAGAACATTAAGGGTGCCCTTTAGGGCAGGATCAATTAATTCAGCCTGAGTCATGCAATAGAAGAAATCATTCGGTAAAATTCTCATCAAAAGTATCAGAAAACCGAAACTGAACTCATTGTGGCAGAAGAAAAGCAAATCCCCTTCCACATGGAATGGAATGGTATGTCCATGACCTATCTACTTATTTAGGAAAACAAGGACAACGTTGGATGATTAACATGGCAAGATTCAAGCACCTAGGGATCAGCAGCTGAGAGCAAAACAGGCGATGCAGTGTGAAAAACACATTCGCATCCATCGACTACCGAGTCAAAGGACCCTTCTTCCAGCAATTCCGCTTTGATTAAATGCAGCCTCTCCTTTGCCCCCTCCAGTGCCAGAAGGTGTCCTGTCTTCTTTGGGTCGGCTATTTCACATGCACAAGAACGAGAAAAATCTCCATTCAACTGATTGAAATTCAAAAACTTGCAAGCACCCTCACCGACACATCAGTAGCATCTACAGTCAGAAAGGGCATAGGCGGGACAAGAAGAGCCGTATTGTTCCCGGAGAAACTTGTGCAAAACTGATACTGAAAATAAATAAATCAAGAATCCGGAATCTAGACGATGGTTTGAGCGTGCCACCTCTTCAACAAAGTCGAACAGGATGCAAAAGATTTGAACTTTATTGGATAGATACATAGATTAGAGGGCAATCTACAACACAAAACTAATGAAGCTACCAAAATCCTTCTATCTCTCAGAGAAAAAAATAGCTTTGATGGTTTCACTCTGACAAAGGGTTTGGACACAACTTCATGTGGGTTATCAGATTTCAACAGCTCTGTTTTTTTCTTCCAACAGCTTGATAACGCCCAAGAAGGTCAAAAGAGCAGAGCAGAGCGCAGAGAGAGAGAGAGAGAGAGAGAGAGAGAGTATAAAGGAAGGGAATTTTTTTCCTACATGGGTCTCGGACAGTGGCTCGAACAGTGTAGCCACGGAGGAGCAAGAGCTTGACCAGCCAAGAAGCTATGTAACCCGACCCTCCGATCACGCCCACCACCTTCTCTGCTCCGCTCATCTCCTCCGTTCTTGGCACCTGAACCGTGTGGAGTTCGCGCGCGCTGGTCTCCTCTCTCGAGGTTCGGGGGAGAGAGTGAACGAGTGCTGGAGTGGGTGGCAGAGCAGCAGATGGACCTTATTATAAAGAGCCCGATGTTCGGCCGAATCTTTAAAGATAATCCAAACCCATTTTTGGTCGCTCCTGGCTGACGACAGACGGCTTCTCGCAACTCGTAAGCCATTACGTACGTGACATTACTGGCTAATAATTACATTTCGTTTCGACTTTTCTTTAAGCCAAAAGGTTCGTATTGCTTTCCAGTGCCCTGGGGCGGCGCCCAAGTTCAAGAGGAACTCTTCCAACTCCTCATGAGTAGCTTTACTTTCAGCTTTGAGATATTAATTTAAAATTTTCTTTTATATTTATAGGAAGTATCAAGTAGTTGTACATATCTAATTCTTGATTTGGGATAAACCATATTTCATCCCTGAATTTATTATTATTTTTTTTTTGTTGGACTTTTTCTTGGATATATTGAGCCCTTCAACTCTCTTGATTTTTCCACTAAAATATTTTCAATATTATCACACTCAATTATCCTGATATTGTTATTGAATAATAAAACAAATTCACATGTAATGACTATAGGATAGACATTCAGCATTGCATCATCTTTCAGGTTTAGAGATAGCAAGCTCTATTCAACAAGTGTACAAGAGACCATACATGGTCCGACCACGATTACTAGATGAAATATACAATACATTATTAGCAATCTTTTAAGTATGACTATGAGGTCAGCGTCGTCGGTCGAGAAAAGCTAGCTCAAATAGAGAGATTCCGCCTTCGCCCTTGAGGCTCCCAACGATGTTGCTTAGGCCGACCTCCGAAGAAAAAGCTCAAAAAGAGAGGAAACCTTTCTCCTTGAGGCTTTCAACAGTTTCTTTAATGCTAACTTCCAGAGGTATGAAATTCACACCCAAACCTTCTACTTTTCCTTTGATATCCGATGAGCCGCCACAGCAGGCTTGTCGTCTTCACATCTGTGTTCAAAACGCATGATTCGTGCAGCATCGGTTAACGTTAGTGTATATGCTCGACATAAGACCATTTCTCGACTTGCTCCTAAGAGAAAAAAGTTACCTTTTAATCTATGGAGTTGAACAAAAACGGGAACTTACTTTTCTGGGAGGTGCGATGTGGGATAGAGATGGCGCAAGATCTTCGACATGTCCGGACGGTGCATTACTCCTCCAACTACGCAATATCTGCCGCTGGCTGAAGGGTTTTCAAGAGCTTGAATATGTGCTAGTGCGACGTCTCGGACATCAACAAATCCGTAGGACGCATTGGGAAATTCTTCAGTTCCTACATCATACATGTCTCGATTATTCCCACTGCTGACACCATTTTTAATGGAAAATCAATTTCCTTGAGCAACCGTGTTTCTTCTTGCACATGGAAATGGATTGCATCTAATTATGCAATTATGACATTGAATCAATCCTCCCTGGTCAATCTCAGAATTTAAAAGAGATGCCAAATGCTGACATGATGTGTAAAAGAATGAATCATCTCATGGAAAATAGTACGTGTGACATAGAAACCATCAAGTTATACCGTTGACAAGTTCAATATCAATTCCACCGTGAGATTGACTGTAGGCTGCAAAAGAGGGCCAATCACATGTCCTGGGTTCATCACGACCAGGTCGATCCTCTTCTTAGCAAATTCCCAAACAGCCTTCTCCGCCAAGGTTTTGGAGAGCACATACCAAAGCTGAAAATAGCAGAGCCACAACAATGCGATGAACGAACTCACAGACAACGGACCAAGCAAAAGAGACCAACAATATCAAGAAAAAGCGTCTTACTACCTTTGATTCCTCACAGAAAACCGGATCAGAGAACCATGTTTCATCAACCACCACACCAGAGGTCAGAGGTTTTCCATTGAACACTACTGCAGCCATGGAGGAGGTCACAACCACTCGCTTGATAGAAGGGACTTTCGCACATGATTTGAGAACGTTTAAGGTGCCTCTGACTGCTGGATCCACTATTTCAGCCTGCAACATGAAGGAGGTCATCAGTACGATTTTGCCAAATCACCCAAGTAATATCAGATCATCTATCATATGAGTCTACAGTACAAAGCGGAAGGAACTGATATGTGCAGACACCTGGGGATCCGAAGCTGAGAAAACCACAGGTGATGCTGTATGAAAACAGCTCCGCACCCATTGAGTATCGAGTCAAAGGACCCTTCTTCTAGCAAATCTGCTTTAAACAAATGGAGCCTCTCCTTGGCCCCCCTCCAAGTGCCAGAAGATGTTGTGTCTTCCGCGAATCATCTGCTTATATGCACATACCAGAATACAGAATTAGATCTGATAGATCACAATCTAAGTTCCTTCATATAGAATGACATCAAGTTATGAATCATGAAACATGCTAGTACTTGATCTTGACTTGAGTTGCAACATATCCACATCTATAGAAAACCAGGATTAAGAAATAATGGATTCGAATATTGCAAGGGATTAACTCTTTAGGCAGCGAACTAGAACGTGTTATATTGCCAGAGCTCCAAAAGCACATAGACAAATCAGTATATGCGTACACATGCATATGCACTTCCAAATACATACACGCATATGCGAGTGAATCCAAATGGGAAGAGACGATTAGAAAGCACACTTTCTGATAAAAACGGAATTTGGTACAAAGTCCATGCATCAGAATGATTCGACTAAGAAACTGTGAATCATTCTCTAAGAATAGAGTGCACCACCCAAGAATCCAAAAAAAAAAAATATTAAGAACAAAACACGAAGATGAAACGATGAACTTACTGGTGTCGCGGATGGTCGCTTTGACTGTATAGCCCCTGTGAAGCAGCAAGTTGATGAGCCATGATGCTACGTAACCAGCCCCCTCCGGTTACACAAACCACCTTCTCTGTTGTGCTCATTTTTCCCTCTCTTCTCTCCTATCCTTGAAGCTGAATCTTCTACTGGTCCTTTGGATGGTATATAACATTTGCATTCTATATATAAGGAAAAAAAAAATCATCTATGATTGCTTTCAGATAATGTTCAACTTGAATAATTTTCAACATTCACATGTCTCGCCAACTATTCCTTCAATCAGAGAAGATACATGGAGAAACTTTGCATGATCACCTATTCTAGACCACAAGGGTTGGGCATCGACCAAAATATCCGATCATTTGTGTCATGCCTAACTCAAAGGCAACTTACTTGTCGAAATCGGCTACAGCTCAAGGAAATGTCTTCGGATGCCATGCCTACAGGAAAGATTCGTTTCAATTTAGCCCCATGTAATTTTTTCATTAATTTTTGCGTAAACTACTATTAGTATTAGTCAAAGTCACAAAAATAAGCTAAAGATTGAATTTAACCTCTTCATGGGACTTATAGGGCATTTTAATAGATTTTCAAATAGTCGAGCTCTATGCTTGTGCTTGGATTATCAATATTAACGCATATCACAATGAGTCTATCTAATCTTTATTTTAGTATTTTATTCATCATGGCCATGGATGTGGAGAGTACTTTCTTACTAGAATCTGTCATTCAGTTGTAATGTAACTGAGGATGATGGTGTTCCGTTAACAAATTTATCTTTTCAATGATTGGTATATTTCTAAGAGCGGTAACTATCGATAGAAGAAAGTCAAACTCTACTTTTACGTGCTTGCACAATTCTTTGATCAAGTCCATGTACATTTAATATGTCTTATCACATCCTTCTACTTTCACAATTTTTCTAATCAATTCCCTATGACACCAAATTTTGGAAAATCTAACTAGTAAAAGCTGGATGATGCCGTTGTGTGACATGGAAAAAAATTTCCCATGTTACATCACATCCATATTGGCTAAATTTCAACTATGTCATGCTACAAAAGTAATTACATTGGCTAAATATTTCCAAACACGTTCATGGTAGGCATCCACATATTTGGAATTTTCCACGATGATTTTACCACACTCACATCAATAGTAGATTACTAATTTTTAAGAAAAATCTACAAGACGATTTCGTGAGTGAACTAGTAACTTGTCAATGTAACAGCCGAATTTTCAGAATTTG
>CM024640.1:40527274-40591385 GCA_014182715.1 Eucalyptus cloeziana | reverse complement strand
CACGAGCTTCGTGTTCCCTATGGCTCCATGAAATCTATTGGAACGTAAAATGAGCACCTTCAAATAAGAAAGCGAGCCCATCCATGAAGGAAAGGTGTCGACAATATGATTATTTTCAATATTGAGAAATTTCAGAGCGCTACAATTAGCTAATCCCCTTGGCAGCAACCCTTGTAACTGGTTATCACTCACATCTATCATTTGCAACTGACATACGTCATTCTGCAATTGAGGAAATCTTCCATATAAAACATTACTATTCAAACTCAAGACAATGAGGCTATTGCTCAAATTGCTCAAACATGGCGGAATAACACCAGATAACTTGTTCTTGGACAAATCAAGGATTCTAATAAAGCTTAGCTGACACATCTCTGGTGAAATTTCTCCAAATAGCTTATTATTTGAGACAAGGTAATATTCAATGGACTTCGGGGGAAGGGGAATTAATCCTTGTATATCATTGTACCGAAGGTCCAATGTCATAAGATTTAGCCATTTAAAAGCTGTGAAATTGGTGATTGAGTTTCTCGAAAGATTCAAAAATTGCAGTTGTGACACACTCACATTTAAGAACCATGGAGGTGTCGGCCCATAAATTCTATTTTGGGATAGGTCTAGCCATTGCAACCTACTTTGGTATGATAGGAAGATGGGGAGCTCACTTAAGTTGCCAGAAGCCAAGCCGAGAGCAGACAAGTTTGGAAGGCTAGCGTTCATGTCAGGTTCAATAATCGACAAGAATTCATTGGATGAGAGTTGCAACGTATTTAGATATTGAAGTTTGAGTATCACATCTAGCCGCAAAGTACCATTCAGATTATTTGATTGCAAGTTTAGGTAATCAAGACTCTTGAGGTTAGAAATGTTTTCAGGAATTGGGCCAGTTAATATGTTGAATGATAGGTCAAGATAAGTTAACCGGGTGAGGCCAGTGATCTCAGCTGGAATTTGACCAGTTAATTGATTGTCACAGAGATCTAAGAAAGTGAGGTCAGTGAGGTTAGTCAACGACACAGGAATTTCCCCAAAGAGTAGATTCATTTCAAGATCCAAATATGAGAGTTGGACGAGCTTCCCCAGGAAAGATGGGATTTCACCCGAGAGTTCGTTAAATCCAAAATCCAACATGGTAAGTTGAGTGAGGTTACCTATTGAAGATGGAATGTTCCCTGAAAAATTGGTCGTCCAAAGAGACAACGACCTAATGGGACTGCCCAAGTGAAACTCTGGCAAATGACCTGATAGCTTTGGATTGCCACCTAAATCAAGAAGCTGTAGCCTTGGCAGCTTGAAGATGGCTGTTGGGAATGTCCCTTGTAAGTCACAAATCACAAAGTATAAGTAATGTCAAGGAAGATAAATTTGTGACAGCATCGGGCACTGGAGCCGACACATTCAACGAGGTAAGATCGAGCTGTTCCAATTTGGTCAAAAATTGAACCAATGCCTCCATGCTAGGATTCCTCAGCTCCAATCCATTGTTCCCAGAGAGATCGAGGGAGGTCAAGTTAGTCAACTTTAGGACTTGAGAAGGGATTTGACCTCTGAAGTTGGACGAAGAGAGGTTCAAGCTCGTCAACTCCACTAGATCACCTATGGCGGATGGTATTTGAGAGTAATTGAAGTAGTTCCAGGCGAGATTGAGGCTTTGCAAATGAGCAAGGCAGAAGAGGCTGGCCTTCGAGTTGATAGGACCGGAGAGACAACTTTCACTAAGGTCGAGGCCAATCACGTAGCCCGTTCCTTCATCACAATCCACGCCTTCCCAATCACAACAATCCCTGTCTTCCAACTTCCACGATTCTAGCTTATGCCGATGGCCATAAAGCAAGCAAACATGGGACTTTGCATCGAAGAAAGATTGTTTGAATTCTAACAAGGCAGACCGCTCCTGCTCATGGCACTTTGTTGAGTTCGTTGAAGGCAATGCCTTAGAGGAAGCAAAGTGGAGTGGAATCATGGCGAGGAAAACCACCAAAAGATCAAATGGTGTTCGTTTCATGATGATTAAATGATTCAACACTCTTCTTGGGTTTTGGTTTTGCTAGGTAGGCAAGGTGAAGATAGACAAGTATTGAAACCACATGTGAACTTTATATTACCTTTAGTCTTTTGTTTTAAGTTGACTTTATGTAATAGTAATTCTAGCCCTCCCGTAGACATGGAACCCGAGTTTGACTGTGGACTAGGCGAGGTTTCGAGGAAGCCTCGGTGGTAACGCCAATGAAGATGACAAAGACGATGACGACTTTTGCTTGTTCGGAACCTGAGTTTGACCACAGACCAGGCGAGGTTTCCAAGAAGCTTCAGTAGTAACGCCAATGAAGACAACGAAGATGAGGACAAATTTTGCTTGTTCGAGAGAGAGAGAGAGAGAGAGAGAGAGAGAGGAAAGGGGCCAAAAAAGGAGGGGAGGAAAATGCTAGAAAGTTCCTGTGGAGCGTGAGGAGTGGGTTGTGCGAGAGAGAGAGAGAGAGAGAGAGAGAGAGAGAGAGGGAAGGGGCCAAAAAAGGAGGGGAGTAAAATGCTAGAAAGTTCCTGTGGAGCGTGAGGAGTGGGTTGTGCGCAGATTTAAATTGGGTTTGTGGCCCTGGGGGTGCGTAGGATAAGGACTTTTTCTCCTTCCCCTCCTGCTTGGTTTCGGGTCCCACGATGAGAGAGACTTGGGCGCTCGTTTTCACCCCGACGGTTTCAAGTGAGTTATTTTTTTTATTTATTTTTACCGATTTTCTTTCGGAGAAATTTGAAAAAAAAAAAAAAAAAGCACATCTTTTTTTTAGTGCAAGATTTCAATTTGGCGAGAGAATTATGGTTTGAAATTTGAATACTTCCTTAATTAGGTATTTGCTTGACGGATACTTTATTAGATCACTACCTTGATGGACAAGAGGTCGGAAGTGAAGTCTTTACTTATTTGATCGCGTGACCCACCAAATGGAAATGACGAGGAAAGATCCGAGAGACATTTGTGATGGTTTTTCTTGTGATTTAATAGTTGGGCAATTTGACTAGCCAACAGATTGACTAGTGAAGGCACTCAAGTCTTATGTGACTTGACATAATTACTTGACATTTCTTTTGCTCCATAAGCTTTTTTAATCTAAAATTATTAGTGTGTTCCAATCAAATAAACTTGATGGATTCCACATTCAATACGTCGATGCATGTGAAACACTTTCCTTTTTGAACGAATAAACGCACCTTATGTCTATTGATTATAGTGAATTTGACTGATCTTCTCTAACTATATATTGAGGGGAATGTGTCACACCCTGATCCTTGAGCGCGGGCCCATCCCGACTTGGTCGATTAAATAGTGGCATCCCATAACGCATCGCCGACTCATTCATTTTTTATGCACATGCGAAAGTAGATAATAATCCCCAGACAATAACACAAGGGATAGAAAAGTAGAGCCATATTTTTTTCGAACTAAAAATCAAGACCACACTTATATACATTGCAAACCATAATGTATATATATACAATACGAACTACCAAAGTCAGTTCAGAACACAAGGTTTGCAACGGGGGTGGGGTTTCCAATCCACTATAGGTCCTCATCCTTGATTTCTCCTTCTTCCATGCTCCAACTGGAGCCTATTGCTGAGTACATCGGAGAATCTAGATCTTCAAGCTCAGGGTCCACTGGGTCCACCACCGAACCTCCTTTAGGGTCTACCGTACCTTTCCCAAATGCAACCTCCAACACATACAAGGTATCTTCGATTCTGGTATGGAACCCTCTCTCAATCCGTTATGATCCTGGCGGTACCACGATTTGTATTGATGGGGCACCTTCTTAGGTAATCCCGCATCAACCCAGATTATGGAGTGCACAAGTTCGTACTCTAACCCGTTAGGATGCCCATGAATTGGAATGAAGTGCCTCTGCTCACTCATCTTCTTGGGTTGCCTAACATGCTCGGGAGGAGCAGCCATCTATGGACCTGAAATGTTATCCTACAACGGGGTGATACGACGTTTTAGCAAGTTCAACCCCCTAAGACCCGACTAGGAAGAAAATACGCCATAAGGGTTGCCTAGGCATAATCACGAGTCAGAGGACTTACCTTAGCCTCGATTTCCTTCCTGCAAGTCAATACAATTCACAATCTCATCGAATCATATCAACAAATAAAATCATCACATCGGATCGAATCATCGATTAATTGACTTAGTCGATTCCATGTCATTAAAACCATTCCCCGGCCATCTCAATCAATACTATCTATAAGTTCGACCATAATCTAGGACTGCTCACTCTAAGCTAATATATAGATAGTATAGCTCGCACTAAGCTGATAAGGTTAAGGTTTACTGCCCTCGCGAAGCTAATATATCAAGGCCCTTAGGCTGATATGGTATACCCCCGATTTTATCTCTAAACTGATAAGGTGTACTGCTCACGCTAAGCTGATATATATTAGCCCGTAGGTTGATATAGTATACTAGTATACTGCTCTTGCTAAGCTAACATATCAGAGCTCGTAGGATGATATAGTATACTATCTTGACCATTTCACAAAATCATCATTTTTCTCATACCTGATGAAAATAATCGTATGTGGGTACACGGTCGGTCTTAGCCCAAAATACAATTTTCTACTACTTGAAAATCCCACCAATTTTAACAGTCCACAATTACATTTTTGGCATTATAAACCGATGCTTGGTGATTTTCTAATTAATTATTGAAATTAATTAAATTTAGGAATAAATTCATAAAATCACAATCACACTCAATTAGCACAAATTAAACTCAATTAAATAAACATATCACGCCACTGCAATCAGCATAAAATTCCAGTCACCGACTATTCCGGTCTAATTTTCGGAAAATAATTAATTAATTAAATAGTTACGGAAATTAGTTATTAAATGCAAATAAATAGAACTTAGGCTTGTAAAACCTAATTAAAAGTTAAGACGAGTCCGGAAAATTTCCGAACTACTCTAGATAAATACTAGAGCTTGTCTAGGCCCTAAATGCACTAAACTATCCACCTAACATTTATCGATAATTAATCAATTCACTAATCAATTCTAACTAACCACCTAATCAAAGCTTAGTTTAAACTAATCAACCATTAAATGTCATTAATTTACTAAGTGAGGATTAGTAAGTTAAACTCACTTGTTAATTGATCCACTCGGATCAAATCGACGGGGATGAGGCGAGGCTCAATCTACTCCAAAGAGGGCTCGGCAAATGAGGTTGGGAACAACCTGAAAACGGGCTAAACAGGGTTGCGAATACCCACACGGCTTGGTTCTGTTCGGGGTCAAGGGAGAGCTGATCCTGTGGCTGAACGGCAAGGCAAGAGCGACGGAGGTAGCAGGGGTGCTCGACGGGCTTCACGGCGGCAGACGGATGGCCCAACAACTCCAGTGACGATGTGACTATTGTGACTGGTTCGGGGGACCACCTGGGTTCACGGTGGAAGCGAAACCGCAGGCTGGAAGGCGCAGGGTTGGCGCGCGAGCGGGCAAACACGCGGGGGGCAGCGAGCGGCGAGTGAAGGCGGTTTGGCGGCTAGCTTGGTTGCTCCGGCGGCTTGCTAGCTTCTGGTCGGCTTCTCTGGAAATTTTGAGGCTCTCAAGGCACAATGAAGGGGGTTGGTCGACCGGTGGAAGAGATGGAGAGGCAAGGGGACAGGTTTGACTAAGGGGGGACCACTTTTGGTCTCTTCTATCCTCTTGGTCCCCTCTTGACTGGTCCAACCTCCACAGCTGGTGTCCACTAGATTTTTTCAGGCTGAAATGCCCATTCTAGAAGGCTTGAGGTGGTCCAATTGTTGGGCCTAAGGGGGTGCTTACATGAATTTCACTTGATTTCTTTCAATTGAACACTAATTGGCTCTTGAATCAACTCAATTTGACTTCTATAAATTCTAATATCAAGTCCTCGATCAAATTGATATTTTTCCTCGCCAATACAACCCACTTGCATCCCAATTGCGCGATCAAAACCGGTTCTCTGAATTTTCTAGACAAAAACGACCCTACCTCAACTATTTCCCAAAAAGTCTTGGTTTGCGAAAAATCTTGGAGGCTGAGTCGACATTCCTAAAATGATTTGTGACATGACGTAACTTTCAAATTCGCGGTTAATTTCAATTCGACACAATTTTAGCATGACCTAGTCTACCGAGTAGCTTTTAGAAATTTTTAGTGCAAATGACTCGTGGTCGATTTTCTTCGAGCCACAATGAACCCATTCGACACATTGGCGACTTTCGGTGGTCGTGAAAATCTCATGGATTTAAATACGGACATAGGGTACCAAAACAATAGAAAAATCAGTCTAGTTCTGACCAACAAGAATTTTGTAATTTAGTGGAATCACCCACGTTTAGCCACATGTCTTAGTCGGACTGGCCTATTTCTGATCGCTGATCAATTTTTAACTATATCTTAATGACCTCTAAAGATGAGCACGGTCGAGTAGCCGATTTCTAGTAGAATTCTCAAGTCTATTGCATTAAAATTCTTTAATGTCTTTCCCAGATAGTCTAGTTATCTTGAGAGTGATCAGCTCTGAAAATAGCCCTATAGGCGTGTCGATGAAAGGCCCGATTAATTTAATTGAAAGCAGAACTGAAAAATCCAAGATGTCACAGAATGAGGCTTAGTTCAATTAAGAAAAATCGACAATGATGGTAACCTAACTTATGTGATTAACAACCCTATTAACTAGGCTCATGTGGGTAAGAACCAATGCACTATTAAACTTTTGTCCCTCTTAAGATGAGAATAGTGTAAGATTGCAATGAAAGAGAGGTTGAGATATTTAATTGAATGAAAGAAATCGAGGAATCAAATTGCAAAAAATAAGATATATAGGCATTTTCAATTTCATCATCCCTAATTTTTTTAAGCATGAATTTTGAAAATAGTGTCTCTATTAACTCAGGAAACAATCGTCAAGGTGTGATTAGTCGCCTGGACAATAGATGAGATCACTCTTGTGATGGTCATCTTTGATAGGTAGCCATCGCAATGGTGGTTGCCTCGTTGACAGACGACCACCACAAATGGTGGTTGCCGATAAACAAGTGGCCACTATGACAGTGTTCCCTTGTGTAGGCCGAGATCAACTTTGAGATTTAGATCTTAATATAATTTCCCATGTTTATGTTGTCGTTGTTGGAAGAATTCCACATCGATTAAATGCTTGTTTAGAGATCCTAACATAATATCATAACATAGGTTAATAATTCATATCATGACACTCCAATTGGCTCATACAAAATATTAAACGTGTCAATTTCACCATAGTCGAGCCAAGTCAAGCACATGTGAGAGAGAGACTTACATGCAAGGAGTAGTGTTTGTATAATTCCATATCGCTCAAATATGTTATTATAACGTATCTTATATTCATGTAGTTAAGCAATGTGCGATTATAATAACATGGGCTGTGGCTTAAGGCAACCAGTGTGACAAATGCTACTACTAGGGGTGAGCATGGTCCGGGTTGGTCCGGGCCACCCCCTAACCCTAGGACCAACCCGTACAGTGTCGGTCCTCAATTTTTAGGACCGAGGACCGACCCTATTGAGCCTTGGACCAAGGACCGGACCGACCCAATGGGTTTGGTCCGGTTCCAGGGTCAACCCGGGACCGATCGATAATTTTTTTTGTCTTGTTTTTTATACTCTCTAAAAAAGCAAACCTACAAATTCAAATTATACATTCATCGACAATACGACATTGTGCAACTAAACTATAAATACCAATACATATTCAGCAAATTTAAGATGACACAATAATAGAAATTTCATACTTGCTAACCGCTCATCGAGATATGAGACAAGATGGAAAGTTCTTGTAATCACTATCTTTAATATTCATAACACCATATGCAAAAGCGTTTTCCTGCATTTAATCATGTAGAGTCCACTCAATCAAAAAATGAGCTTCACACCACTTAACTAGCAAAACTACTCTACTCTTCAAAAACTTCTACCATTTGACACAAATTGAAAAGTAAAGTGCAGCTGAAATTCATTAGTAAAATACAATTAAACCATAAAAAGTTCAAAATACTTAATATAAATCATGAATATATAACTTCACATCTTGTTAATTCACTTGAACTTCTAAATACCTGAAAATAAAACAAACGACACATAATTAATACTCAACAAAAGTTTTAAATTGAAATTACTATTAGTGCTATTGATAGAACATCTCACAATAACTCTTAGGTTTTATAATAGACATTTTACTTAGGTTTGAATATATAAAAGAATTATAAATAATATAATGTAATATAATATATATATACGGGGTTGGTCCAGGGTTGGACCGACCCAAAACTCTTAGGACCGAGGACCAACCCGCACAATGTCGGTCCTGGAATTTCAGGACTGAGGACCGACCCGGTCCCCTTGAGAACCAGACCAAGACCGGCAGGGTTGGGCCGATCCAGGGTCGGTCCAGGGTCGACCCTAGACCGCTGCTCACCCCTAGCTACTACCACTAAGGTGGTCGCCCCATTTGTCCGCCGGCAACCACCACCATCAAGCTAAGCACATCCGACGATGGTAACTCGTTGTAGTTTGCTACCCACAATTCTCTTTCCTGGTATTTTCATTTTAATTTTGATGTTATGAAGAAATTTTTTAATTTTTCTTTTTACATATAACTATATCCGACATCATATCCGATGTTTTACAAAGAAAAAAATAAATTGTCACAATTCCTCACATTTTTGTATGCTAACTTGTTTTATCATGCCCTAATCATTGTTTTATGTTCAAATACGGTAAGAAATATTACTATTTGACTTTTCCGAATAATTGTCTAGAGAACGACCATGGCATTAGCTTAGTCGGGCTTTTGCTCCTTGAAAGCTTAAGAAGCATTGTGTGTGCCTCAGTTTAACACAACCGATCGTTATCTAGTGATCCATTGGGGTAATCTTAAGACAATTTGGTTGTGTAGGGTTCGTTCGTTTCGCGGAAAATAATTTCTAGGAAAACGTTTTTCGAATTTTCCGGCGTTCGTTTCACGGAAAATGAATTCCTTGAGGAGAATGTTTTCCATCAAAGGAAAAAAAGTCTTCTAAAGTAGGGGAAAATGTTTTCCACTTTTGAAAAGTGGAAAATATTTTCCTCACTTGATCTCTCTTATCTCACACATCTACAAATCCGACTTTCTCCTCCCCTTTCTTTTCTTCTTTTCTTTTTTCATTTGAATTATTTTTTAATTTTCTTTTTCTTTTTTAATTCGAATTATTTTTAATTTTTTTTTTCTCATCTTCTTCTTTCTTGGCTAGTCGTCAAACCAAGTGAACCTCAAGCTCGTCGATCTCAAACTCGCGCTCGTTGATTTGGTGAGCCTCGAGCTTGACGCTCGTGCTCGCCAATCTGGTGAGCGGAAAATATTTTTCTTACCGAACACCGGAAAATATTTTCCGAAACATTTTTAGGTTTTAGCCGAACACCAGAAAATATTGTCATTTTCCTGAAAATGACTTCGGGAAAATATTTTCCAAAAATGGCATTTTCCGCGAAACGAATGGACCCCTAGTTACAAAGGATGACTTGGTCTTTTTGGCCCCATATGATAAAAAAGTACTTAAACAAGTGAACAAATGATGATAAGGGAATCATAGAAAAATAATACCGGATAGTCTATTAGATTATGTAGATTTAATCCATCCGGAACTGAATCAAGTGGGCCTCGTGGCGAGATTTATGTAATCAATAAGGCAAACGATATTGATCCGCGATGTGAACTTAACTCTCCAAATTTGACTTTTGACCACTTGGAGAACTCTCTCTGAATCTTCTTATGACAGACGGGGTTGAACGCAATTCCTTTTGACCGAACAACCTTTGGACTTTGATCTCTACCGTAAATTGTGTAACATGATAGCGGAAGGGACAGTCTCAGAGTCGCAGATGACAGCATAGGAGAGACCATAGCGTCTATTTTGACAAATCAGCTGAATGGATGGCTGTGAACGCATGGGATGAGAACAACGTGCAGAAGAATTTCCTTGGCTAGAGAGAGAGAGAGTAAAATTGCATGACCATCCTTCATCGAAAAGCACACCTTAATTTACGTCCAACATTGCAGCAACTTCTAGCTATGTATTTGTTAAAATATTTAAATAATAAATCGGGCTTTCATCTAACAATTCAAGTTTTAAAACAGTTGGCACTTGTCTCAAAAATATCACGCCCCGATTTTCGAGCGCATGCCCATCCTTCAGTGGTCGATAAAATTTGTGACTTCCCAGGACGAGTCACCGACCATTTCATTTTAATGCACATGCATAAACGAATTAACCATCTCGAGATAGAAAAGTAGGACAACCGATTCACAAACAGAACATGCTTTCATTTTGAGGACCAATAACCGACCCAGTCTCCCTGGGAACCGGACTAGGACCGGCAAGGTTGGGCCGATCCAGGGTTAACCCTGGACTGAGGTTCACCCCTAGTCGTCAGGGTTTAAAAGCCCCCTGCAAAGACTCGCGCAATCTTCTTCCCCCACCTTCCCGAGCTCGCAGAAATGGCGATTTCCCTCTCCAAGCTCTCCTCTCACCTCCACTGGTGCCTCCTCTCGAACCGCAAAGCTCCTAGCGCCGCCGCGTCCCTATTCACAACGGCGGCCCCATCGTCTCTTGACATCGCCACTCTAGAGCCAGAGAACAGGGGCCTTGAGTCGGAGGCCAACGCGGCTCCGTTGCAACAGTCGCCGCAGCCAGCGTCCATGGCGCCGGAGCCGGACTAGCAGCGCACGGTTTACAATCGGCCTTTCAAGGACGGCCTCGACGCTGGGATTTACAAGGTGAGGTTCCAATGGGGCTGGCTCGGTGCTCTCTTGTTCTCCGTAACACGCGTTGTAAGCGCACTTCGTTTTGTTTTCCTTGCGATGCCGGCGCTTGAATCGGTGAACTCGGCCTTTTGTTCAATCCGTGATGCGGTTGTATAGGATAGCAGAGTTTTAATGGAAATGCAGCTTTTACTGTAGTGGACAATGTGTTTGTGTGGATTCAATTCCTCTGTATAAGCCTCATGATAGCTATCGGCGTCCAGCAGCTAGTTCCTCCGCGAAGCGCGAGAGTCTCTCTTTTTATCTCTTCCTGGGATGTTACCCATGCCGATCTCTCCTTTTGATTTGCCTAATCGCGCATCGTTTAGCATAATAGTTGCAACTTCAAGGCTTTTTGATTGGAGGTTCTGCGCACGAGGTTTGCTAGGCTATAATTAGGGGTGAGTGCGGTTCCTGGGTAGAACCGGGAACCGGAGAACCGAACCGGAGGTTCCGGTTCGGTTCCCGGTTCTTAGAGGACCAGTTCCGGTTCCCGGTTCCATTTTTCCGGGAACCGGAACCGAAATCGGAACCGGAACCGGAACCGGTCGCGGAACCGGTTTCGGAACCGGTTAGGGTTCCAAAAGGAACCCCCTCCCCCGCTCGCCTCACTCACATCACGACCCTCTGAAACTCACAGTGCTCTGCTCGATTCTTGAGTCCCAACTCCCGACCCTCTGAAACTCTTGCCAGATGCCGCTCGCCAACGGACGCTGCTTGCCGCCAGATGCCGCTTGCCGCTGGACGCCGCTCGCCCTGAAGGCCACCGCCGCCGGACGCCAGTCACCTCCGCTGCAACCAGACGCCAAACCCTCTGAAACTCTCGCCAGACGCCGCTCGCCGACGGACGCCGCTCGCCCTAAAGGCCACCGCCGCCGGACGCCAGTCACCTCCGCTGCAACCAGATGCCAGAAGCCACCGTTGGTCCGTTCCTGCCGCGATTCCGTCCTCAAGCTGTAGCTGCTGGTCTCCGATTCTGACCCACGACGCCGCTGGCCCGCTGCTGCTGTCTCCGCCTCTGCTCCCTCCAACGTGAGCTGAACCGCTGATTCTGACCCATGACGCCGCTTGAACATAGCTTTATTTGTCCTAAATTTCCAAAAGGCAAACCCGTCTATTAAAGGCTGCAGGTGGACATTCGCCGTCTAATCAGTGTTTTACAGAGAATTGTGTAGTGAGAACTCGTAATTCCTCTCGACTTATTTCCCATTGTCTCACTAGCTACCCTACATTTTCTGTTTACTTTATATCTCTTATGTCCTTATGTCATATTTGAATAGAATGCTCTAGAAAGATTCAATGAGTGTGGCAGTAGCACATTGCTTTCGAGACTCATTTTGGTCATTGTCACCATGCAAAGAAGGATAATTGTAGTGGTCTTTCCTCAGAAAGTGAATCCGTTCTGAGTTGCCTCTATCCTCTAATTTGATGTTCCACAGATCCCGAGATTGCAGTTCCTTTTCGTCTTTCAGGTGTCAAATGAAAGATAAGCTGTCATCAAACATTCTGATTTTCAGCTGTTTGTTAGTGATGACTTACCATAAGATTTCACTCTAATGTTTAATTCTTATTGATCTACTAGACACATATGAAGGATTCACGCATCATCCTTCTTATGGAAGCAGCAGTTTGATGTGTGTGCTCCAGTGTACACTTCTATTTATTCTCTGGTTTTTTCCTCTGGGCATGTGTAGAAAGATGAGTCATGTGCAGAAGAGATAAGTTGATGACTGAAAAGATAATTGTTTTGCCTATCAGTTTTATCATCACATATCTTTGATAAGCCAACATATCATCCTTTAGTCTCAGAAACATTAAGTAAAGATCATGAACTATTTTTAAGTGTGTTTTCCCTTGAAAAAAGTGTGATGGTTTGCTTTTTTTTTTTTTTTTTTTTTTTTTTTTTTTTTTTTCAGAATAAACAAAGTTCTTTTAGGTAGGTTAATTTTGATCATACCCATTAGATGCACTATGAGGACTATGAGCTGCAGTTCTGCGCAGATTATTTTCTAAGATTAATACCGCTAATAAATGTAAATGCTAAGTCCATAATTATTGCGTAACATGATATACTATTTCTTGTAGTTTAGACTTATATATTTGTATATCCATAACTTTAAGCTGGGAAGTGGAAACTCCTTATTTGTGGTTTTCGGGAGCTTCTAGATACTCAAGCACACAACAGCAAAATCTTCATTCATTGAGAAATCTGATAGATCATTCACAATCTGTCAATGTGGAGTATGTCTTGAGGACATACAAAGTGCATCCGTACCATAAAATCATGTTGGTCCGAGAACGATCAAGACGGCCAATCCGCTTGATGCATTACACGTTCATTTTTAGCAACCGCCTGCACATTATTCTAGAACTCAATTCACATTTTGTTTTGAAATTTCTAATTATATTCTATTATTGTTGTGTAGTGCGAAGTTAATGTATCAAGATAACATGTCAATGGAGGTGGAGGGACGTGAGGAGATGACTCCGATTATGGAATTGGAGTTTTCCAATGATGAAATTGAAGAAGAGGCACCCCTACCTCGAGTGCCACAAATAAGGTGCCCGGTTCTCATCTTTCCCATGATAAGAGATATACATCCGAATGTTGGAATCATTATTCGAAAATTAGTGATAAGGATGGAAAAATATATCAAGTGAAGTGCATTCATTGTGGGTCAATGCTTAAGTACCGTGTTGCTAACGGTACTTCTGCAATGAGGAAGCACTTGACCACATGTAAGAGGTTTTCCCATAATCTAGATAAGAGGCAGAAATTCTTTGTACCACGTAATGTCAACATGGCTGGCAAGGCAGGAGGAGATTCTAGTACTGGTAATGTCTTATCGACATGAGCATTTAATCAAGAACGTTGTAGGCACATGCTTGCTCGGTTCATCATCAATGATGAGCAACATTTTTCTTTAGTTGAGCGTGTTGGATTTCGTGAATATGTTAGTGAGTTACAACCTCTCTTCAAACATATATCATGTTTCACAGTGGCAAAAGATTGCATGAAGTTATTTTTATGTGAAAGAACTTCTTTGAAGAATTTTTTTGGAAAGATTAATTTTAGGATTGCACTCACGACTGATACATGGACTTCCAATCAAAATCTGAATTATTTGTGTCTCACTGCACATTTTATTGATGAAAATTGGAAGTTGCATAAAACAATCATCAACTTTGTGGTGATGCATAGTCATAGGGGTAGGGAGATTGGGAAAATGGTGGAGGAATGCATTGAGGAGTGGGGAATAGAAAAAAAGGTGTCGACAATTACCGTGGATAATGCTAGCTCGAATGATGTTGCGGTTGCCTATTTGAGGGATAAACTTTCGAAACAAAAGTTGTTGATATTAGATGGTAGTGTTTTCCACATGAGGTGTACAGCTCATATATTAAATTTGATTGTGAGAGATGGCTTGACTATGGTACGTGACTCCATTGCACGTATCCGAAATGTGGTTAGGTATGTAAGGAGCTCTCCCACAAGAGCCTAAGGATTTCAATCTTGCATTGAGAAAGAAAAGATCACTTATATGGGTTCGGTAGTCCTTGATGTCGCCACTAGATGGAACTCCACTTACCTCATGTTAGACACTGCCATAAAGTTCAGAAAAGCTTTCGAAAGGATGGAAGATCACGATGCATCTTTTGTAAGTGAGCTTAATCATGAAACTCCTAGTGAAGATGATTAGGAAAATGCTATTATTCTTTCGGATTTTCTCAAAGTATTCTATGATGCCACCAATCAGATGTCTGGGACTTCATATGTTACTTCAAATGATTATTTTGAAGTGATAGCTCTTTTGTATAGAAATTTGAAAGATGCGATCAATGCTTCAGATCCTAAGCTTCAAGATATGGGTGTGAAAATGAAAGAAAAATTTGACAAATATTATGGAAGCTTGGATAAAGTGAATATAATGGTATTGATTGCGGTTGTGTTAGATCCTAGAGTCAAGTTAAATTATGTGAGATTCTTGTATGGATAAATTTATGATGATGAATTGAAGATTGAAGAGATGCATTGCAAGGTGAAGCATACATTGGAGTGTTTGTATGAATTTTATGAGCAATCTTCTCTTATTTCAAGTGATCAAGATTTTGGTGGCCATAATTTGGGTACAAGTAGTAGTAGTTCCAATTCCAATACCGATACGGGTGGTAGTGAAGGAATAAAAAAGCATAACGCCCAAGCTTGGAAGAAAATGTTTTTATACTCGAATGAACAAGAGCGCGATGACAACAAGTCCAAGCTTGATGAGTATCTTCAAGAAAAAAATGAAAAGAATCTTGATCTTGACATTTTGATTTGGTGGAAGACTAATGGCTCAAAATATAAGATCCTTTCCTTGATGGCTCGAGATATTTTGTCAATTCCTATAACTACCGTTGCTTCAGAATCAACTTTTAGTACATCGGGTCGTGTGCTTGATGGCTTTCGGAGTTCTTTAACTCCAAAAGTAGTGTAAGCTTTGATTTGCACTCAAGATTGGTTGAGAGCCGTTCGTGTATCGCTTGATGTTGAAGAGTGTATTGAGAACGCAAAACAATTTGAGTCGGGTAAGTAATGTTTATATCTTTATATATTGTAATTCTTTTTGTATATATGATAAGTGAATATTTTATTTAATCTCTTCCTCTCTCTTTTTTTTTTTTTTTTTTTTTTTTTCAGATATGGTTGGTCTTAATGCGGAGATTATCGTCGATAAATAAAGTTGGTGGTGTCGCATTTGCAATGGGTCCAACGGTTGAGAAGTCAAGCAAGGTTTTTTGTTGGCTTATTGATGAGCAACTTTGTTTGTCATAATCTTAATGCAAGCTCATTTTATGTAATCAAGCATATCCTTTCCTCTTTGGAAACTTCTTATTAGTTTTGATTATGTATGTCCAAATTCTTAACAGTTGGTATTGGTATGTTTGCTAAGATGTGGGAAGTTACCGTGTAGTATACGTGTACGTTATAGTTTTTTTTGGTAACGTGCGCGTGCGTTATAGTTTTTTTTAGTAACGTGCGCGTACGTTATATTTTTTTTAGTAACGTGCGCGTACGTTATATTTTTTTTTTGGTAATGTGCGTGTACGTTATAGTTTTTTTTTTTGGTAGCATGCGCGTACATTATTATTTTTTTTGGTAACATGCGTGTACGTTATATTTTTTTTTTGGTAATGTGCGCATACGTTATAGTTTTTTTTGGTAACGTGCGCGTACATTATATTTTTTTTTTTGGTAACGTGCGCGTACGTTATAGTTTTTTTTGGTAACGTGCGGATACATTATATATATATTTTTTGGTAACGTGCACGTATGTTATAGTTTTTTTTTGGTAACGTGCGCGTACGTTATAGTTCAAATCTGAAAATAACAAAAAAAAAAAAGAACCTGTTGGAACCTAGAACCGACCCTGGAACCTGTGACAGGGTAGGTTCCAGGTTCTCGGTTCTGACGGATAGGTTCCAAGTTCCTCATTTTGAGGAACCTGTACCCGAGGGTAGGTTCCAGGTTCTAGACGGAACCGAACCGGAACCTGGAACCGATCACCCCTAGCTATAATAATGGGGCAGGTTGGGCACAACCTAGTTGTGAAGAGGCTGAAGAGCGGGAGGATGGTGACCATGTTCTCGGTTGGGACAGGTGGCATTCACAACAATAGGAGGCCGCTGCAAAGTAGGATCCCAGAGAGTATGCAGATCGCTTCCAGTGGCATCATGTTTTGGTCTATCCCGAGGCATTGGGGGAAATGGTCAGGAACCACGTCAGTCCTGGGCGAGTCTTATATTCCCTGTCTGACGTGTATATCTGTGCAAATTGTAACTCGTGTAGCGAACTTTGGCATGTCGGTCTTTACCTCCAAGGTTACACTTGTTTGAAAAAGCTAGTACTTATATCCAGCTGCAGTTAGCAGTAGCACATGTGGGTTGAATAGCAGGGCGTCATGTTAGCTTTGACTAATTATCTTTGGATTTGTTTGAAGGGTTTAGTGGTTTTTAAGTAAGAGACTTGTCTATTGAGGTCCCATTGCATTAACACTAAAAGTAATATCGGTAAAGGACCTGATAAGGCTGTGGATTTGATGGTGAATTAATCTTATTTTTGCACGTTTTGTGCTGGTTAAAGTGGAATGTAATTACGGGAGTAACATTTGAGTTAAACTTGATGACGCTGATCAATTAAGAAATACTTACACTCTCTGAAAACCTTTTATATCGATATTGGGAATCCTGACATGTGTCCGGCATGCTTCGACACGTAGTTAACGGGCGTCAGACATCCAACACGTGGTCAATGCTCCGACATGCTATCAACATGCGAGTCCCGGCATCTCGACACGTCATTTCGAAATGCACATAATCAATTTTAAATATTTTCAATAAATTAGTGTTAACACTTGAATTTTTGTTAACATTTTGAATATCCATTTATTTTGCAAAAATATAAAAATTTATAAAATGGTAAAACGAAAAAAATATATAAAAAATGAAAATGAACGAAATGATTAAAAAAAAAAAAAAAAATTATGTGGGCCGGCGCGTCCTGCCCACTTAGCATTATATTCGGCCCCACTAAGAAATCCCTCCCTCTTGGCCCATCTCCTTTTTGCTTTTTTTTTTTTTGGGACCATATCATTCAAGCTTTCATGGCCCATCTTTTGCTTTCCTTTTTCTAGCCCACCTCTTTTATTCTTTCGAAAGTCCACATCAAAACTAAAAAGAAAAAAAAAATCCCAGCCCAGCCTCTTTCCAACCTTGCATCAGCAGAAGGAAGGGAGACGCGCCCGTGACGCAGGTGGGTGACCGAAGGTGAGCCTGTGAGCAAGAGACAAGCAGCGTTCGGCCATGGAAGAAAAGGGGCTTTTCGGTGAAGGTTTTCTGGGGTTTCAGTTGTCATGAGAGAAAAGTCCGGCTAGAGAGTTTTTCGGCTGCGTTAGCGGAGGGGGTGCTCGAAACAGGTGGAGGAGAGCATGCTCAACGGTATAAAGAGGTTCGCTTGCACGAGAAGGAAGACAGGATGGCGTCGGCCATGGGAGGAGAGAGAAAGAGGGTGCTTGCTCGAGGATAGAGGTAAGCATGGAGGCGTCGAGAGCAGGAGAGCAGGGAGGAGGCCATTTTTGTGTGAAGGAATCGTTTTTTTGGGGAGGGTTCTCTGGTTCTAGTTCAGAGGGAAGCAACGTTCGACCATCGGAGAATCCCTTTTTCATTGAGGGGGCTCGCTGATCTGGAGCGAAGAAGAAACTTCATCACCAGAGTTCACCGCCGAAGTTTCCGATCCAGGGTCAAGCCGCCAACTATTCTTCGTTCATTTGATGTTGAATATCGGGCGAAAGCTGTTGTTGTTCATCATTGGCAGAGTAGAAGCCTAAGCAGGTACTCCATGTTATCGCCGATCGAGGTTTAATTCCACCAAACAATGCACTTGCTTCCGGGATGCTTCTCTCTCTGTTTTCTTTGACCGAGTGGGGTATTTTGACTCAATTGACGATCTCAAGAAAACTGTGACGAGACGAAGCTATTTTGTTGTTAATGATAGTGATCCAGTCTGTTTTGTTGTTAATGATAGTGATCTAGGTCTGATGCCTGTCATCGTTATTCGATAGTCTAGGAATGGTTTAAAAATCAAATCGAAAAATCACTGTTAATGCTGCTCATTACGTGCTCGATGAAATGTTCTAGAGAGTGCTGAAAGTTGATGCGTGTTCCGACTCACAATCGTTCTATATTTGCTTTCGTACTTGATGGTCAGTGTCTGATATTCGTGTTTTCTTTGCTTTGTCATGCGATTTGGTGAGAAACACATGTTCGAGTTGGTCAGCCATGGATCCTCCCTCCTTCTGGTCGGTGATTTCCTTACTGGCATCGCTCACGGGTCAAGGCCGTTCAAGTCAGCTTTGCTCTTCATTCTAAAATCGTTCATGATTGTTTAATCGTTAGAAATGTTGAGAGTTTACGGGCGTTGGCTTTGGTTTGATATTCTTTTATTGTTGTTTGGCGGTGGCCGGAATGAGTGGCCAGAAGTGCCGGACGCCATTCGGATTAGATAGCCGGCATTGGGCGGTGGTGTGAGCATAGGTGTCAATGGAGAACGGCACGGCTTTAGGTTCCAGGTTAAGAGAGAGAGAGAGAGAGAGAGAGAGAGAGAGAGAGAGAGGAGGAGATGAAGTTGCATGTATTTTCTTTATGATTATACTTGGTTGCGCATTTCAATATTATTTTTGTTGTTTTAGAATGTTAGAACAATACTTAGATTTCTGTGATAGTTTGCCAAGGAGCATTTAATCAAGTTAGGTACCATCGTGGTGTTAGCCTTAGGGCTAACGTAATCAAGTTCCAAGTCTAGAAATCCGTTAAGATACGGGAAAATATCTTACTGGATTTCTAACCGACCCCAAAAAGGCTATTGGTGATACTTTAGTCAAAATTTGCGTAGGCTTAATTGATTTAAAATCTGAACGTTCGATGTCTCGCGAGGTATAGACTTGAGAGAGTCCGAGTCAATGGAAGACCGTCGGCCTAAAGTTGACAATACTCTTAAGCCTAATAGCTCCTGCGAGGGGTTAGGTTGGGACAATTAGCGGTCAAAATGTAAATCGATCCAAAAAAAAAGAAAAAGGAAAGGGGTAGATAATGTAAGATGAATGATTTAATGTTATATTTGATAGTGGAATGTTGATTTTTTTTTTATTCGGCTTATTGTTAAATGCTAAATTTAATAGTGAAATATGGATTTTTTTTTTTTTCCTTTTAAAATCCAAGTTCTATGAATTATTGGAATGGAATGTAGTCTCAATTCAAATAATGAATGGTATTAACAAATAGTGAATTAATGTTTTTAGTGTGAATTCATTTTAGGCTCTTATTTATTTATTTATTTATTTATTTGTGAATTTAAATCAAATTAATTTGATTGACATAATAATAAAAATGATAATTTATAATGGCCCGTTTGGTTCAACTTTGGGAAATGACTTTCTATTTCCTCAAGTATCTTTGAGTGAATGGGCATTTTGTGAAGGCAAGTGTGTTTGAAACTCAATTTTTGTGTACATTTTGCAAAGCAGCTTTGAGGTGAAAAGAAAAAGGAAAAAAAGAAAAGAAAAGAAAAGAAAAGAAAGGGAGGAGGCGATGCAGCTGAAAATCGTGGGGGAGCGGCCGGTGGCGGTGGCGGTGGTGGTGGGGTGGAGGTGGCTCGCCCGAAGTCTTGAGGTCGGCGACCCCTTGTTTCACTCCGATAGTATCATAAATTAGGTCGATACAGAGGAAATGGCTACATTTCTATACTATTAAGTAAGTAAAATAGCTAAAACAAAATCTGTCTTAAGTCATAGTACTTATTCTACTAGATCTTACTTGAGCTGTTCATGTACGATATGATCGGGTCTCGATCATAGATCATAGAAAAGATTCTCTTCAAACAAACCAGCCTATCCCCCAGATAGGGCTTGTACGAGGTGGTTGGAACAAAGACACATTTGATTGTGAATTCCAATGTGGCTCGCGTGGCGTCGCATGGGTCGGGCCAAATCTGGCCGCTCACGAATGAGCGCTGTCCGCCGGCTGAGCTTCGCAGTGGACTTGAAGAAGACGATGAACAATAGAGAAAGAGGGCGAAAGGGGAAAACATGATTATCAGTAAGGCAATATTGAAAAGAAAATTTTTTATTAAACCTTAGACTAGCATTTCGAAAATGCTGAAAGCCCAAAGCAGGTCCGGTCCTGCTTTAGGCTTTTAGCATTCCAAATGTTAGGATTTGGCAAATGGAGACTAAAAAATGTGAACCAAACGCAAAAAATTTTCCTCAAGGGGTTTTGGGGGCTCAAAGCCCCTTGGAAAGCTGAATCAAATGGGACAAAGTGTATATAAAAATATACATTTAATAGACAACGTGTTTCAGCATGTCGAAATTCTCTATTTTTATAGAAATAACGTATCATTGTGTCGTGTCGTGTTGTGCTGCGTGTCGCATGTTGGTGTCGGTACATGTAATAGAAGGTTATACTGTGCTTATGAAGAATGTGTTCCAAACACTACGTTGCTCTAAGTGTAGTAGTTGCAGACTGTGAGCCAAATAATGGACATTCCTTTTTAAAATGTTTGGGAGTAAAAGATTGGTTTGTGGAAGATTGGTTTGTGGTTAAACTTGTTTGGTGGTCGTTGTACCACGCCGTGCATGATGTTCGTTCGATGCTTGATGGCTGAAAATGTAAAGGTCAGGGAAGGAGCATATCCTTGGCCAAAGAAAAAGGGGAGTGTATCAGTGGCCAAAACAGTGGAAGGAGCGAATCTGTGCTGACGTTTTGATTTGAGCTGGGATGTTGACAATATAAGATGTTTATCAGTCGCCCACCTCAAGCTGAGTTTGGGTTTTCCAATCTGACATTGCATTCTAGAAATCTCAAGTGTCGTCTCGCTAAGATTTGATATAATGCTTGATGAACGTCCGATTTGCTGGCAAGTTGTACTAGTCTTAAGGACCATTGACAATCATGTGATGAGATTCAGAATTCGGCAAAAGAGGGGGAAAAAGGGCTACCAAATGTGCATGTAACAACATTCTTTGCAATCCCTATCTTAAGACATCGGTATATTCCACGAAGCTAAGGAAAAAGAGCTTATGTATCCAGTATCTGTAAGCCTCCCGTTGAGAAAGCAGGATGCGTCCGGCCTCTGCCTGCATTACCATTTTCTCTTTGGTCGGAAAAGATGTCTGGATTGCCACCAAGCCTTGACATTCGGCTATCGTGACTCCTTTGGTGCACTTGGAAATACCCAAATGTCTGAGGACCAAGTCAAGAAAGAGAACAAACATTGGATAATCATTGGAAGAATCATGAAGTGATACCTCTATATCCAGCTTCCTTTGTTCAGATATTTTCGGCTTCCATGGCCCAGGTGGATTGGTCGAAAGTGAGTCAAAAAATTTGTCCTTCACATAAAGCTAACATCAAAAAAGGAAAAGACATCTCCATCTCAAAAGAAAGAATTAAAGAGAACTTTAACTCTTTAAGCTCGCAAATGATTGACCTTCTTATCTGATTTCATTGCAGCATCAACATGCGTAGCATCTGCCGCAGGAAGATCACAATCATCCGCTTTTGTCTTTAGGTGAGATTCATTCTGCAATGTGGAATCTGGAAAGTCAAGCAAGAAAAGAGAAAGAAGTGTAACAAGATCCTAAGGAATGTTAAAAAAAAAAAAAAAAATTAACATTCGTTGGATATTCATCTATAAGATTTTCAGCCACTAGCTCAAATAGAGAGATTCCGCCTTCGCCCTTGAGGCTCCCAACGATGTTGCTTAGGCCGACCTCCGAAGAAAAAGCTCAAAAAGAGAGGAAACCTTTCTCCTTGAGGCTTTCAACAGTTTCTTTAATGCTAACTTCCAGAGGTATGAAATTCACACCCAAACCTTCTACTTTTTCCTTTGATATCCGATGAGCCGCCACAGCAGGCTTGTCGTCTTCACATCTGTGTTCAAAACGCATGATTCGTGCAGCATCGGTTAACGTTAGTGTATATGCTCGACATAAGACCATTTCTCGACTTGCTCCTAAGAGAAAAAAGTTACCTTTAATCTATGGAGTTGAACAAAAACGGGAACTTACTTTTCTGGGAGGTGCGATGTGGGATAGAGATGGCGCAAGATCTTCGACATGTCCGGACGGTGCATTACTCCTCCAACTACGCAAATATCTGCCGCTGGCTGAAGGGTTTTCAAGAGCTTGAATATGTGCTAGTGCGACGTCTCGACATCAACAAATCCGTAGGACGCATTGGGAAATTCTTCAGTTCCTACATCATACATGTCTCGATTATTCCCACTGCTGACACCATTTTTAATGGAAAATCAATTTCCTTGAGCAACCGTGTTTCTTCTTGCACATGGAAATGGATTGCATCTAATTATGCAATTATGACATTGAATCAATCCTCCCCTGGTCAATCTCAGAATTTAAAAGAGATGCCAAATGCTGACATGATGTGTAAAAGAATGAATCATCTCATGGAAAATAGTACGTGTGACATAGAAACCATCAAGTTATACCGTTGACAAAGTTCAATATCAATTCCACCGTGAGATTGACTGTAGGCTGCAAAAGAGGGCCAATCACATGTCCTGGGTTCATCACGACCAGGTCGATCCTCTTCTCTTTAGCAAATTCCCAAACAGCCTTCTCCGCCAAGGTTTTGGAGAGCACATACCAAAGCTGAAAATAGCAGAGCCACAACAATGCGATGAACGAACTCACAGACAACGGACCAAGCAAAAGAGACCAACAATATCAAGAAAAAGCGTCTTACTACCTTTGATTCCTCACAGAAAACCGGATCAGAGAACCATGTTTCATCAACCACCACACCAGAGGTCAGAGGTTTTCCATTGAACACTACTGCAGCCATGGAGGAGGTCACAACCACTCGCTTGATAGAAGGGACTTTCGCACATGATTTGAGAACGTTTAAGGTGCCTCTGACTGCTGGATCCACTATTTCAGCCTGCAACATGAAGGAGGTCATCAGTACGATTTTGCCAAATCACCCAAGTAATATCAGATCATCTATCATATGAGTCTACAGTACAAAGCGGAAGGAACTGATATGTGCAGACACCTGGGGATCCGAAGCTGAGAAAACCACAGGTGATGCTGTATGAAAAACAGCTCCGCACCCATTGAGTATCGAGTCAAAGGACCCTTCTTCTAGCAAATCTGCTTTAAACAAATGGAGCCTCTCCTTGGCCCCCCTCCAAGTGCCAGAAGATGTTGTGTCTTCCGCGAATCATCTGCTTATATGCACATACCAGAATACAGAATTAGATCTGATAGATCACAATCTAAGTTCCTTCATATAGAATGACATCAAGTTATGAATCATGAAACATGCTAGTACTTGATCTTGACTTGAGTTGCAACATATCCACATCTATAGAAAACCAGGATTAAGAAATAATGGATTCGAATATTGCAAGGGATTAACTCTTTAGGCAGCGAACTAGAACGTGTTATATTGCCAGAGCTCCAAAAGCACATAGACAAATCAGTATATGCGTACACATGCACTTATGCACTTCCAAATACATACACGCATATGCGAGTGAATCCAAATGGGAAGAGACGATTAGAAAAGCACACTTTCTGATAAAAACGGAATTTGGTACAAAGTCCATGCATCAGAATGATTCGACTAAGAAACTGTGAATCATTCTCTAAGAATAGAGTGCACCACCCAAGAATCCAAAAAAAAAATATTAAGAACAAAACACGAAGATGAAACGATGAACTTACTGGTGTCGCGGATGGTCGCTTTGACTGTATAGCCCCTGTGAAGCAGCAAGTTGATGAGCCATGATGCTACGTAACCAGCCCCTCCGGTTACACAAACCACCTTCTCTGTTGTGCTCATTTTCCCTCTCTTCTCTCCTATCCTTGAAGCTGAATCTTCTACTGGTCCTTTGGATGGTATATAACATTTGCATTCTATATATAAGGAAAAAAAAATCATCTATGATTGCTTTCAGATAATGTTCAACTTGAATAATTTTCAACATTCACATGTCTCGCCAACTATTCCTTCAATCAGAGAAGATACATGGAGAAACTTTGCATGATCACCTATTCTAGACCACAAGGGTTGGGCATCGACCAAAATATCCGATCATTTGTGTCATGCCTAACTCAAAGGCAACTTACTTGTCGAAATCGGCTACGGCTCAAGGAAATGTCTTCGGATGCCATGCCTACAGGAAAGATTCGTTTCAATTTAGCCCCATGTAATTTTTTCATTAATTTTGCGTAAACTACTATTAGTATTAGTCAAAGTCACAAAAATAAGCTAAAGATTGAATTTAACCTCTTCATGGGACTTATAGGGCATTTAATAGATTTTCAAATAGTCGAGCTCTATGCTTGTGCTTGGATTATCAATATTAACGCATATCACAATGAGTCTATCTAATCTTTATTTCGTATTTTATTCATCATGGCCATGGATGTGGAGAGTACTTTCTTACTAGAATCTGTCATTCAGCTTGTAATGTAACCGAGGATGATGGTGTTCCGTTAACAAATTTATCTTTTCAATGATTGGTATATTTCTAAGAGGCGGTAACTATCGATAGAAGAAAGTCAAACTCTACTTTTACGTGCTTGCACAATTCTTTGATCAAGTCCATGTACATTTAATATGTCTTATCACATCCTTCTACTTTCACAATTTTTCTAATCAATTCCCTATGACACCAAATTTTGGAAAATCTAACTAGTGTGGCCGCTGGATGATGCCGTTGTGTGACATGGAAAAAAAAATTTCCCATGTTACATCACATCCATATTGGCTAAATTTCAACTATGTCATGCTACAAAGTAATTACATTGGCTAAATATTTCCAAACACGTTCATGGTAGGCATCCACATATTTGGAATTTTCCCTGATGATTTTACCACACTCACATCCAATAGTAGATTACTAATTTTTTAAGAAAAAATCTACAAGACGATTTCGTGAGTGAACTAGTAACTTGTCAATGTGTAACAGCCTGAATTTTCAGAATTTGTTTTCGATTAAATAAATCAGGTTTTTCGTCGACGTGTCTATAATACTATTCTCTGAGTTAGCCACTCACGAGATAACTGGTCTATCTTGGGAAGCAATTAAGGAATATAAATGCACCACTCGAGAATTCGACTGTGTAATCGATGTTCGACCGTGCCGATCTACAAGGGTCATTATGGCACTGTCAGAATCATTCAGAAATCAGAGATAGGTTGATTTGGCCGAGATATGTGATCAGAATGTGGGTGATTCCACTTGATTTCAAAATTCTCATCAATTGGCACTAAATTGATTTTCTGACGTTTTTGGTATCCTGTGTCCGTATTTGAAACCTTGAGATTTTCATAACAATAGAGAGCCGTCAATGTGTCGGAGATGTACATTGTGACTCGAGATAAATCGATCACGGTCAATTGCATAAAAAATTCCTAAAAGTGACCCGGTAGACTAGGTCACGCTAAAAGCACGTCGGATTGAAATTAACCGTAAATTTGGACCCGATTTCAGAAATTGAAAGTTCTGTGGTGTCACGAGCTATATTAAGGACGTCGACTCATCCTCCGAAAAATTTTCGGAGATTCCGAGATTTTTACTTTAAAAACAGTTTCGTACGCCGCGGAAAATTAACAAAAATTGATCCCATTTAATCAAGAGATTTTCGACTCGCAAACCGAGCCATATGACGGGACTTGTAGAAATTATGTGGGCTTTTTCTACATCAAAATTAGACGTTGCATTTGGGAAATTGTTGATGAAATCGAAGCTCAAAATCCAATGAAATTCGGATCCAGAAGAAGAAAGCAATTTTTGACTTCTTCCTCCAAGACTTCTTCGGCACGCCAAATTCAAGCTGGCCTCCATCTTCTCGAGGGTCCGCTTCCCCAATCCCCTTCTTGTTATTTTCTTCTTTCATTTTGATTATGCTCAACCGCCCTCTGAAGCCGCCCCACCAACCCACTCCATCGTTTCTCTCCATTGAACCCCCCATGCCACCCGTCCATGTTCCCAATTTCCTTGGTCAAACAAAGATAAAACCCCCCAGCAAAGTTGACCCCAATCTGACCGAAGCTGCCAGCGGATGCCCCCTTCTCCACGTGTTTTGTCTTCAGCAGCGTCCGCGCCTTCCCTTCCTCGACCCAAAATCCAGCTTCAACCCAGTGAAGCTTCTCCACCAGGCGGCCCTCCTTGCTGCCGCACACGAGTCATCCGAAGATCTCTCTCCCTTCGCCCTCAGTTTCCACGTCAGTGAAGCTGAAGTCTGCGGATTCTAGCGTCTTCAGCCCAGCTTGCTCGTTCTTCTTTAGCTCGTGAATCAGCGAAGCTCAGTTCCTCTCCACGGTTTGTTCCGTCGCCAGCAGATCCGCACTTTCGGTCCAGCAAAACCGAGCCCATCTCCAACAGCAGCCCACTTGCACGTGGGCCCATCTTCACCGAAGACAAGCCCACGTAAATTACAGCTCAGCCCATAAGAAGTCAGCCAGTTCAGCAGCTCCATTGAAGCCCGCGAGCCCAAGTGAATTCAAGCCCAACTCAGCATTTCCAAGCCCGCGTTAATTGAAGCCCGCGAAGCAACTCAAGCCCAGTCCAATTTCAAAAAAAAAAAACAAATCTCGGATTTGGGCTGAGATTTGTTTGGCCCGTTTTAGGCCCGGTCCGAGAGTTCGTCTACGCCGCCGAAAATTACCGGTTTTGTCAAAAGGAAGGCAAGCAAAAGGAATACTACTTTCAGCGTTGCCATGCGCGTTTCTCGGCAAGATTCATAATAAGGACGAGGCAAACGTGGAGCGAGTGGTACGGAATCTCCCTTTGTCCTTGGCCAGTGGATTCCTCTCTTCAATTTTTTCTCGTCTTCCCTTATGTCTTTCTCCTGGAAAAGAAATACTTCACTTCCTTTGTAAATCCTTGGTTTCTGAGTATCTGATCTGGTTTTAAATGGTACGTACGTAGTCATTTTTTTCTTCCACGTAGCTTCTAATGGAGTACACCGGAGATGAGGGCGTCCGATAAAATGCTAGCTCAACTTGTTCATTCGCAATATTACCCCAAGAAGATGCAGGTCTTTAGAGATTTCTGCAGATATTCTACACTTCTAGTTGTAAGTCATATCGGACTACAAATCCCGTGAAGAAACTTCAACCGGTAAAACTTGTTTCGTAAAGTGAATGCGCGTAGGTTATTCTGCACATATCAGTATGAGGGATGTGACGGAGGACAGAAAGCAAGGAACCTCGAATTATCAGCTAGTGTCGTGCTGTTTTTAAGCAGGTGCCTAGACCGAGATGAACCCCTTCTCCCGTAAAGATTCAATGGTGTCTCTTAGACTGATCTCTAAAGGAGTGAAGTCGACACCCAGAGCTTCCGCCTTTTCTCTTGAGAATTCATACTTCAGTGCGAAAGGTTTGTCATCTTCGCATCTGCATCATTAGACAAACAAAGTGTGATTATCCTAGACATCTTGAGAAGATCAGTCACATGGAATCCAGTGGCGGTCTCAGACGGGCTTTTGTTACTAAACAAACAAGATGGCATTTACACCCACCATTGAAATTGGTAGTAATTGATCAAGAATGTTACGATCAAGGCCTTGTGATATAAATGGGCGTTGAATGTTCACTTAGTTAAACTGGCGATACTCCAAGTTTGACCTTGTCACACATTTTTCTATTGAACAGACTAATAAACGAACACCACGATTCCTTCTGATGCTTCGAATCACTATGTAGTCCATGTTACATTTAATTCCCTTGTATGGAATGTCCTGAAGCTGCAAATTTTTCTTGTCAGTCCTGAACTGATATTCAATGACCTCAGTAAGTTTATTGCTATTAAATCTCCAATTTCATCATAATCAGTGCAGTCCCTCTTCTTCGTTCCAACCAACAAGGCCCATCATGTATTTTCTCAGAGGAAAAAAGCGTGCTAATCCTTCCCAGGCTGTTTTGAATGGCCCACAGTCAAGCAGCAGACGAGTTGGAAATAAGGAAGAGTAATTACAGAAAAAAGAACTTACTTATCAGGAAGGTGCAATGTTGGGTACAGATTCTGCAAAATCTTCAAGGCGTCATGACAATGTATGACTTCTCCTACTACACAGTATCTTCCACAAGCTGAGGGATTTTCAAAAGCTAGAACATGTGCATTCGCTACATCTCTGACATCGGCAAAACAATAACATTCATTTGGAAATGTTTGAGCTCCTGCACGATAAGCTTTAAGTTATTTTCGACATCAACATACAATTTGTAGCCGATACTTATCAGATTTTTCATTTCTCTGTTCCAGACTTGAAACTTACAATCAAAATGCGTGGGAAAAGGTCTCATCAATGAATGCCATTAGTTTATATGTAAGAAGACACATGCACCATGTGTAATATGTAAAGCACAACTGCCCTCCTACTTTAATTGCAAATCAGACGTACCTAACATGGATCAGACTATTTGCCAGAGTCATAAGAATTTGAACATAGGATCATCAGACTAACTTTTCAAGAACCAAAAAGGAGTAAGTCCACGCGGAATAGCAAAATAGTCATACATCCATACCATTAACAAAGTTCAGTATCACCTCCACAGTGAGATTAACAGTGGGCTGCAGCAAAGGGCCAATGACAATTCCTGGGTTAATTGTGACCAAGTCAATCTCATTCTCCTTTGCCGATTCCCAGGCCGCCTTCTCTGCCAAGATTTTGAGAGAACATACCAAAGCTGAACAAGGAAATACCAAACTTATAATGTAAGTCTCTTTTGCCTCAGCTCAATTACCTTTGACACGACATGGACTGGGTTCAACATAATCAAAGGAATTCCAAGATTAGCAGTATAGTGAAGAAATTACAGACAACCAACCTTAGATTTCTCACAAAAGTCTGGATCTGAAAACCAAGTCTCATCAACTAGATCACCAGACGTCAGAGGTTTTGCAATATATGAGACCGTAGCAATAGAAGATGTCACCACCACTCTCTTGATAGAAGAGACTTTGGCACATGACCGCAAAACATTAAGGGTGCCTTTTAGGGCAGGATCAATTAATTCAGCCTAAATTATGCAAGAGAAAACAAAATCATTCAGAACAGAACCTATTGGAACTATCAGAAAAAATTGGAACTCCTTGTGTCGGATCACTAGAAACTGATTGCTGGAGCACAAGCAAGATCATTAGAGAAGTCCCCTATACATGGATAATGGAATGGAGTGAAATGTAAACAAGTTATGTAAAAACCAAGGACAACGTTGCAACAGAGACGAGTATGAGGCATGAAGGATGGCTGAACTGACAAGATACAAGTACCTGGGGGTCAGCAACTGAGAGCAAGACAGGTGATGCAGTATGAAAACGCCTATGCACCCACTGACTACTGAGTCAAAGGACCCTTCTTCCAGCAAGTCCGCTTTAAATAATTGCAGCCCTCCTTAGCCCCTTCAAGTGCCAGAAGGTGTTCTGTCTTCTTTGGGTCATCTGTAACACACAAAAAGAACGAAAATTACTCATTTAAGGGGTTGGAATCCAGAATTCTAGTGGTCACCCTCATTGACATACTAGTAAAATCCCGTCATCTATGGCCAAATGGGCAGAAAAAGATAAGTTACATCGTTCTTGGATGAACTTGCTCTGGCTCAAGAGGTAATTAATGACTTTACTTGCATCATTTAGTTGATTCGTGGAGATCTAATGGTAGATTTTAGCTGCTAGATTGTGTTTTCGTAGTGCTGTAATGAGAATGAAGAAATCAAGAGCTTTAGACTCTAAAATTTCATTAAGGCGCCCCGCATACTCGGTGAAATCTACATGGTGTCCCAGTGGATGAAACATGGCCTAGTATCTCGTAGAAAACATTAAATAGAATTACCAAGAAAAGAAATGTAACTGAAAAGAAATAATGGGTCCCGATAACATTTGTTTCATCGAGGATGATTCTCGTCGTTTCCACCGCATGGTTTTATCCGTTATTTGAAGGGCGCAGGAGCACGAAAACACTGAAAGAGAAGATATCGAGAGAATAGAGGTGGCAAGCGTACTTGGGTCTCGCATGGTGGCTTTAACAGTGTAGCCACGCTGAAGCAAGAGCTTGACCACCCAAGAAGCTATGTAACCTGCCCCTCCAGTCACACACACCACTTTCTGCTTCTCCTCTCTCGTGCTCATCTTCTTCTTCTCCTCTCTGTGGGCGATGGGTGAGAGATAAGCAGCTTACCACTATCCTGGTGTCCGTGTCTTCTATTAAGATGGTGACCCTGTAAAGATCAGGTCTGATCAAAGGAGGCCAGGATAAGGAGCGGCAGTCAAGTTTACCGGGGTCTCGCACGGGCAGGAATGAACAGAACTGTAAATCGAATTAGAGGCACTCCTAAACGAGAACGTTTAGCAGGGAAACTTACATTATTAAGAGTGCTCAAGTGAGCGCACTACCAAGATAACTGACTTACATAAAAATGTAAACCTATAAGCAGAAAACGAAACCGCGAATGCCAATCACTTGTAGGTTGTTGTAGAGGATAAATCTTAGTAGTGCATATGTACCAATAATGTCACAGTCACGTATCGCTTGAAGTTATCCAGTTCTAATTGAGGACCAATCACGTGTCCTGACTTTATCATGACGGGTCAATCTTTGTGCTCTTTAGCAATTTCAAGCTGGCACCTCTGCTAAGGTTTTGGAAAGCACATACCAAAGCTGAAAATAGAAAGACCATATTAATGCAATGAAAGAACTCATGCGCTTGTCACAAAAAAAACGACGACACTGCCTCATCTGGCATTCTAGAACCACCACTTAAAGAGATATAGGTAACTAAATTTTTAGAGTAATACAGAGGTCTGAAATAATGAGAAGCTTTTTAGTTATGTGCCTATATCAGAAAAATACATGGGAGCACGTTCATATGCGAGAAGGTTGAGGATTTAATCAAATAGGCAAGGGAGAAGCATTTCTCGACCGCTTGGCACTACAATGATTCAATTCAAGCCATCAAGTGAATATGTCTGGCATCGATATTTTATAGCATCAACTCGTGTTCCAAATCATCTAAAAATCAATATGTTGGCAAAGTTTCCAACTAGAAAAAAAAGAATGTTGAAGATCGTGTAGGGTATGACAGACCAAGCAAAAGAGACCAACAATGTCGAAAAGAACAGTCTACTTGCAGGCCTTCGGTTCCTCACACAAAACCGGATCGGAGAACCTGTCTCATCAATTATCAGAGGTCAGGAATTTTCTACTGCAGACAAGCGAGGCCATGGAGAATGTCACAAGCACTCTCTTGATTGAAGGGACTTTTGCACATGATTTGAGAACATTTAGGGTCCCTCTGGCTGCAGTATCTACTATTTCAGTCGGTAATAAGATTAGAAGCCCATCAGATAAATTTATGTTGAATTACCTAAGAAATATTATATCATTTGCCATTTGATTAACTGCACATACAAAGGACAAGTTGAAACGAACTAGAATTTTGGAGATACAATACTGAAGATGTAGAGAAATGACGGATAACGGCAAGATACAGACGCCGGGGGGTCAGCCACTGAGAAAATCACCGGTGATGCTGTATATAAAACAGCTTCGCACCCATCAACTATCAAGTCGAATTACCCTTCTTCCAGCAATTCTGCTTTAAATAAATGTACTCTCTCCTTAGCCCCTTTGAGGGCTAGAAGAAATCATGTCTTCTTTGAATCATAAGTTTAATTGCACATGCAAGAACACGATTTAATTTGGCTGATCAAAATTGCTGTAACTCTCAGTCACTAGACTGCAATTATCAAGTCATGATGTTGGCTCTGTATTTGATTCGCTCAGGTGGTCACATATGATCGTACTGCAAGAGATCTAATTTTCAGGCAATTAAATCTGGACGACTTAATGTAATAGGCAACCTGAACGCCCAAAGGCAAGCAGGCATATGCATATGCGTGCACACAACTGCCCACAAATAACACTTGGATATTACATGTCTGTGTTTATCCAAAAGGTAAGAGATGATTAAGAAAGAACAGATTCATGTTATGACAGATTTTGTTACACATTTTGTATCGTCTAAAATGTTTCAACTAAGAAATCGCAAACCATACTAATACTAAAATGAACAGACCGAATATTCAAAAGGTTCAAGATTCTGAAGATTAGAGCATGAACATAAAGTTGCATAAACTTATTGGGATTGCAAACAGTTGCTTTCACCGAATAGTCAAGGTGGAGCAACAGCTTGACAAGCCAGGATGCTATGTAACCGGACACTGCAGTTACGCATCCCACCTTTGTTGTGGTACTCATCCATCCTCTACTCCTCTTTTTGGCATTGAATCTTGAACAGGGGCTTGGAAGAGAGCATGCTGAGAGCAATTCATATTAAAGGCAAAAAAGATTCTCTTTACTAAGTTTAGAAAATATTTAGTTCTGCAAATGTTTCAAATTTGTTTGTCTAACCATCTTGTATGAGGCATTGACAAATTCTTTTATTTTTCCACAAAAGCTAGATGAGGAAACTTTGATGAATCCCCAGCTCTTATTCATATGTCAAGCCTTGCATGGCTCCATGCAAGTCAATTTCATGAAGAGGTTTTCTTCTTTTACCAAAGGAAAAGATGAGCTATATAAGATTGCTTTTCAGGGGCACAAAAAAGAAAAAGAAAAAGAAAAGAAAGCTAAGTCCTTCAACTTTAATTTACAATCATAGGAGCTGTTTCATCTTGAATGGCAATGATCAACTTTACCCAATTAAAAGCCGACAGATTTGATCTGGTTTGCACTGGCCTTCTGTTTGCGTTTGGTGAGAGTGAGGATCAGTACGTATGTGTTGCGTAAAGTTCTATATGGAAAGTTTTGTTCATTTCAATTCAAGAAATGGGAAGGTAAGTATGGTAACTTCAGAAAGATTGAAAGAGACGATGAGTTGCGAATCAGTATAGCCTTGTGCACTGGGATGCCCTTTATATAAAAAATTTGATATTAAGCAAATTACCCGAATCCTGGTGTCAGGGCCTTCAATAAAATTAAATTTGATCATTGTGCACCACGCCAGAAACTAAAGTGCAGCTTTACTGTGATCGATTATGGTGGAGCACCGGCCAGAAATTAGTTAGAGATTAGTGGCCCTATTATTAGTCATTCATCATTTGATCCGTTGTAGGAGTTGATTAATGAGAATCTCCAAAAGAATATTGGATTTATCAATAATTCATTTCCCCAGCCATTCTTTTGGATTTTTGTCTAACTATGAATGGTTCTTAGGATTCCTCATTATCCATGTTAGAGGTTGCCTTTTCTGTCCCAGAACAAACACTGGGCATTGTTTCACCTCAACTTATATACAAAACCTCAGGTTGTTAAAAGTAGTCGCACATGAAGCCAGGAATGGAAATCAGTGGCAAAAGCAGAAAACTACTCCAATAAACAACGTTCATAATCAGCTTTCAAATTTAAATTTACACTGAGCAAGTGACTCTAAGACATTATGCATGCTCCAATGGAGTCTAATAAAAGGGAAGCATTAAATTTATGCAGAAACTTTTAAATGACTCTAAGTTCATGGAAACCATATATATGCCTTTGAAGTATGGGTTTTCCTTGTCACTTTTCAGGAAACTCAAACAGAGAGGAAGCCTTTCTCCTTGAGGCTTTCCACAGTGTCTCTTAGACTGACCTCCAAAGGAATGAACTTCACACCCAGACCTTCAATCTGCTCCCTTGACACCCGAGGAGCCGACTCGTATGGTTCGTCATTTTCACATCTGCGTCAACAATGATTCATGCACCTTTAATAATGTCAATGTTCAGTAGATAGGATTCCTTCTAGGGATGCTCATAAAATGTAACTCTTCTCTTTAGAAATTGAAGAAATATGGGGGCTTACTTTTCAGGGAGGTGTAGCATAGGATAAAAGTTGTGCAGGATCTTCAAAACGCCATGACAATGTATTGCTTCTCCTGCCATACAATATCTGCCGCTAGGTGAAGGATTTTCAAGAGCTAGAATATGTGCATGGGCCACATCTCTGACATCAACAAATTTGTAAGAGATGTTGGGAAATGTTTGGGCTCCTGGATTGTATGAGCCTCAAATTATTCTCTTTGTAATCACAAGAGCAGAGTGCACTTTGGCAGGAAAATAAGTTTCCATGTGCAGTTGCGTCTCTATCTTGCAGAGAAATTTGGCGACAGGTCCTTAGTCATTTGCAGAATATCAATGGTCAATATCAGACAAAAAATGAGATCCAAAATGCTGACACAATGATAATAGACATGTCAAGCATTGACTTTTAAGTAAAACCATTGACGAGGTTCAGTATCATCTCCATAGAGAGATTGATGGTAGGCTGCAAGAGAGGGCCAATCACATGTCCAGGGTTTATTACGACCAGGTCCATCCTATTATCTCTTGCAAAATCCCAAGCTGCCTTCTCTGCTAAGGTTTTAGATAGCACATACCAAAGCTGAAAATAATTAAACCAAAGTCAGGCGATGAAAGAGCTCGCACCACTGATGGATGTGATCATCATCAACATGACACTGAATTTGCTCTGCCTTGTATGACATTTCAAAGCAATGGATGAGGAGCACTTAGAGAAGAAATTCTTTAAAAGTTGTCCATCACAAAAATCTAATTGTCATATAGAGGTATTCAGTGAGGCAAAGCACCCAACTTGTGTATCTTACATTGGCCAAATATGGGCAAACAAACGAACATGCTTGAAGGTTGAGGGCTTAACCAGATAGGTGGATGGAAAAACCATTAAGGCAAGGAAGATGATACCTCTTGACTGCTTGGCCACTAAGATTAAGCTAGGACTGAACATGTTCAGCCTCAAGTATTCAATTAAATTAACATGAATCAAGCTTGAATACTAGCCAAAATCAAGTCTATTGAGGATTTTTTATTGGAAAAATTCATCCAGTTGATGGGGCATCACAGACCAAGCAAAAGAGATTCTACTGTCAAAAGCCAGCTTACTTACAGACCTTTGATTCCTTACAGAATGCTGGATCAGAGAACCATGTCTCATCAACCACCACATCAGAGGTCAAAGGCTTCCCATTGCACACAACCGCAGCCATGGAGGACGTCAAAACCACTCTCTTGATAGAAGGGACCTTTGCACATGATCTGAGAATATTTAGGTACCTTCAACTGCAGGATTGACTATTTCAGCCTGCAGCATGTAAGGAAAGGAATCTGTCATCCAAGAAATGTTAGATCATTTGCCATCTGATAAACTGCACCAGACGACACGGGAAAAAGAACTAGAATTTGAAAGATGTGACGCTTTACATTTAACAAATCCATGAAATCATGATGTACAACTGCAATATGCAGATACCTCAGGGTTAGAAGCCGAGAAAAAAACCGGTGATGCTGTATGAAAGACAGCCTTGCACCCATCAACTATTGAGTCAAAAGACCCTTCTTCCTGCAATTCTCCTTTGAAGATATGTAGTCTCTCCTTAGCCCCTCCAAGTTCCAGAAGGTGCTGTGTCTTCTTTGGATCACCTGCTTATGCATTCAAAAAGGAGAATTTGATTTGATGGAATGAAACTCTGGGAGCTTTCAGCCACATAACACGAAATGTTATCAATAGATAAGAAGACCACAAATATAAATTTATGCATCGGATCTAACTATAGAGGTAGCATAAGATTGTTTGCAAACTTGACTAGTTAAGCCAATGGAATCAGATATTGCAAGAGCTTCATATCTTCAGCTAGTGGACTCGGATGCTATTGAATCAAATGCACCCTGAGCATAACGTATAGGCATGCGCACAAACCCTTACAAACAAGTACACACATGCACGTATGAGTTAATTGCAAAGGTAAGAGATATTACACGAGAACAGTTTTCATGTATGAGTTAATTGCGAAGGTAAGAGATATTACAAGAGAATAGTTTTCTCATCATAACTGAGGAACAGATTTTGGTACCACTTCCATATTCTCTAGAACGTTTCAAGTTTCCAACTAAGAAAGAGTAAACCGTTCAACTACTAAATTGGACAAACCAAAGATTCAGAAATCCAATATTGTGAACAACAGAGCATGAGCAAAGATAAAAACTTACTGGGATGGCGTACAGTTGCTTTAACCGTGTAGCCACGCTGAAGCAACAATTTGACAAGCCAGGAGGCTATGTAACCGGCCGCTCCAGTTACACACACCACCTTCTCTGCCGTACTCATCTCCGCTCCTTTCTTCTCCTTGGAACAGGGGATGAGAGGGATACTGATTGCATTACATTTATAAGTGGGAATTCTCTTTTATGAATTCGGGATATATTCAACCTCGACACTTTTTGTCAAGATCATCTATTTGACCGGCTTGTGTGAGGGACTTCCGTTCACTCTTTGTTTTAAATATGTTTCTAGAAAAAATTGAATGGGACAAATGACCACCTACTCTTCTTGACCGTGAGTGATTAGTTTTCTAATTAGACATAGATCGCCTGTCATGCATTACTCAAGGCAAGTCTCGAGCAAGTGTTCGACGGTCGCATAACACCACGTCATGGGCTGATGTGGTGCCAAGCATTTGTGCTAAAATCCAATCGCGCATCGACACATGTCCATGACGTGGGCCTCCCCTGTTCTCTCTTCTTCCTCCTCCATCGACGGTGGTTGCGGTCAGGCTCATTTGTGCGGAGATCCATGAGCCGAGCCACCCCTTCATCATTGCTCGCGGCCATACTCGTCCGTCGCCAGATCAGTAGCAATGGTCCATGGCCAAGCCACCCGCAAGATCATCTTCTTCTTCGTCCACCGCCAGATCTGGGGGCTCCCAAACTCGAAACTAACAGATCTGGCGACTCCCCAGATCCACAGAAGTGAGCCTTCAAATTAACAGGTCCACTGTTGACCGAATGGACGAGCTGCAACGAAGTGGGTGGCTCGCCCGTGGACGGCAACGATTGCAAGCCGCCGCCAACGAAGGAAGGGTGGCTCGGCCATGGATGGACCGCAGTGGGCGGCCGTGGATGGAGGAGGCGGCCGTGGACGGAGGAGACGGAAGAGACCGAAAAATTCCAGCTAGATTTTTACTTTTTCTATATTTGTCCAGGTCATGAACACGTGTCAAGTTGTGGTTGGGCTTCAGAAATATATATGCCACGTCATCCTGGTACTACACAGTGTGTTTTTCTTTCTCTTTCCCTGGTTGTCTCGTATAGGCCGACTAAGTATATTGCTTCCAATGCGACTCCAACCACACCTCGCCGATTGCTTTTTCCAAGCAATAAATCTACTATAGAGTTTTTAGGTGATAATATTTTATTTCATTGGTAATTTGCAAACGGTTAAACTTCTCTTCTAAAATTTTAAGTTACATGATAATCTTTAATGGGTTTGTGGATCGTATAACCATAATTTTATCGATTATTTATAATAGTTGTGCCAACTTGAAAATCTAAAAATAAGTGGTAATCTGCTATTGGGTTTGGGAAAGACATGCGCTGAAATGGGATAGCTTGTGGAAGTCGAGCACTTATGCCGTAGCAATTTCATCACCGAGAGAGGTGATGGAATTTAAGAAGTTAAGCATCTCTTCCTTTGATCCAGGGACACATGCTTCTGTTTTTCTTTGACTTACAGATATGTGCTGAAACTTGCCTTGTTTACCACCACCGCACTCTTAGCCATTTCATTTCGTATCGCTGTAATGTCGTCAATTGAGAGGCTATGAGCCTATGGAGAGACATGAGGAGATCTCCCTGCTCCACTGTGTTCTTGAACGAGGGGGTAAGGTGAATGCTGTGGTGCCAGTTGCTCAATTGGATTGGCATTTTGCCCTGGGAAAGCAGGCCAGTACATTTCCTGTTTACTGCAATTGACTGCATCACTTGCACCTTTACCACACGTAAAATTTTGGCTGTTAAACTCATTGCTTTATTGCCATTTTGTCTTTTTTTTCCCTTTGACACAGGAGGCTGGAGTTTCACTACCATGCAAACGTGAAGTCCTGGATTTCAAGTTACTCAATACGGATAACAGCCAAACATTTGTCTGACAATGAAAATGGCCGCATCAGTAAGCTTCAGGTGGCATTGTACATATTCTGTCAGAAATTAGAAAACTTCAGGTCACCCGAAGAAAACTGTCAAAAGTGTATTACAGCAGAAAATGCTCATCTAATCGACTTTGGTATGGTTTTTATTCTTTTAGTTGCCTGTTGCAGCATCTCTTTCAAGCTCTCCACAGTGTCCTTAAAACTCACCTCCAAAGGAGTGAAGCCGATGCCCAGACTTCTGGCTTTGTCATTTGATATTTTATTCGTTGGCACAGAAGGCTTTTCATCTTCACATCTGCTATTAGCAAAGCCAAATGTGAGTCCTTGTTATAGTCTTTTGCACAAAATATAGGAGACACGAAATGCTTTTGAGACTATCACTTGGTATTCTGTTCAAAGAATTCCAGACATTACTCCTTGAACTTTTATACTTGATGTTGCAAAAATTTGGGTGTGCTGAAATTGGATTTGTTGACATCATTCAAATCATGAGGGATATGGATCAATGATTAGGCAGATAGCCTGGAATTTTTTAGCAGACAAGTTTAGTTCACTATAAGAATGTCATAACTGGACATTTAAAGAGCAAATCTTACTTTTCAGCAAGGTGTAGAGCAGGATAGAGCTCTCGCAAAATTTTGAAAGCATCGTCTGAGTGTGACGACTTTGTGAACAAGACAATATCTGCCTGTAGCGGAAGGGGACTCAAAAGCATGAAACTGTGCACGTGCAAGGTATCTTACATCAACAAATCTATAGTTTGTGTCAGGAAAAGTGTGAGTTCCTGCAGCAAATATCTCAGCATCAGATGGGAACAACTTCACTTGTAAGTCTCCTCTTGTTATACAGATGGTTCCAATAAATTTGTGTATTTCATTGAATCAAGTTCCATCACATGTATAGCCGTTTGTATCAGTTTAATAAGTTCCATCATGCGTATCTTTTGTCCATTATAAAATGAATCAACATATATATCCTCTTATGAAAATACGGAATATTATTCCGTGCCGATAATTCATGTTAAGCTTTGTTAAATTTCAAACATATTAGTAACTAAACTTTGACTGGCAACTGTAACATGTTAATAAATTACCCACTGTTTTATGGAAGTACAATAGTAATTTAGCTTTTAGTAAGTTAGTATAAATTTTGGGAATGTAACGTCGGTTATTTGGCTGTTTTAAATTACAAACTATTCGCGTAAGTTACCGATGTTATTTACATGTCCGACCAACGTATTAGAGTTACTAATTTTATAAAAAATTACCGACTTTCATTTATCAACTTTTTAATTGTTCTAAGAACTTAACAATAATTATTTATTAGAGTTAACATTGAAATAAGATTACTTTCCGCAATAGCAAATTACCACGATTAATGCAAATGATTTACCCCATTTTCATGGATGAAATTACCATCTACTTTTAGTTTTACTAACACTTAGATAATTGAACTATCGAAGCTTATATAATAATAAAGCCTATTGGTTTGTTCATGTGGCAAAATTATGCCATGTGTCTTGCAAAGTGAAGCGCCACATGGAAAATACCAGAGGGATCATTCTCTAAGCTCCAATTATATATAATAGATATGTTGGTTGAAAATTTTTCATAATAATTTATCTGCATCTATTTTTTCGATTATCAAATAAAAAAGATAGAAATTTTTGAATTAGTTTTATCACCACGATTTTTTTAAGTTAACATATAATTTATAAAAAGGTATTTCAAAATTTGTTTGCAAATTAATGAAAAATTCGTTAGACTGAAGTTGGTGAATGACAAATCAACGAGTCAAAATTTATGTGTAAATGGCATGGCAAAAAAAAAACAAAAAAAAAAACAAACAAACACCATGTGTTTTGAGTCGAGTAGATATATATTCTTAAACATATCTTCACCTGTCGATGCACAAATAAAATTCTAATCTATGATTTCGATCATATGGTGTGTATCAAATTATTTTAATTTCAACAGCTAGAGTACAATAGCTCACTATAATAACGAATAATAAAAATCCTCTGATTTTTTTTTTTTCTCTCTAACCCGATTCAAGTCTTTAAAGGCTTAATGTCAAGATATTTTCTTCACGTTTTATAAGTTCACCTTTTCATTTTTTTGCAGATATATGCCAATTGTGTCATAAATGATGCTAAAGTTCGTAAAATTACCTTCTGCATGTGTAAAATAGATTTCATTTTCGTAACGGTTCCCAGCCTTTGATAAATGCAAAAGAAAATTTCTAAAATGTCGTGGCTCGTCTTCTTTTCTTTTTTAATCATAAATTTTCTTTAGCTATCATAAGTTATGGCAACCTGCTTTTAGTGCCAAACCCTGTATGTTTGGATCGTACTCAACCAGCTTTTTGGATTGTAACCTTCCATGCATATTGAAATTGAACTAAAGAAGATTTTGAACTTTGAAGCGACAGGGGTTCGTGGGTACGCCATTGCAGACCATGCTTTCAGTACCAAACCAACTGAAGTTGCAACCATTTTAGGTCGTCTCCCTCAACTTAATTCCTTTCCATGGTCCACGATCAAAGCTTCTTACCCAACATTTGATTTTCTATTCAGAACATTCCACTTTCAAATGTTGAAAAGAAAGAAGGAAGAAAGAAAGAAATAAGGTTTATCATATCTCCTCTATTTCTTAGCCTTTCTTTTGAAGACATATTCTTAGCCAATTTCCCAACGCCTCGTACGAGCACCAGTTGACTCCCGCCTATGCTCAACGAGCATGGTGATAGAGAGGTCTTTTGGCCTTTTGCCGCTACATTCCCTTTTCTGGTCCTTAAAGAACATATAAAACCTGTCCTAGCTTTCATAACTGATCATGTGTAACCAACTTATCCGATGCTGATGGAGAGATTTTCATGTCTTCTTGCTTTTGCTCTCTGTGCAGTAGCGCGAGTATCTTCCCCCTCCAATGCCAACACCCGCTTCACAGGTTGTTCTGAATCCCATACAGAGGTCCTGATTGACATCAAGAATGCCATCAAAGATCCTGGTGGTCTCCTATCGTCATGAAGCAACTGTTGCGAATGTCGAGGGATCGGCTGCAACTGGACTTCAGGAGCAGTAATAAGCATCGGCCTCGGAAACCCCTATCCTGGACACTCTGGTTCGCTTCAATGGTATGGTTATTGGAATTTGAGCAGAGAAATTAGGCCTTCATGAGGCTCAAGTCCTTAAAGCATTTAGACTTAAGCTTTTATATATTTGACGGTATTGTGATTCCTGAATTTCTCGGATATATGGAGAATTTAGAGTACCTGAACCTAGCTTGCTGGTTTCGGGGGTGCAATTCCTCAGAGTCTAGGAAATTTATCAAGCTTGCAGTATCTTAATCTTTCGTGTCCCTTCCCTTCATTAAATGCTGATAATATTGGGTGGATATCGGGACTTGATTCTTTGAATTATCTAGCTCTAGATGGTGTAGACCTCTCAAAGGTCGGTTCTGATTGGATCCAAGTACTAAACGGGCTGTCACTTTTGTCTGAGTTGCATCTCAGAGATTGCCACCTACCTGGTCCAACTCCATCCCTAAATTCCTTGAACTTCACTTGCAGTTCTAGATGTCAGCTCCAACCCTTTTACTCGGTCTTTCCACAGTGGATTGTGAATATTAGCAGCCTTACAAGTGTTGAATGAGCAATAGTTGTTTGATTGGAAGAGTTCCGCTTGGTCTCAGTGAAATAATAAATGTGCTGTCCCTGGTTCTTAACGGGAACAATAATCTCTCTGCCAGTTGCAGAGAATTATTCGAGGAACCTGGAGAAAGATAAGATCCGTGGATTTGGCCCACAATAATATACACGGAAGGTTACCTGCTTCCATTGGAAATATGATACTCTCTCACTGATTTTGATATTTCAGCCAATAATGTTCAGGGAGCAAAATCGAGCTCCAGTTGCTTACTTTGCGATTGGTAGATTTCTGTGTATCTGATAACAATCTGACAGGATGTTTGCCGGAGGTTGTCCATGCAGGATCTGAGACCTGCGCTGGCAACAACACTTTGCCTGACTTGATGCACTTGGTACTGAACAACAATCGGTTGACTGGCCATACTCCAAACTGGTTGGGCCAGCTCAGAAATCTCACAACACTGAACCTTGAGAATAACTTTTTGCAAGGTCCGATCCCTAATCTTGGGAACTTGAAGAAACTGATTCTTCTAGCAGTCCAAGGGAACCATTTGAGTGGGACTCTCCCGGTTGATTTAGGACAGCTTTTTCGGCTCTACTACTTGGATGTGTCCTCCAATCATTTATCAGGTAACCTATCCGAAGAGCATTTTGCAAAGTTAAGCAACTTAAAGATCTTACTACTGTCCTCCAACTCTTTCATTTTGAACGTCAGTGCCGACTGGATCCCCCCCTTCCAGGCCCATAATATTGCTATGGGATCATGCGAGATCAGCCTGCTTATCCTGCTTGGCTTAAATCTCAAAGTCACATCAGATATCTTGATTTTTCGAATGCTAGCATTTCGGTTGTAATACCTAGCTGGTTTTGGAATATTTCCTGTGATCTGTCGGTTCTAGACATGTCCCTCAATCGACTTACTGGTGGGTTGCTAAATCCACTCAGCGCAGCTCCTCTTGCATATGTTGACCTCAGTTCCAATCACTTTCGAGGCCCAATTCCCCTTCCAACAGCTGAGATTAGCTCTTTAGACCTCTCAAATAATCAATTGTCAGGTCCAATTCCCAAAGATATAAGTAGAACACGTCATCTTTGATCTTCCTCTCTCTTTCATCGAACCAAATTACAGGCAAATTCCCAGAAGCTATAGCAGAAACGCAGTTGGTTCGGGTCATTGACTTATCAAGCAACAACTTAAAGGGCAGCATTCCATCAAGAATAGGGAACTTTTCGCTCTTAGAGGTGCTTGACCTCCAAAACAATGCTTTGTCAGGATCGATCCCCGCATCATTGGGCCACTTAGCGCGGTTTCAGTCTCTTCACTTGAGCAACAATGAGTTTTCAGGAAATCTCAGTTTATCTTTAAGAACTTATCGAGCTTGGAAACGCTTGATCTTGGAAGTAACCAAATGACTGGCGAAGTTCCAGCTTGGATTGGTGACAATTTCGCTGAACTCAGAATTCTATGCTTGATGTCAAATGCATTTCTTGGAGAAATCCCTCCTCTCCTGTCAAACTTAAGTTCGCTGCAAGTCCTCATTCTTGCAGAGAACAGTCTGACAGGTAAAATTCCTGCTAGTCTTGGTGATCTTAAGGGAATGGTACGAGAGCAAGGCAGAAACCAATATTTGTTCTATGAAAATAATGGATTCCTCTACTATTAAGAGAGCTTTGTCCTAAACATAAACAGTCAATCTTGACGGTACACAAAAACTCTCTCTCTCGTAACTTGCATTGACCTCTCTGGAAATTATCTCAGTGGAGGAATTCCCAAGGAAATAATGAAATTGATGGGATTACTAGTCTTGAAATTATCGAGAAACAGCATCGCTGGTCAGATTCCTGAAAGCATCTCTGATATGCATGTATTGGCATCACTTGACCTTTCGAGCAACAGGCTTTCTGGTGTGATTGCTCCAAGCATGCCTTTAATGTCATTTTTGGGATATTTAAACTTATCTAACAATAACTTGTCGGGCAAGATTCCATATGCACAACATATGACAACATTTGAGCCCTGTTCATTCTATGGAAATGGGTGGGTATATGGTGCTCATCTTAATGTTATGTGTCCAGGTGACAAACCGGAGGACGGAGGGATAATTGAAGGTAGCGATGCCAGCGATGACGATGGGCCCACTCATAAGTGGTTTTACTTGAGTGTTGGTCTGGGATTTGCTGTTGTTGGTTCCAGCCATTGTTCTGCACATCAGAAGATCTTGGGCCGAGGTACACCTCAATTTCATAGACTGAATTGTCGAAAGGCGGCTTTTTGCTGGAAACAGAAGGGCGAGTCTTCAGAGACAGGGAAATCGAGGCTGAAGATAAATGATTTACCCCTCGTTGGAGCAAGCTTGCGCTGTCAAGCTCTTGCAGAGAAGTAATGAACTACTTTACAATGCATTTGTTCCAGAAGTATTCTTGTATTCATACACTATGTTCTTTCCTAAGTATTTGAAATTGTTCCCACAGTTAAAGACACCGAAAAGCAAATTAAGTGCATCCACTGACTCAAAAGCGAAGGATGTCTGGAAATGTTCTGTCAGCTGCTTCAATTGCAAATCATTGATCCATTGGAGCTTGTCCCGATTGACTAAAGCTGCTTGACAAATTAAATTGGCAAGTTGAGTTCCTAGACGTATTCACAGTAGGAATTTTGCTTTAAATCAACTGGAATGGCAAACCCCGAGTGGGCCATTCGACCACCAGGAAAGAGTAAAGTTTCAATGCCAGAGGAAGCAACAGCACGGACAATTTCTTCAACTAAGTGAAGCTTTGTGACCATAGCTTTGTAAAGAAAAGTTTTTCTAGCACCACCATGTCCATAAACGAAGAAGAAAACCCATTTCCTATCTAAGGAAGCGTCAACAACATCACCATAAAGCTTCAGCGTATTCATTATCTTCATCTAGACGACCCAGGGCAAAACATACCGACTTAAAATTTGGATGTCACGTTCTATTGACTGTTCATAAGTCGTCAAAGCTCCTTGCTCCTTTCACAGTGTCAATGCTAAGCAACATACTCAAGTAAGTTTTTTCATCTGAACTGGGTTGGGCATAAACAGTTCGGCCAACATAATTGATTGGGTTGCCAAACCCTTTTTGTCGGAACTCCGCATTTGTAAGTTCTCTTGCCTCTTCATAGAGTTCATTAGCTTTCATCCATTCTGTAACCATTGTTTCTCGATTCCCTACCTTGCTGCTTTCCACATCTATAAAATGTGATAAGCAGCCCATCTGGCCAATGAAACGTCAATCTTTAGACTGAAGGTGATCTAAATGTACATCGAACTGAAGTATTTCCCATGATGCTTCACATGCTGAGACGGATGTATAGTCAAAATACGCTTTGATTTCATCTATTTCTTCTGCCTATTCTTCTCCAGTCGTTTTGCTTAGTGAAACATTTTCATGGACAATAACTTGTCTATAAGTGACGATTAAACGTGTCAAGACCTCATAAGTATACCCTTGAGCACCGCATTGTACCTATTATATAGGTTCTGATCTCATAAAATATGTTGCGGGCAACCAAAAACTAAGACTCGTGAAATGTTTTATTATGCTTGGAAGATGATTGAGAGATAGAGAAAGATAGGAAGTTAGCGGGACAACATCATCCTGCATTGGCGGTCAGCTAAATTGGAAGCGAATGAAAAGGTGAGAAAAGTTCGAAAGGTGGGACTAAATTCGAAAATCGGATCAAACTCAGTTTTTTCTCTACGCTAGGCCTTCTGATATTCGTCTAACAAATGAAGTGGTAAAGACTTCTTGGGACTCAGTAAGGTCAAGAAATCAGTTCGTAAACTATAGATCCATGGGCAAGAAAATTGCAAATCGGACTCCGCGCCCCGCCCCGCCCCGCCCCGCCCCACCCCCACAATTCTTTTCAAGTCTCCAAGTCCTGCGCTCATGTTTGCCATCAATGAAGATAACTGGATTGAAGATGAACTTTTTTTCTTACGGGAAGTTTGCCCATCAAGAAATTCTTTTTGAAATGCAATTTCAAAAGCTGACTTGATGCAATAGTTGAGAAACAAGACCAGCATATGAGATGACACAATATCATAAATAAGATTTGATGTTGATACGAGAATGGGATGACCTGATGCGAATGATTCCATGAATGCTGTCTCTTTGACTCCAAAATCAAATATTGAATTATATACAATAGATGCTATTAGTTTTACAACTCTTTGGACCCTTTTATACTCCACACCAGAATGTTTTACTTGCAAAGACTCAGTCGGTTTACCTAAAATCTCAAATTGGTGCACCTTTAACAATTTTATCTCAAACCGATATACTTGTGACGAATTTATTCTTTGTTAGTTTCCGTTAAATTTTATTGTTAAATTACTAAGTTGGATGATACATAATAATGAATTAATATACCAGTTTGGGATTTACTTTCTATTTATCACAATTGTGTAATTTTTGTGATTTTTATGATATTAATCCAATTTAACGGAGGATATATTTATTATCAATGTATTTGTTTGGAGATTATTGGCAATCGAACAAATTAGTTAGGGATAAATTTATTACAAGTGTATTAATTTATGGGTTTTTGTGGTTATTTGAGGTAATTTATTAAAAGTGTACCAGTTTGGTTTTTTTGTGGTTAAAAAATTAATTTTAACTTTATCATAAGTGTATCAGTTTAAAGTTTTTTTGAATAATAACACTTAGTTTTTCAAGTCATTGAACCTTTTTACAATCCATGCCAGAATATTTTATTCACAAAGGTTCAGCCAGTCCACATCTCTTTAACTTTTTTTGGACGTCTCGTGATTATCTTGCTCATCCCGCTTGACTTGTCAAGCAATACTTGAAACAAACTAGTCCCAAGATACTAGTCCTTGTACTGCTACCTACAATTTTACATCTTCTGATCAAGATGGCAAGAGATTCAAACCGGTATATTTATGACAAATTTACTCTCTATTAGTTTTCATTAAATTTTACTATCAAATTACTAAGTTGGATGATACGTAATGATTAATTAGTATACCAATTTGGGATTTACTTTTTGTTTATCACAATTGTATCATTTTTGTGGTTTTTATGGTATTAATCCAATTTAATTGGGAGTATATTTGTCACAATTGTACTAGTTTGGGGGTTTTTAGCAATCGAACAAATTAGTTAGAGGTAAATCGGGAGAAGTACACTATCGGTCCATAAGTTGTGTACGGCGCTTACTTTGGTGCCAAAAGTTTCTGTTGGATCACTTAAGTACCAAAAATTTTGAAAAACGCTCACTTTGGTGTCAACTCCGATCTGGTTGGCCGGAAATCTGACGCGGCACTTTTTTATTAATTTTTGAAGTTGGTGTGGCTCGCCAGAAAGTACAGTTAGCATTTAAACAACAAAATGACGTCATTTGGTGTCTCTCCCCCAATTCAAAACCCTAAACCCTAAATCTACCGAATAATCTTGGCCACCGCCGCCCTCTTCATCCTCTTCTCCACCCTTGTCGTCCTCTCCGCCGCCGAGCACCGCCACCTCCTCCACTACCTTAACGAGTTTGGCGACCGCGGTGAACAAGTCGTCGTCGACCCTCGGCCTCCTTGGAGAATCCGCGCTCCGCAATGCCTACGTCGCCCTCTAGGCCCCGGGCAGCCATCCTCTCCGACCCCAACAACTTCACCGCCAACCGGGTCGGGCCCCAACGTCTGCGACTACTCCAACATCTTTGCTCCCCCACCCTTGACGACCCGGCGTTTGCACCTTTATTCGGCGTCGACCTCAACCACGGCGACATCACCGAGTACCTCCCCAAGGAGCTCAGCCTGCTCGCTGACCTCGCACTCTTCCACCTCAACTCCACCTCCGCCGGTGATGGACCGCTTGCCGTCCTCGACGGCCCTCGCGCCGGCCACGACTTCGACCCCGACCCGACCCCGACAACGGTCACTCGGCAGCCAAGTCGAAGGCCATGATCTCGCTAAAGTGCGAACCTCACGTCACCAAGCGACGGGGGTTGAGCGAGCTAGGTCGGTGGCCGACGAGGATCGGAACCCTAATTTCAATCTCCAAATAAAAAAAAAATCCAAAATGAGTTATGCGGTGTCGTTTTTGTGAGGCCATCCACTTAGGATGACAAAATGACGTTGTTTTCTTAAGAAGGACGGAAAACGACGTCGTTTCTCAAGCCATGTTGATTTTTTTTTTTAAATATAAAAGCCACGGTAATCATTTTGGCCGAAATCTCTTGCCGGTGGCACCAAAGTGATCGTTTTTCCTCCGATTTGGCACTTAAGTGATCCGATAGAAACTTTTGGCACCAAAGTGAGCGCCGTACACAACTTATAAGATCGATAGTGTACTTCTTCCGAGGTAAATCTATCACAAGTATATTAGTTTAAAGTTTTTTATGATCACTTGGGGTAAATTTATTACAAGTGTACCAGTTTTGAGTTTTTCGTGGTTAAAAAATTAATTTTAGGTAATTTTGTTATAAGTATATCAGTTTGGAGTTTTTGGAGTATTAACTCTTAGTTTTTCAAGTCATTGAACCTTTTTATGCTCCACGCTAGAATATTTTACTTGCAAAGACTCAGCCAATTCACATCTCTTGTACTGCTACATACAATTTTACATCTTCTGATCAAAATGGTGAGAGATTCATCCCTTTGCATCATACTAGTCTCTATCTCCATTTTAGCATGGGTTTCACCTTGTGATGGCAACATCTCTAGCCAAAAGTTTTCGGATCTAAAAATTTCACGGATCATTTTTCAGTTGTGCCTCTGAGGCATTTTGTTGAACACATCACATGTATTTGATTGAGTAGTGAAACAAAGGCACGATGAGTCGCGCTTAGCTCTTTCTGGCAAAAAGACCACACCAAAATTATCGAGAAACAAACATCAAGTAAGTTCCAAATGAAGGAATCGACTTACACTTAATCGATCACTCAAAACAAGAGGAGGAAGCTGAAGGAGTAGGGCCCTTGAGGAAGTGAACGGGATGAGGATGAGAAGGCATGGGGCTCATGAGGAAGAGTCGCTGCGACAGTGCGGTGATGAAGGTAGAAATTTGTCCGTCGAAATTGCTAGGCGTAAGGGGAATTCAAGCCGGTGAGCTAAGGTTCTCATTTGAGATAAATTTAATCACTTTAAGTTTTTACTTAAAATAATATTTACTTCGAGTTATTATTTGAGAAAGTAGTTCTATATTGGATAATTATTTGGAATTTTCTCATCCTTTTCGTTTCGTTGGAAGTTCAGTGTGGCACACGTATGGGCTGACGCCGTGCGCGACGCACTTCGCCGTGCGTGGTGGAGAAGGAGCCAGGTCGCGCTGCTCTGCTAGGCCACGGAGTTTGACCACGCGACTCTGGACAGCTTGGTACGTCGGGCTTAGATGGGCCCCGCCCTTCTTGACGAGAAGGAACCCTGGCCGTACACGTATCCCCCAGGCTCACGCAGATTTCGGGTTGGATTCCACGGTCCATGCCGGATTTGGTGCGTTCAAGATCTCTCTCTGCGTTGAAAAGGAGACGAAAATCTTCTCGATGCGGCCGCTGTCGGCACGTATTTGAAGAAAATGAGAAGGAAAAGACACCGTTCTACGAAGCAGATGTTGTGTCGTAAACCATTCCCAGCGCACCCGGCGGAAAACATCTCGGATTCACGGACGATATCTCCCCGTGAATCCATCCGAGATCCTCTGAAAAGGCTTCTGTCCGCACAACGCAACCAACGGCTTTTCCCCTCGCGGAGACAGTGGTGGGGTTGGTGTCTGACCAACGTATTAAAGTTACTAATTTTTACGAAAAAAAATTACCAACTTTCATTTATCAACTTTTTAATTGTTATAAGAACTTACCAATTATTATTTATTAAAGTTAACATCAAACTAATATTACTCTCCATGATAGCAAATTACCGATATTAATGTGAATTAGTTACCACCTTTTCATGGATGAGATTACCATCTACTTTTAACTTTACTAATGCTTACTTAATTTAATTATTGACGTTTATCTAATGATATTCGAAATCACCACCTATTTTAAGACTTCATCAACATTTATTTGTGGATATTAGCATGTTAAAGTTACTGGCTACCTAATTCTTCTATGGAATCATTAACTTTTGGCTAAGTTGGTTACTAATAATTATTCAATCGTTATGCAGCTACTAACAATTCCAATGATTTATCAACGCTTATTTGTGCAACTTACCAATTAATAAAGGTCAAAAGCTACTAAAACCTTACACAGAATTACTAACTTTTATTTGAGTTTAATTGCGAATGTTTATATGATTTATTTCAAAAGTTGTTATTGTTCAATTGTCAATGTTTATATGATTTATTTCAAAAGTAGTAATTGTTCCAATATTTTATAGATCCATGCGAGAGAAAATTGCAAATCAGTTTCAGACTCCCACCATTCTCTAAATCCCTTTCTTTTCTTTCCCACGACTATTCAATTCTCCAAGTCCTGCAATCATGTTTGGCATCAATGAAGGCAACTGGATTCAAGATGAACATTTTCTTACGGGAAGTGTGCCCATCAAGAAATTCTTTTTGCCGTTGGTCAAAAAGAAGAGCACTTTCAAAGTTGACTTGATGCAGTAGTTGAGAAACGAGATCAACGTATGAGATGGCACAACAATATCATAAATAAGATCTGATGTTGATATGAGAATGGGATGATCGGTTGATGTGAATGAATCCGTGAATGCTGTCTCTTTGACTCCAAAACCAAACAATGAATTAAATACAGTAAATGTCGTTAGCTCTTCAAGTCATTGAACCTTTTTACACTCCACGCTAGAATATTTTACTCGCAAAGACTTAGTCAGTCCACATCTCTTTAATTTTCTTGTGACATCTCATAATTATCCTACTGATCTCGCTTGACTTGTCAAGCAATACTTGAAACAAACTAGTCCCATATTACTAGTCCTTGCACTGCTACCTTCAGTTTTATATCTTTTGATCAAGATGGCAAGAGATTCATCCTTTTGCATTATACTAGTCTCTATCTCCATTTTAGCATGGCTATCGGCTTGTGATGGCAATATCCCTGCTGGGAATTGCTCAGAGTCTGATAGAGAAGCTCTAATTGACTTCAAAAATGGCCTTCAAGATCCTCATTATCTCTTGTCCTCATGGCAAGGAAATGATTGTTGCCGGTGGCAAGGAATAGGCTGCGATGAGAGGACCGGAGGGATAACAAGCATTGATCTTCACGGCGACTGCAGTATGTACGATGATAGGCTGAGTGGAGAAATTAGACCTTCATTAGCGCGACTCAAGTCTTTGAGATTGTTGGACTTGAGCTCAAATAACTTTGATGGTGTACCAATTCCTCAATTTGTTGGTTCTTTGGAGAACCTGCGGTATCTGAACTTGTCAATTGCCGGATTTCAAGGTGCAATTCCTCCAAGTCTAGGAAATTTGTCAAATTTGCAGTATCTTGGTCTTTCTTCTGAATTTTCTACCTCAAAGGCTAACAATCTTGGGTGGATATCTGGTCTTGGTTCTCTAAAATATCTTGCGCTTGATGGAGTGGACCTTTCAATGGTCAATTCCATGTGGATCAGTGTGCTAAACGGGTTTCCGTCGTTGTCCATGTTGCATCTGTCCAATTGTCACCTATCTGGTTTGATATCATCACCTGGTTTGGTGAACTTCACTTCACTCGCTGTTCTGGACCTCAGCTCCAACAATTTCAATTCAGAGTTCCCTCAATGGCTTCTGAATGTAAGTAGCCTTGTTAGTGTTGACATGAGTAACAATGGTCTATATGGAAGGATCCCTCTTGGTCTAGGCGAGCTACCACATTTGCAAATCCTAATTTTATCTAGAAACCATAATCTCTCAGCTAGTTGCACTCAGTTGTTCCAAGGATCATGGAAAAGGATAGAAGTTATGGATTTGGCTTCTAACAAAATACACGGACGACTTCCCACTTCCATTGGGAAAATGACAACTCTTAGTAACCTTGACCTTTCTTGGAATATGGTCAGGGGAGGAATACCGAGCGCCATTGGTTCACTTTGCAATTTAGTTAAATTCGATTTATCCAGCAATAACTTGACAGGTACTTTGCCGGAAATCTTGCAGAGGGGATCCGAAACTTGTGATTCCCTGAGTTCTCTGCCTAATTTGAGGTACTTGAGATTGACCGGCAATCGGCTAAGGGGTTATTTGCCAAGTTGGGTGGGCCAACTTAAACACCTTGAGGAACTTACCCTTGACTATAATTTTCTTGAAGGGCCAATTCCTTCTTCTCTTGGGACTTTGAAGAACCTCACCGTTCTGACCTTGGTGTGAACCAATTGAATGGGACTCTTCCTGTTGATCTGGGACAGCTTTCTGAGTTGGATGTTCTCGACGTGTCTTTCAATCATTTGTCAGGTACACTATCTGAAGAACATTTTGCAAATCTACGCAAAATGAAGACCTTAGATCTCCAATCCAACTCTTTCACTTTAAATGTTAGTGCCGACTGATGCCTCCGTTCCAAGTCCGGAGCTTGGCATGGGATCGTGCCAGATCGGTCCGTCTTTCCCCGCCTGGCTTAGACATGAAAATGAGATCACCTATCTTGATTTTTCAAATGCCAGCATTTCGGGGCCTGTGCCAAGCTGGTTTTGGGATATTTCTTCGAATTTCTCTGTCCTCAACATGTCTCTAAATCTGTTGCAGGGCCAATTACCTAATCCATTGCCAGTAGGTTCTTTTGCACGTGTTGATCTCAGCTCTAACCTTTTTCAGGGACCGCTCCCTCGTCCCATTTCTGAGATTCAATTGTTAGACCTCTCTAACAACCAACTTTCAGGTGGCATTCCGCAAAGTTTGAGCAAATACATGCCGGATTTGATCTTCCTCTCCCTTTCATCCAACAAAATGACTGGTGGGCTCCCAGAATCTATAGGAAAAATGCTATGGCTTCAGGTCATTGACTTAGCAAACAACAATTTGAGTGGAAGCATTCCTCCAAGCATTGGGAACTGCTTATTCCTACAAGTACTCGACCTGCAAAACAATTCTTTATCTGGGTTGATACCCGCGTCTTTGGGCCAATTACAACTGCTTCAGTCTCTGCACCTCAGCAACAATAAGCTCTCAGGAGACCTTCCATCTTCATTCAAGAGTCTGTCCAGCTTAGAAATGTTAGATATTGGCAACAACCAATTGAACGGTACCATACCTGGATGGATGGCAGAGGGTTTCATCAGGTTAGGAATTTTAAGTTTGAGGTCCAATGCATTTTCTGGAGAAATTCCTCATGAGCTCTCAAGTTTAAGCTCATTGCAAGTGCTGGATCTTGCAGAAAACAATTTGACAGGTAAAATTCCTTCAAGTTTTGGAGATTTTAAAGTAATGGTGGAAGGGCAAGCTAGAATCAAGTACCTATTTTACGGGAGGATGTTTGGAGACAATTACTATGAAGAGAACTTCCTAGTGACCACGAAAAGCCAGCGCCAATCGTACACCAAGACTCTTTCCCTTGTCACTTGCATAGACATCTCTGGAAATAATTTAGATGGAGAATTTCCAGAAGAAATGACAAAGCTGGGTGGACTGCTCATTCTGAACTTATCAGGGAACAACATTGGTGGTCAGATTCCTAAAGGCATTTCAGGCATGAGCCAACTGTTATCCCTTGATCTTTCAAGCAACAAGCTTTCTGATGCAATCCCTCAAAGTATGTCGTCGCTATCGTTTTTGAGTTATTTAAACTTATCTGATAATAATTTCTCGGGCAAGATTCCTTACACACAACAGATGGCAACATTTGACCCTTCCTCATACTATGGAAACCCGGGTCTCTGTGGTTCTCCCTTAATGTGACATGTCCAGCTGATGAACCGGACAAACCAGGGACAACCGAGGATGGTGGTGTTGACGATGAGTTCATCGATCAGTGGTTTTACTTGAGTGTCGGCCTTGGATATGCTGCCGGTATCTTAGTTCCAGCCGTGGTCTTGCACATCAAAAGTTCTTGGGCGGATGCATACTTTGATTTTATAGATAGAATTGTCCGAAGGTGGTTGCCGATAGGAAACAAGAGGGCGAAGCTTCGAAGAAATAGGCGACGAGGGCGGAGGTAAATGGCTTTCGATCCTTGTGCTGGAAAACACGAACCCTTGATCAGGTCAAGCATCCACTTTCAGGGTCATGCCAAGAAATAATGAACTCGATCACGTGCTGCCTTACTATATTTTCTGTAGTTGCCTATAGAATTGCATCCGAAGCAATGAATGTGTGTGTGTCAAATATCAATAGAAAATGTCTATCTACTTATTCAGTGACGCGTTAATGACTTAATAACAAGTTTTGACAAGTGTCTGATATTTATTCGTGTGGGATAAATTCTCACTTATTTTAATTATCTACAAACATTTATATCCATGGCTTATTAATGTCACGGAACTCACTAACCTATACAAGAAATTATTAAATTTGATTTTATTGGTGCATCAACGTTCGTGACATTAAGATTCCAATTCCAATAATTTATTGGCATTTTTTTTTTTTTTTATACTTTTAAGATTATCAAATACTCTAGTGATGTTAGTGACTTTTGTTCAATTATGACTTACAAAAGCTTTAAAGTCAGAGACTTTGTTCAAAATTTACCGATCTTAACTTGCCGGCTTCCGTCCCATTAGACACCGATTGATTTTAGTTACTCACCAACTTTTGATATAGGTTCGGAAAAGTATCAAACATTTCTTTGCACTTCCGGGCAATTTATATGTAAGTTCATACAGGGAGCAGTAAATTTATTGATGACCGGATGAGAAATATCTGCAGTCGTACTTGTACCTTTTGCCCGGTGAAAAGCGCAGTGCGCGTCCGGATGCTATCTCCATCGTTGATTAATTAACGGTTACCCGCCACGATAACTAAAAATATCTCTGTGTCTCTCTGTCTCTGTGTCTGATCGTGCGTCTGTGTCCGATGGCTCTCTTCTCCTCGGTCTCTGCATCACCCGTGTCTCTGTGCGTACGACTGCAAACTCATGGCCAACCGCCATGGAAACGACGTGGCCTTTTCCATCCCCTCGCCTCCAGCACGCCCTCGACGTCTCCCGACTCGTCGCCGTCGACGGCCACGAACCCGATCGGGACCGTCCTGTCTTCCGCCAGAGGGCCGGACAAGAGCTTCAAGTACGCACCGCTGGTCCCAACAGCAGTCTTCTCGTCCGTTTCGTTCAGGCCGCCGAATCGAACATCGAAAAGTGAGCCGAACCGACCCGGTTCTTTAGCTTGTCCCTTCACTTTCTTTGATCAATTGTTGCTCCTTAGTCGTGGGAAGTTTGTTTATTGCTCAGCTACAGAGAGTTAGAAAGAGCTTCTGCGATTTGGGTTTGGTGGTATCGGTGTTTGAGAGCCTGTTTTACATACTGAGTATATATGCTCAAATTGCTGGAGGGTCTTGATGAATTGAAGGATGTATTTTCAACTGCAAAAGCCAATGGACTTGTAATGAGCTGTGCTTGCTTGTAATTCTTTCCTGGATGTGGCTCTTTAACTCTGATTCCTTGACCAGTGTATTCTTTCATATTGTTTGCCTTTTTTACTGCATCTCTGTTCAAAGAGTGGTCCTCTACTGCTGAGCAGGTGATCTTTGATTTCCGCTTCTTGGCGCTTTTGGCTGTTGGAGGTTCTTTGGCTGGTTCGGTTTGTGCTTCCTTAATGTAAGCCCTCCTGCTACTTTTGATGCCCATGTTGGTTAAATGTTTTGAACCTTAAAATCGTGAATTACCAAATCCTACTATGCGTCTTCAGCGATAGTTTTCAAAGTATGCTGAAATGACTATCACTGAGGCTGCAGGCTAGATAGTTAACAGAGGAACTTGATCTGTCAACCCAATAAAAGGGGTGAAGGGAGTCATGCATTTCTTGATTTGCTGATCCGTACTCCAAGGGATAACCAAGTTCTTGACCAACAGATATATAGCGACTTGCAGCTCATGCTTCCTCATGTAACACATATCGCTGAAGATGCTATATTCTACAAAATTTCTATTTTTTTTTTCTGGGGATTTGGAACAAATTAATTTGATGCTTAACTGTTAGCACTGCGTCTCTAAATAAATCCATTTCGTACCCTCTTCCGACTTAGATTTATTTGATTCACTTCCTAACTCAAGTTTTGCTGATTGAAAAGGGGCCTTATTGAGCCCCTTTCTACACAATCTCTTGCTGTCTTAACCCAGAGGACGGGTTTTGATCCTTTTCTAGCAGAGATCTTTTTTTTTTTTTTCAAACCAAGATACTGTTCTTCTCAATGCCATGCAGAATATGACTGCTTCTGATCTGTATAGGTAGTGTGTACATTGTTGATGCGTATAAAGTGTACTGGTCAAGCTGCGTGAAAGGAATTCACACTGGACAGATGGTTCTTCGACTGGTTGAAGCCATTGGTAAGGGCCTGATAGATACTTTGCACTGGGATTATCTCCTGCATTGGACAAGCATCATTAAAACAAGCGAGCTCATTGAACTTTTAGCATTTCTATCATTGATATTTTCCACACATTCATCTCGACAGCAGGAACTCTCATTCATCATCTACAACGAATGGTGTATAATATAGGTAGTTGATCTTGATTGACTTAGTTTCTGAGGATATTAAGTAGTTAATTCCCATGCACTGTATCTTTAGAGAGGCTGCATGATGGTTAGCTTCCTTTAAGTGAGCCATTACAACAAGTACTGTAAATAAGCCTTATTCCACACGGTGGGCTTGGCTATATGAAATCCTTTTACTCCATTTTGCTCAATCTTGTATCAAATCTTTTGTATACTTGCAGTGCTCCATATCGTTCCTTTGAGTGAGCCATTGACATCGCAGAAATAATTCATCTAAGTCCTTTTATAATTCTCTAATTTTTTTAGCTCCTCAATCTTTAGGTCCATTCTTGGAGTTTACATTTCAGTATCTTTTATAATCTGGTTTGGTCATCAAGCTGAAGAGTCATACTTGTCGGTAGCGAAAAAGTCGTTTCATCTCTTCGTATGTCCAATTCTGTTTAGCTGAATTACTCCATATTAAATATATCCTCAGTTGGGATAAAGCTACTAAATTTGATATTAGCAATTTATCTTGGGTACTGTGTTCCAATCATCACGGCCTTGTACATCAAGTTCCGTTGAGCAAGTAGAGTATGAAAAAAACTGGTTCCCACAATCATGCTGCAATGTTTTGAGAAATTAACTTTCAAATACCAACATCGTATTCTTTGTGTCATCCTTGTAAAGCATGCATTCTATTTCTTGAACTACTATTATTCCGTCTCTTCCATGTATCTTTTCCTCCCATGTCAAGCTGATGCCAATAATACATATGTCTGATACAGATGTTTATCTAGCTGGAACTGTCATGCTGATATTCGGCATGGGCTTGTATGGATTATTTATCAGTAACGTCTCTCCTGATGTACCACCTTCTGTTGATCGTGCTCTCAAGGGCTCTTCTTTGTTTGGGATGTTTGCTCTAAAGGTAAGCTTCGAACTCATGTACTGCAGGGATATCATTCAGCTATATCAGCATTTGCTTGTATCGGACATTACTTAGAAAATGTCTTGTTATAGTCATGAGCTGCTGCCACTATGACACTTTACATGCCCTTGCCGAGAGCGTTAAATACGGAGAAAAATTGTTTGTCTAAGAGGTTTCAACAGATCAACTTGTGGCAGGTGGTGCAGCTGTGGATGATCTTTCCCTTGATTTAGATAGCCTTGCTTAATGACAAATTTCTTAACTTGGCTTAATGCTTTCCCATCTACGACTCCAGCTTTTTTCGAGGTTATATCTAATAGTATCTTTGATTTATCTTTCCTTTGGCATGAAGGAGCGGCCTAAGTGGATGAAAATCAGTTCGCTAGACGAACTGAAGACAAAAGTGGGACATGTTATAGTCATGATCCTTCTAGTGAAGATGTTTGAGAGGAGCAAGATGGTGACAATAGCGACCGGCTTGGATCTGCTAAGCTATTCTGTCTGCATTTTCCTGTCGTCCGCTTCGTTGTATATCCTCCATAATCTACACAAATCAGAGTGACGATGGCTCCATTGATTCCACCACCGGGAGAATGTAATCTTAATTGTATATACATCTGAGAAAGGTGCACATGTTGAACCAGCACCTTTTATTAGTTTATGGAGGACATACTATCCGGCAGTGCTTGGACAGAAGCAGCCCTCTTCAGTTTCTCCTCTATTTCATCTACTTGCTACAGTTATTTCCTCACCTATAATGGCTACAGACACAGTCTAATAATTGTTCAGCTAGAAACATTCAATCTTCCTTAAATCTTTGCAAAGGACATCCAATTGATCACAAGGCTGATTGTCTCCCAGGCTATTTTGGCTGTGGAAACATACCTTCCCAGATAATTCACGTGATCAACTGGATTTAATCTGTGTTTACAAATTAACTGTATGATCACCTATAAGCATGCATTATGTTTGCAAAGAGAGACTTCAGAGGAGGAGAAGATGCCACTAATTACATATCATCAGAAGCCTATCAGTTAAGAAGATTTTCCTTTGAATTGAAAAAGGCAAACAAAATCAAAAATTAAACCGATAAGATGTGTTAATTATTGTGGAATGTAAATAACTATTGAATAGCATTAAGCATAATTACATACATTATCAGAGCTTTTTCCAAATGGCTGTTTACAGTCTATTACTTCATCTTGTATATTAATTCATTGAATAATTAGTGAATTTTGTGCCGAAAGAGTATAGAAACATTGATAACAAGAGGCTTTGGGGAAATTATAAAACTCGTAAGTTGGTACTATTTAATTTGATCCTTGATCTATATTTTTCACATATTTAGTTCCCCATTTATCTATGGCAACAATTCAAGGGCAAAATTCAACTTCCAGTCTATATATGGACGAAATATACGAGCGTTATTAGCAATTAATATGCGGTGCTTACGTATAAAAAGTTTTGAAAAAAAGTTAAAATAAATTGTTACTATTTCTTATATTAATAAGTGTGCACAATCAGATTGTGCACCCTCTTATAAATCGAACCTGGTCTTTTTATATATAGCCGGATACGAGTTGGGGACTAAATTGCATAAAAATAATATTTTTATCCGGGCTAAAACTGAATTCGTCCAATAATGCAGGGACGATTTTGTAATTTCTTCTTTCTCCTCTTCTCGGCCGAGCCCATCACATCACACTCCTTGCAAAACTGTGGGGAACAAGCTATTCTCTCCTTTCGCGCCAATTCCTCCTGCTCTTCTCTCCGACCCTGCTGCGGATGCGGCCCATGAAACCCTAGAGCCCGCCTCGTCGCCATGGCTTGATCCGCGATCGCATCTCTCAAAGCTCCGGAGCTTTTGCTTCGACGCCGGCGAAGCGACCAATGGAAGAGCCTCCCGCGAAACGCCCCAAGATCGTCAGGTCCGCATTCTCATCCCCTCGCCCTCTCCCTGAGCTTTCTGTGTGTTCACTCCATCTTCCTGCTAGATCCCTTCCTTCAAGAATTGATGCTAATTTCACGGTACTTGAAGATGATTTTCTTCGAAGTCATTAGTGTTTTTAAGAAGGAAGTCGAAAGCGGTCGACTGATGTTTTCAACTGACGAAATTATGTTTGTTGTGATGTCTCGGCTGATATATAGTCCGAAAGCAGAGAGTTTGAAAGGGAGGAGGTAGATGATTCGATCGTTAATTGGGTGGACGAGAAGTAGTTCTATTGAAGATTAAGCTGGTGGATTGAATGGGTGACTTGACCTGAAGTAAAGAAACGAAATGGATGGTAAAGCTCGGATGCACACACCCTCTTGTGTAGAGAACAATTAACATCGCCAAGTGGGACGTAGGCATATCTTGAGGGATGTCTGGTGTGTAGACCGAACCCATGCAAGCTTCTTGCCATACAGCCAGGCCAAATTTTAGATAGAGCTAAGCTTTTGTCTACTGACCAGATGCATGATTGGAATTGATCATGGGAATGAAGACTTTCTACTAATCTTCGTCCTCTTTCACACACCAAAAGGACGCCTTTATTCGCTATCTAACATTTTCCAAATTGATGTCGCATTCTACAGTTCCAGAGAGTTAATTGTGTTCTTGAAATTTTCTTTCAGGGGAGAAGATGATTACTTGCCCGGGAATATAGTTGAGATTGAACTTCATAATTTTATGACTTTTGATTACTTGAAATGCAAACCATGCTCGAGATTGAACCTTGTGATTGGTCCAAACGGTTCTGGGAAGAGTTCTATTGTATGTGCCATTGCTCTAGGTCTTGGTGGTGACCCTTCGGTTAGTTATCTTTGGAACTTGTTCACTTTTTAGCTTGTTAAATATTGTGTGTCTATGGGTGCGACTGTCTATGTGTGTGCGTGAGCGCGTCGTGTGCAGGTGTGCACCATGCTCAAGTGTATCTATAATCTGTATAGAATTATGTTACTTGCAGCTACTTGGAAGAGCAACAAGTGTTGGAGCATATGAAGCGCGGGAGGAAAATGGATACATTAAAATTTCCTTGAGAGGGGACATGGAGGAGGAGCATATAATCATCACACGAAAATAAGTACTCAGAAAATTCGAATGGTTGTTTAATGGTAAGACATCTAATGCTTAACACTGCACTAACATTTAGCACTTTGTTTCCAATGATTGTGCTTAATTGAGATATGGAGGCCTTGTGACAAGTAGACAGCAACTAGAACTCCCAATGCTAATTATCTTTTGAAATATATGTTTTCTAGGTTTATTGGCGTAGGGAATTGACATTAGAGACTGACTGTTGTCACCCATTTTGGTTTGTTATCAGACAATTTTTGTTGGCAATGCTTAGTAGATATACTGTCGCTGGTTCGCAGCACTTTCTCTAGTACTGTTGTAATTCTCTTTTCAATTTGAGTAGAATTTGCATTTGAAGTTTTATAATTTGATTGCAATTGAGTTTCTAGAAAGGAGATTTTTTGCTTTCTCCCAAGATGCAAAAAGGCAATGTTTCAAATTTTTCTATTGAGTTTCCCTTTTCTTTGAGTTGGGTGGAGGCGTGAGAGACTCTACTTACTGATACATGCCTGTGTTTCAGGCAAAGTGGTGCCCAAGAAAGAGATACTGCCATTACTCAAAGATTCAAATTCAAGTCAACAATTTAACTCAAGTAAGTTTGGTTTCAGCATTGAGGGTGCTCTATGTTTGGACTAATATTCTTTTGCTTTATATATATATATGTAATTAGATTGTTTTGTGGAATGGAGATAGAAAAAACCAAGTAAACATGGTGTATGCATGATGAATTACAAGATGAAGGGAAATTATAAAAGGAGACAAGTTATCTTTCCAACTTGATAGTAGTCTCACATCTAAGAATAAAATGCTTAAGCATCTTAGTTTTTAATCTGTTTCAAAGGTCCTAGTCTTTGAAGCCAGTTGTGCCACACATAGGTGATGAAAGAGAAGTTTCAGGTTTGCCCTTAAAAATATTGTTACATAGCAAGCAGTCTTTTCACCTCCTGTTGGCACAAAAATCAAACTCACTATCTTGAAAACGAATTTTTGATGCTTTCTACAAATTTGTTGAAGAGAAACTTGCAGTCTAGCTTGATTCTGCATAATTGTCCTTGAAGCCAAATTGATTTTAGTCTTAAGATATCAAAATGTGGCTATCGTATTTTTAACTCTTCATTTTTTGGCATGCTGAATAAAAAATTTTATATTGAACAAATATTAAGAAAGTCCAACTCAAAAGATCAAGCTGATAGGTGGAGGGTTCCATAGAAATATAGGGTTTATTGAAACTCCATAGACAAGCGATGTAAGACGCTTTGACACCTCTGCCACGCAAACCAGACTGTGAACTGCACGTAAAATTGACGAACGGAGAGCCCGCACACAAATAAATGCGGGGCGAACTTGGCTTGTATACCATGTTAGGAAGTTTAGCCCCAAGCTTAAGTTGATAGGTGGAGAGGGGCTATGTGAATAGAAGGCCTATTAAAATCCCATGGACAAGCAATGTGAGACTCCGATGCTTAGTGTAAGTTCCTGAACTAGATTTTTACCAATCTTGCTCGTCTTTTTGTGTAAACATCCTTGAAGCCAACCTGCTTGTCCTTTTAGACATTGTGATCATTTGGCTATCTCTTTGCATTCTTTGTACGATGAAGAAAATCCTTTCTTGAATATAAATTCTGATGATTATTATAATTTCTTTGAAGCTAGAATTATGAGTGTCGTTTTTTGGTGTAACTATCCTTGCAGCCAACCTGCCCTTCCTTCATGATATCACCATTTTCTGGCTGTGTTCTATTCTTGGGAAGACTGCTGCTTATGTGCTCCTGTAAAACTTGCACAGCAGATATTGTTAAAAATGCAAATTTATGTCTATTTTTATTGAGGGACCATAATTTTATTGTTCTCTAATTTAATGCATGCAGTTCTTCTTCTACATCTAAATTAGTTAATTGTTTGTTCGAGTAATTTGAAATGTTGGCTTGTGCTTTGTTCTTTTAACTTCCTCCTTTTTATGTTCTTTTTCGTTATGTTGCTCTTTTTATTGTCTTTTGTTGGTGAATTGTATATAGCTTATTTTATACATAATACAAGATCAAATTATGAAGCATGTTCTCATATGGTAAATCGCTCACTTGCAACTTTCATAATCAACTCATCTCTTTTCTTTGGATGGTTTACTCCATCCTTTTTGCTTTGGTGCATGGCTGTTGGTTGTGTAGTTTCTGCCGCAAGACAGGGTCTGTGAATTTGCCAAGTTGACTCTGTCCAACTCTGAAAGAGACGGAGAAGGCTGTTGGCGATCCTCAGCTTCCTATCCAGCATGACGATTTTATTCAGAAGAGTCATGACTTGAAGATTATCGAGCGGGTCCGTTTTATACCTAGTCTCTTTCCCCTCCTGTCAATGATGTGAGAAGTTTCAGAAATAACCAAACTTCCCCAAATTCTTCCACTTGTTTTAGTCTGTTGAGAGAAATGGAGAAACACTGATCAGTTGAAGGCCCTTAATGCTGAACAAGAGAAAGATGTTAAGCGTGTGCGAAGAAGGGAAGCACTGCTAGAAAAGGTTTGTGTCCATTTGTTGTTGATATTGTTCGCATCTGCTATATTTACATACTTTTGTTGATCATTTGCAGGCTGAGGTGATGAAGAAGAAGTTGCCATGGTTAAGTATGACATGAAAAAAAAAGCTGAATATATGAAGACTAAAGAGCTGGAAAAATGATGCAAAGAGCAAATTAAATGAAGCTGCAAAGACTTTAAATGATTTCAAAGAACCCATTGAGTATGTAACTTGATCTGTGAGTGTGCTAATGCCTAATTGATGTAGCAGATGTTATATTGTACTATTATTTTGTCTGTATATATGTCTGTTTTTGCTGAATGGAAGGTTGTGCAATGAAATAGAAAATCCAAGTAACTAGTCCTACTTATGTTGGAAAAGCCTTGGTTGATGTTACATGTGTGTAGGAAGTGGCAACACAAGCATTATGTCATTAGGTGGAGTCGGTTATGTAATCCTTTTGCGCCAATTAACTCAACTCTGTGTATAGTCTGCTGAAAGATCCAAGTGCTCTATATATTCTTATTGTCGAATTCCACGTAAATTTTTTTTTTACTCCAAGCTCCATCCATTAATCATATCATCTGTGGAACATTGGGAGGTCTTCATTTCATGGGACTGAACCATCAATGAGCCTCTCTTATCTTATCATTAGTAGGTTGACACCAACTTTTCCTTGAAAAGATTCATTTCTAATCCAGTCTTTTCTCTTTCTTGAAATCCAGTACATCTAATTAGTCATTCTCGTGGTTGCTACTCATTTTGTGCACCTGTTGTTTCACCTCCCAATCATATCAAGTATCAATATTGCTGTCCTGTATTATTTTCCTTAAGCTTACATAATGTCCTAGTATTAGTATATATTTCCAGGGTTGGACATTACCATGGTGCCACTTTGCTTATGTACTAGGCATAGTTGATTGTGTGCTTGAGATATCACTGGGCTTCTGCAACATCATCCTTGTTGCTATTTCTGGATATCTTTAGTAGTTGGTCTATCTATGAGATCTTTGCTCCAAAGAGATGATCTGT
>CM024640.1:36552184-36743144 GCA_014182715.1 Eucalyptus cloeziana | reverse complement strand
GGAGATGGCTTTGATTTGCTTTGTCGGAATCCATAAGAGGAGTTTCGGTGGTCATTTTGAGGAGGGGGGAATTATTCCAATGAAGAAAAAGATATTTTTTTTTTCCTCGGCCGAAAGCTTATCTTTTTAGGCTACGTTGAAGAGAGATGAGGTTTGATAGAAATCTTCGAGGTGACTCGCGAAGTTTGCCTTAGGTTGAAAGTCAAAAATGTCATGTGCCCATTTAATAGTATAAATTATATGCGAAAAATACGGTTCGATATACTTATTCGTCGTCGTCACAGTAATCAAAGAACAAAGAGACATGAAATTAATACTGAAACATTGTTTTTATTAGCGCTTTCACGGAAAGGACTTGACTTTGGATTTGATAATGATAGGTTGTAGTTTTCCTCGTACACGGGAGCAAAATACTTGTAATATAGAAAACTTTAGTTCCCCAGAAGATTGTGAGAGATAGGGGTAGGCTTCACAAATTCTTTGCTAAAAGATCAGTTTACATCTTTTTCGTTGTTGCGTTTGAAGTCATCCATGACCATGACTGATGAAGCAATTTTGGCATACATCACTCGCCGTGGAAAAGGAACTGGATCTTCTTGATGCAAAGAGAGATTAGACAGAGTTTAGAGATCACGATAAGGGATTCAACCATCGAAACTATTTGTGACGGCCTGCTTCTCGTTCATTCAATTGTCTTCTAGCAATAGGTCATGGTTCTTGGAGGAGGAAATTGAAATAGCTTGGAGTGGTTGAATTGACTATTGTGAATCAAGAGATTCATGTTCGTGTCCTATAATTACACAATCTGTTGCACAAGTCTGCCGATCAAGATTCGTGATTAGTATCCCACCATTAGTCGTCATTCAAACCCAGGACAAGCTCCATCGGATTTTGCATGATTAGTCCAAAAACAAAAGCAATCACAAGGCGATTCGTATAATTGCGTGTAGTCTGCCAACCGAAGGAAGATAGATGATAAAATTGACTTGAGCAAGCTTGTGCATTATTGCCTTTTCCTATTGTCTTATAGGATGAAAATGGCCAACAATTCGAAGGAAGGGTATCTTCTTCGGCACTCAACATACTATCTCAGTATCTTGTCAAACATTATAAAACCGGACTGGAAAGAACTTCTTTCCTTGGGTCGGCCATGCGCTGGCCCGTATCAAGATCATTGACCCACCACCCAAAATACAAAGCCGAACACGACTAAGAAGAGAAAAGGGAAGCCAGTTGCCGTAAACTCACGGAAAATTCTCATGTCCATATGCCCAAAACCGAAAGCAAGAGGACAGTCATCTTGCTACAGATCGAGTCTTAGCTTCTTGCAGCGGAAGGTTGCGTTTGTCTATAGCGATCCAGGAGATGGCCACAATGAGACTCCAGATGATTGATAGAGGACAGAGGCTTTTCCAAAGGATTGTTTCGGATTTCATCACCAATGGCGTAATATTAGACTATCACGTTTCTTGGAGGAATCGTCATATTTCGAATCTTGAAACCTTTTCAACGAGTGAGATCTATACTTCTCTGCTTCTGCGCTCATGACCAAGATCAACCTGGCTCAGTGCAGTACTTCTGCAGCGTCGGCTGCCTCACCATAACATACTTTTAATATTGTGCAATGTAAAAATATGGAAGTACAATTTTGCTCATTGAGCGCGAAATGGTAATAAGGCGGGCATTCACAAAGTCTTCTCAAATCACATATGTCAATCGGATAGCACCGTGATAGAAAAGAAATGTCAATGAAGAAAAGATGACATGGTTCACAAAAATCTTTAGTATCTTTGAGGAAGAAACATCACACTAAAAATTCAATCGCATTTTCATTAAAAGAGAATGGATGAGCAGGAAAGAAAATGACAGACTGCAAAGAAATTGTTAGCTATATGCCTTAAAACAACCACGTAATAATTGCATGTTAGGGATTTAAGTTGCATTATTTACTTAATGGGAAAGAAATATTTATTCATCGTCCCATTTATATGAATGAATCCATAAGATCAGTCACGGTTGAACTTAATCTTAAAGGATTAATAATATGTGTGATAGGTTTGTAGTTAAACTAAATCTTTAAATAATTTTGGTGAATGGATCATTGACAGTATATTAATGATATTGTTGAGACCGGTGTGTTCTCAAGCTTCACCATTCAATATTCCTTAATTCTTTCATCTCTTGAACCTATTTGGTCCAGATCCAAAAATGATATGAGTCATAAGTTATTGAATATAGTGATATCCAAACAAGAATATAAATACTTGTCTAGGACAAATTCACTGAACATGACATGCATTGAAGAATTAGTAACATGGAAAGCTTTTAGCGAGATGACTAATCGTTTGTGCTTTGGTCATGTGTAAGATCCTTAGACTTGAGGCACAATGCTGACTTGTATGTTGCATGACTATGACTCATAAAGTGCACATATTGACATTTTGTTGAACCATTTTGTAATTGATGCCGATAGTTTGTTCACATACGAAGGCACATGCGTGCGCAATATGAAATGTCTTCATGTTATATGTAAGTCGATATACAAGATAAAAAGATCCAATTGTGACAATGTATTGAAATCCTCGGTTAAGGTCATAACCAAGAATTCATATCTCGTAAAATACATATCGGTTAGATTTGGGCACACGATTGAATTGGTGACTTGACAAACAATTTTGTGGCCTTTTTTCGATTGGGACATAGTGCGATAGAAGAATTGAATACATGGTCGCCAAAGCTGAGGGGTTCATTATGTTCTTGAAATATTCATATTGTTTGGATAGTCATGATATATTGCCAAATGTCGCTCATAATTTATAAGAACTAGAGATTGATCGGGATAATTAGTTCTCTCAACTGTACTAATGTGTTAGTACAAATCCTACTACCAGTTCCATGATAAACCTAGGGATGTCACATACCATAATCAATTAAAATGACATTTGAATGGAAGAGACAATATTGCAAATGTGTTTGCAATTGAGCCAATCAGATTGAGTCGGGTTGAAAATAAAAGATCTAACGTAGAGGTTTCAGACTTTACAGCCGAATCAAAGATCTAAAGCAAGTTTCAAACTTTAAGGCAGAGTCAAAGATCTGAAGTAGGTTCAAATTCAACGACCGTATTAATAATCTGAGGTGAGTTTAGAATTAATAACCGCATTAATGATCTGAAGTGAGTTCAGAATCAATAGCCAAATTAATGATCTTCAGACTTAATAGCTAAATTAAATATATGAGATGGTTTTAAATTTAATGATCACATTAATGATCTAAAATGGTTTCAGACTTAATGACTAAATTGAAGATCTAAAATTGTTTCAGATTTAATAGTCACATTAATGATCTGAAACAATTTTAGAATCAATTGGTAGTTTAATGATTTGAAATAGTTTTAGATTCAAACGACCAATTACTATTCTAAAATGGTTTCAGATGTAATGGTCAAATTAAATTTTTGCAATGGTTACAAAGTAAATGCCCAGAATAAAAACTTGTGACGATTACAAATTAATGCCTAGAATAATGCTAATGATTACAAAACCAATACCCAAATTAGTGTCTAAAACGGTCTCAAAACTTACATCCCTCACGCGTTCAGCCGAATTAATTCTTTGAAATGGTTTTAAAGTAAATGAGCTGAATTAAATGTGATTTGGAACTAGTTATAAAAGGTAATTGAGAGGAGATCAAATGGATGATCAACAATGGTTAAGTGATAATAGCGATAAATTAAATAGTCACACATAAGAGCAATTGCTAGCACAATTGTCATGGTAAGCTCTCTTAAATATCTCTTTACCGTCGACGCAAGTTGGTGGTGTATTTGACTAGAGGGCCAACATTTGTGAGGCTGGAACTGAAGAACATCAAAATTAAAGTACGTTAGAATTTGTGCCATGAGGAGATAAGACGTTTGTAGTCAAGATCTAAAGAACTTCAAAACCAATGCTACAAATATATTGGGCATTTGTGGTCTGGATCTCAACATATCAAAAGAATGTCAAAACCAACGCTATGAGTACATCATCTACTCATGGTTAGAATCCGAAGAACATTAAAACTAAACTTTTTGAGTAAAGACCAACGGTAATGTGGTTAGCCTCCTTCTCTTTTTTATATGTTTTTATTAAAATGCACGAATAATGTTTTTGGAAATACGTGTATGGGCATTTTTACTTCCATTGCGAATCATTTCGATTTGAATTTACCTATACATTTATTCTTGTTTATCGAAACAAAATCCCAACAGAAATCTCCAGGAAAAGCACTAAGAACTCTTTAAAGAGACAAAGGAAACATAAATCGCTAATCGATCAATCCCATCTATAAGAACTCATTGTTGAAAACGGAAGATCACGCAATTTTCGGGACAGATTTCCTATATAATTTGGATTGTTAAATAAAAGAGTAAAAAGAAGAATTTCAACCGCGGATGATTTTAAAAGATAGAAACTTAGAAACACTTAAGAAAAATATTGACTATAATATAATTTATGGTACTTCTGATTAAGAAAAACTACGACATATGGGGATCACTCACTGATAGGGCCTTTCAATTATGCAGTAATGCTACGATCATAGAGACAAGTTACTAAGAATAGGAAAAAAGATCAATCATGAATTCAAGTTGATTACAATTTTTCATGGAAAGTTCAGGACGTTCGGATATTCAACCTCACAAGAGTTTTAGATATATTACTATATGTGAAGAATGGTTGTTAACTTGTATTTTACAAAGATTGGTAGGAAAATTACAATTATTCAGGATAATTACTAAGCATAACTACCGTCACGTACAACAATTCGAGGTATTTTACGAGGTTATTGCTTAATTACTAAGTATTAATAGTTGTTACGAATTCCATAGATAAATTCCGATGCATAAAGGTAAATTACTAGTTACAAGGGCAAATAAGTTATGACCATATTGGTAAGTCATAATCCATAAAGCACAATCACCATCTCTAAGTGCAATCAACCTCACTATAATTTTAAGTAAATTATGTCAAATTCAAGAAATTTATGGCTCCATTTGGTTTTAAAATTTCAATAAAGGAGCAAATACTTTCCTTTTTCTCAAACAAGGAAGTACTTTAGTTTTTTAAAATAACGGTGTGAAATTGACATTGCTTAAAATAAAGGCCTAAAATGGCGATATTAGTCTCAAATAATGGCCTACTCTTGCCAACTCGCTGGCTGGCAAAAAATTCCAATTGAACAGGGATATTTTATTCCAAATACAATTTAAATTAAATTAAATTATATTAAAAATTTAAAATTTAAACTTAAAAAAAAAAAAAAAAAGGAAAAACAGAGGCAGGAGGGAGCCCTCCGGCCTGTGGTTGTTACCCTATCATCGATGGGTGGCGGCGATGGCCGGCGGGCCCTCGCCAAAGATGGGAGAGGATGGTGACCCTCTCCAAAATTTAGACGAGGGTCGCTAGCCCTTGCAGGCTTGACGGCCCTCACCTAGTGCCTCCAAACCTCGCCACCTAGGTTGGGGGCACTAGGTGAGGGCCGGTGGGCCCTTGCTAGAGAGGGAAACGGCAGTGACCCTCTCTGGGATCTGGGTGAGAGTCGCCAGCCATTGTCACCGTGATGGCCATAGATGGGAAGGATCCTCTCTCGTGTGTTTTTTTTTTTTTTTTTTTTATTTTGTAAAGAAACAATAGAAAAATAAAAAATTTAAAAGACGAAATTGCTCTTCATCAAACAATGAGTTCAGGCCATCATTTAAAACTAATATGACTACTTCATGCTCTTATTTGAAAAAAAAAAAGTCTACTTTAAACCCTTACTTGAGAATGAGGACACTTCAACCTCTTAGTTGAAATAATGTCCACTTTAAACTCTTATTTATGATTTTCGCTTTGGTTTGTGAAAAATAAACAATTTGAGAATTTAAAAAAATAAAAAATGATCGCTTGTATCGCTCACAAAAATAAATAAACAAAAAGTATTTTCATCAATTATGAAAATGTTCAAACATAAATTGTTGTGAATAATAAAAACATCCTAAATTGACTAATTACCTTAAGCAATATAAGTGATCATTTTTAAGATAATGTTTTCCAATTTGTTCACTTTTCTCAAAATATGCGGAGCCTACAGTAAAGAAACGGTTCCTTTTTTTATCTTATGGGACTGTAGAAAAATGAACCAAATAACTGTGTCTTGTGATCTTAGAGATGAAATGAACAGACACCCGAAAGAAAAAGGAAATGTGACATTCAGTTCTATCTTAACATCCTTTTCTGGTCTCTCTCTCTTTTCTTTTTTTGGTCGAACTTTCCTGGTCATTTGGAAAAGCCATTCCTTGCTGCTTTATTGTTGCTTTTCTAAAGGATGTTTACCTTTAACAAAACTAGAAAGCTTTTACCTGGGAATCCAATCTCATTACATTTAGCCTTCGGCAAGAGCAGTCGGAACCGTACTTCACGTTTGGCATAAGCCCACCGACCCACCTTTCATAGAAGACTTGCGTTGATAACTCGGCTTATTATAAGGGCTAGATGAGTTGAAAACTTATCCCCATCACCAATAAACTCGCCCTCTGCCGAAGTGAATGGTGGGGTGGCAGAGCTTCTGGAATGGGGATTCGTCATATGTTTAGGCAAAATAAAAGATTCAGTGGTCGCACAGATATGAATGGGACTTTACCAATGTATTTCAAAGTCTGTGGGAATATTAAACAATTTGGACTAATTTGGCCCGCAATAGTATTCCATCTTAGTCCTGTTGGAAAACATCACTATGGTGATGGTATAGTCAACAATACGACCGACAGACTTCTAGAACAGCTATTTCATTTTATGAACCCACCAACAGACCTTCTACAGAAGACGTGTCGATCACTTCAGACTTTAGAAGGGCTGTCCCAATTGAAGCGCTCACCTTCGTGCTAAAGCGAATAATGGAGCGGCGCTAATAGCCTAGTGGCGTTTAACATTAATAAGTGATTACAAAAAAGAAAAAAAATGATGGGGATATACTTTTTCTAGTGGATGGATCTCAATATTATAGATCTCTCGAACCTATGATCGAGATTGAAAAAGCTATCCATCGAAAACCCACACCATTCTTAAGCTTACGCACCCAACTCAAGGCTTCCTTAAAGGTAAAAGAACACCCCAAGTGCCAAAACTTAGTACAATGAAACACTTAAGTACCAAAATTTACGAAAGTGACACTTAAGTATCACTTTTTACGAAAAATGAGACACTTGAGTGCCACATCCGATGAATCCTACCGGAAATCTTACGTGGCAATTTTTTCTTAATTTTCTCGCTTACGTGGCTCACCAGAAGGCTAACTCAGCCAAAATACACAAAAAAACGACATCATTTTGGTACAATTTGAATTTCAATATAAAAATTAATTAAATTAAATTATTAAAAAAAAAAAGAGGAGGAAGGCAGTTGGCGGCTAAGGGCTCCGCCCTCGCCCTTGCCGAAAGGTGGGGGAGGGTCGGTCGGGGCACGTCGAGCCTGGCCGGGGGCCGGCGACCCGGCCGATCGACGGCGAGGCCTCGAGCTCGCCCGGATCACGAGGAAGGTGGCAGCGATGACAAGGGCTAAGCCTTCAGCCGTCGACTGCCTCCCTCCTCCTCCTTTTTTTTTTTTTTAAATTTAATTTAATTAATTTTTATATTAATTATTTACCAAATTAGCACCAAAATGACGTCGTTTTGGCACTGTCTAACCACATCATCGTGCAAAACGACGTCGTTTTGCACTAAGCTCACCCGGAAAATTGCTACATTAGTGTTTTGGCCAAATTTTTCGCCGTTGGCACTTAACTGATCCATTTTACTCCGATTTTGACACTTAAATGTCACTTTCCTAACTTTTGGCACTTAAGTGTTCATTTGTGCCAAGTTATGGCACTCCTGGTGTTCTTGTGTCCTTCCTTCAATTAACTCCCAACCCACAGGGCAGGTTAAACTTGCCTCATCAGAGACTTGTGTCCCTCACTTCACACTTCATAAATTGAATCCCTCACTCACATGCTTAAACTGCAAAATGGGGTGACATCAAATCCTCAACCTCTTATGTTTCCTCCTTTACTTTCATTCGCCCCTTTTACATATGTCCTGCATCAATCCACATCCAGAGAGTCCTGCCCACCCGCAACCCACCTCCTCCCGCCTCCTACTCCTCCCTCGCCTTGCCCTCCTAATCAATGCAATGCCTTGCTCCATTTTTTGACTTCCTTTGTGATTGATAGCATAGCATCACCTTCCGATCGTCTCATGTTTAGTTGTCCAAGGATGAAGTCATGGAATAAGGAGGTGAACTGCTGCTTGTGGGACGGTGTCAAATGCAATCATATCAATGGTAGCATCATCATTCTCAATCTTGCCTGTAGTTGGTCTCGTGGCACTCTCCATCCCAATATCTCCCTCTTTCTCCCAATGCTTGAACAGTTGCAATTGTCTTATAATAGCATTAGTGGAGAGATCCCAAAGTGGTTTTGGGAAATGAATCATGATAGCCTGGAAATCTTAATTTTTTGTCATAACCAACTTGAGGGGGGTATACAACATTTGAACCGGAAGAGATTGTCACGTCTTAACCTTGGCTCCAATGATTTCACCGGTGAGATTCCCTCTTCAATTTGCCAATTGAGTTCACTTCGAGTTTTAGATTTGGCTAACAATAATCTCTCGGAAAATGTGCCACCTTGTTTTGGTAATATAACCAATCTCTGAAGCCTAGGATTGAGCAATAATAAATTGGAATGGACGTTGCCGCGCTCTCTAATTAAACTCGTCAACTTACGATCACTAAATCTCAATCGCAATGAGCTTAGTGGTATCTTCCCAAATTGGCTAGAAGCATCGGAATTGGGATCCCTTGATTTGCAATCCAACAATTTTCATTGTGAGATCAACTTCACTACCTTTAGACTCTCACATTTATTTCTTTGCAGTAACAATTTTACTGGACGATTGCCAATAGAGGTTTTCTCAAACACCTTATTATATATAATAGATTTCTCCAACAACAAGTGTGAAGGGCCAATTCCACTTCCATCGGTAGTCACATTTTATTATTCACTTGCAAGTAATAATTTCATAAGAAAGATCCCTTCTTTGTTATGCAATGCCACCAAGCTCAAGGTCATTAACTTGCCTAACAATAGCTTAACTGGTAGCTTGCCTCGGTGCTTAACAAATTTTAGCACCTATTTGCAATTTTTGAACCTACGAATGAATCACCTTGAGGGCACAATTCCTCAATCATTTTCTTCGAGAAATAGCTTGATGACTCTTGACTTGAGTGGAAATTGGATTGAAGGCACTTTGCCCCGATCCCTAATCAATAGTGAATATTTGGAAATTCTTAATCTCAGTGACAATCAGATAGAGGATACGTTCCTAAGATGGTCGGGAACTCTCCCAAAATTGAAAGTACTCGTTTTAAGGTCCAACAATTTTAAGGATCTTTTACACGTTCCCTGGAGAGCTCACCTTTTTCCCATGTTACACATTTTAGACCTCTCTAACAACAATTTTGGGGGTGCTTTGCTAGCCAACTTGATAATGAACCTTAAAAGCATGATGAATGGTGGAAGTGGGCAAAACAAATCATTGTATATGACACGGTCTTTCAATGGGTGTTCATATGAAAATTCCGTGACCATAAGGATGAAAGGGCAAGAGATTCAACAAGTAAAAATCTTGACTATCTTCACAACCATTGACTTGTCGAACAACTCTTTTCATGGGGATATTGTGGGAATTATTGGACATTTTCGCTCTTTCGTAGGGCTCAACCTTTCTCATAACAATTTACAGGTTTCATCCCTCTAACTTTAGGGAACTTGATCAATCTTAGATGGCTTGATCTTTCTTCAAACAAGCTTAGTGGGGTAATTCCTAGAAAATTAGGAGATTTGACATTCATTGGGTACTTAAACCTTTCAAAAAATCAACTCACCGGTCGAATTCCTCAGAACAAGTAATTGAGCACATTTTCAAATGACTCGTTCAATAGGAATTCAGGCTTATACAAAACTCCATTGTCAAAAGCATGCCCCGATGATTATCAACATCCTCCACCATCATCCTCATCAACTTTTGACCGCGAAGGGCATGAGAATTGGTTCACACAGAAAGCGGTGTGGATAGGTTTTACATCAGGAAGGTGTAATAATGTTGGAGAGAAGGGTCGCCGAGTGGATGGACAAGCCAAACCGGAAGGCCATCAAAGTTCAAAGATAATGAAATTGTTGAGGAGATGTCTTTTTATATTGTTTAATATAGATTCAATGAACAAAGATGTCACCTAACTAGCTTAAAAAGTCATTTCTCTTGGGAGGTTAGTTTCTAATAGGGGTGAGCGCAGTTCCCGAGTAGAACCGAGAACCGAAGAACCACACTTGAGGGTCCGATTCGGTTCCCGGTTCTAGAGAGGCCGATTCCGGCTCCCGGTTCCCTTTTTTTGGGAATCGGAACCGGCTTCCGATTCCCAAACCTAAAAACCCTAAAAATCTAACGGCATCCCAAATGTGAAAAAACAAAAGGCCCTCCAATGATTTTTGAACTTTGGCCCAAACCCTAAATCGTTGGTGAACCTCCGCCCAAACCCTTGTCCCCCGACTCCTCCATACCCCTACCTTGAATCCCTCGACAACTCCCTCCCTTGATGACACCGCTCGCCCCAACACTGAACGCTGCTCGCCCCTGGACGACGCCATTGACAACGACACCCCGCCACTTGCCGCCCTTAAAGTCGATGCCGCTCGCCCCCTGCTTGCCCCACTGCTGGACACCACTCGCCCCCCGATGACGCCCTTGACGAAGACGCCCCGTCGCTTGCCGCCCATTGGCCGCTCACCCCTCGCTTGCCACCCTCGGGCCGTCCTCCGTAGCATTCAATTCAGCTCTCTCTCTCGCTCTCTCTCTCTCTCTCTCTCTCTCTCTCTCTCTCTCTCTCTCTCTGTGGTGTGGGTTTTGTGTCTTTTGTGTGTGTGTGCGATTTTTTATTTCTCTTTCTCTTTACTTGTTTCTTGAAGTGCAGAATTCAAGTTTCAAGGACTCAAGGAGCTTCTCTTAGCAGCCTTTCGTGCCGGTAATCTCTACCGCCCCCTCTCTCCGCCGTTTGTTCGCGATTGAACCTCCTGATTTTCTTGAATTACTTATAAGAGGTGATTGGAGTGTTTTGATTTTTTCTTGCTTTATCTTTCTTATGCTGGTGGCTGAAATAATTGGTGTTGATCAGTAAAATATTCTCATGGAATCTATCTTATAGTTGATTAACTAGTTCGGCAGGCTGATGCACTTTGACTCATTTGTTGCTGAATAATAATCTTCTTTGGTGTGGATCAGGTTCCCACTAATGGTAGCTTTGTGCTGACAAGCAAAACCAAATATTTAGTTGGAATGTTGTATCAGTCAATTTTGTGCTAATAACCACGAATACAAGCATAATTAATATCCTCTGCTTGTAGCGGTGAGGCCAAGGGTGAGCTTGTGGCAAGCGATGGAGACGTAGAAGATGAGGTGAGTGAGGGAGAGGAGGGGGATGGAAATCCAAGCATTATACTGGACATAAACACTAGACTTGGAGTAGCACTGCCTGTGCAGGTAATTTTCATGTGCTTGCTAAAAAAGCTATTTTTTCAAGAGGATCGCTTTTAAATTTTTTGCTGGCGTTCTTTGACTCAATTGGAAGGGCGGGGCAAAGTGAGATTGTACAAGTGCATAATTTTGCGTTATTGCCCATACAAGTGAGATTTCACTTGTTGTATCATCCAATTGATGCTTGGAAGTTACTACTGTACAGGCAGTAGGAAGTTCCTATCAATCAATGTTGTATCATCCAATTGATGCTTTGAAGTTCTTGACAAGCCCAAGTCTCACTTGTACAGGTGCAGCAGTAGGAAAGCTCATCAATTTGGTGACAAAGTGAAGGTTGCCCAAGCTGATGATTCAAGTAATTAGTAAAATTTACTAGTGAGACTTGCCGGATAACATTAGGCAATTGATGCTTGCAAAGTTTTTGAAGGTATAGATATGAATTTGTCACAAGTGCTAGAGCAAAATTCTCGGTTTTTTTTTAACATAATTGTGTAAAAAAAAGAAGAAGAAGTTTTGCACTTGTTTGTTCATGGTGTGCCAATTTAAAAATTCATGTCTCGAAATATTGAAGAGATCATGTCGTATTGGAATTTGAAATTTTCAAGCATATATCTCTCTTTTCCTCCAAGTTCACAAGCATTTTCATTTTCCTTTGAAGGTATGAGTTTTTTCCTAAATCCAGCTTTGATCCTTGATCCTTCTGCTTAATTGCTGGTAATGTTAGCTACGTTAGGCCTCCATGAACTCTCTATTTCCCAGAAAAACTATATTATTACATTCTTTCCAAGTTCACTAGCATATATCGTTTTGTATTCTCTTTGATGAATGACAAGCTTATTTGTTATTGTTGCATTCTTTTCCGTTTTTTTAAACTAAAATGAACAAAAGAAGAAGAAGAAAAATAAGAATAAGAACCTGTTAGAATCTGGAATCAATCCCGGAACCTGTGACAAGGCAGGTTCCACGTTCCAAAAAATAAGGAACCTGTACTCGAGGGTAGGTTCCAGGTTCCAAACGGAACCTGGAACCGCTCACCCTTAGTTTTTAATGTCTTCCCTATCTTTTGTTTTGATGCAATTCCATATCAATTGAATTAAGAAGATGATCTCACACACCAAATAGCTTTGAAGAATAAAAAAAAAAATTAAGCACACGACTTTAAAAAAAAAAAAAATGAAGCAAGTGCCATTAAATCTGTAGATATCTTTTCCATCTTCCTATGCGCCTAGCTTTTATTTATTCAGGAAGAATCAGAAGCAAAGACCTCACTTAACAATTCAGCCAAAGTTTTCAATAACTTAATCTACTGAGGAAAAGTGTTCTGAAGAATTAAACCAAAATTGTTGAAGTCGCAGGTCGGTGGTAGATTGTGTGGACTGGAAGCTATTATACATTGTCCTTGATGGAGAACATGAGTCGAAAGGGAAACGGAGAAATGGCGAGCGACATATTCCAACAAAACTAAAGATTTGATTCTTACAGATTCAAGAACAACCAACAAAGACTTCCTTGCTGTGTCATTGCTGTGTATTATGTGGCAAAGATTGAATGATCATGGAAGCGATTCACCCGTAAAATCTATATCATTATATCAGTCTGTCAATGCCCATTTTACGAGAATGCCTCGATGATAACTCCGGCGTCTCTTTTGTATTGAGTCACTGAATAAAGCTCTATGGCTCACCCAAAAGTTTCCAATCAAATGCTCTTAATTTATGACGCGATGAATTCTGTAACGCGAGCCACTGAGCCAGTGACCCGAAAAGAGACGGCAATGACTCAACTGGTACGGCCACTCCGGCAATGGCCGAGGTTCCATCATCACCGCGCCGTCATCTCTCCCCCCCTCTCCCTTGTCTCATTCACCCTTCGGAACGACGTCGCTGTCGTCATCTTCATCATCCTCACCATCGTCTGTTCCAGACAGTGGTCCCTTCAGCACACCGCGACGTCCTTTACCAGCCGCGCGGTGCTCTGATTCCCCAACTGCCCGCCGCCGTACAATCCCTGAGAAGAGAACGGCAGCGACTCCTCCTCCGACGCCAAGAAGAGCCACGACCAGAAGAAGCGCGAGGCTCGGCGCGCCGTTCACTGGGGCATGGAGCTCACTTCTTTCTCCAATTCCCATATCAAGCGCATCCTCGGGTACTACTGGGGAAAAAAAATGTAACCACCAGATGTCGCGATTCGGAGCTTTTACGGGCTTCATGGAGTGGCCCAATAGCGTAGCATTACAGATTGATCCTTGCCTTTGGAATGGGGAATTTCAGAGTGGCTTCTATGGAGCAAGAGGTGCTGGACGCTCTGATGCTTGCGGGGTGATGCTTCTGCAATGCGTGGTTTTTTCTCTCGAGGCGTTTGGTCTGAGTGTTTGGCTGCTCATGCGGTTGAGATGTTTGTTGAATTGTCGCACAGACTGGGACCCGATGTTCGAGAAGAAAAGCGAGGCCAGTTCGATTAAATCGGTACTATCACATTTCGTTCCTGCATTTGTGAGTGCGTGCGCGCGCCCCTGCGAGAATCTATTTACCTTTCTTGCCGGTTCACCTCTTATCTATTTTGCCATGCTTGGCTATTGCCATGTGAGTTCTCGCTGTGCAAAATAGTTCTTGGACTAAGAAGCTCTTCTCTTGCCGCTTTTTCTTCGTTAGATTGAACATGATTATTTGAGCTTGTAATTTTGAAATGCTTGGATGGTACTTACGGTATAGCTCCTTGAGCATATATTGATGTAAGATAAGCAACTGCTAATGCTGTGGCTCGAGAAAGGCCTGTATGAATGCTCAAACTGTGCCAAAAATCTGAAATTTTGCTTGCTTGTTGAACTATTTTTTTCCATTTCCAGATGGAATATAATGTCTTTGGTTTTCTTTCTCTTCTGTCTCATTAAGTTGTGTTCTACAGAATATTAACAAGAGGTTTTAACTCAATGATTCGTTGATGCCTCATGTGTCCGTGACAGATTTTGCGTGATTAGTCCAAAAACAAAAGCAATCTCAAGGCAATCCGTATAATTGCACATAGTCTGCCCACCGACGAAAGATAGACGATAAATCAACTCGAGCAAGCTTGTGTATGATTGCCTTTTCCTATTGTCTTATAGGATGAAAATGCCCAACAATTCGCAGGAAGGGTATCTTCTTTGGCACTCAACATACAAACTCAGCGTCTTGTCAAACCTTATAGGACCGGACTAGAAAGAACTTCTTTCTTTGGGTGGGCCAAGCGCTGGTCCGTGTCAAAGATCATCGGACCCCCCACCCAAAATGCAAAGCCGAACACAACTAAGAAGAGGAAAAGGAAGCCTCTTGCTGCAAAGCGTAAACCTCATGGAAAATCCTCATGCCCGTATGCCCAAAACCGAAAGCAAGAAGACAGGTCATCTTACTATAGATCGAGCCTCACCTTCTTGCAGCGGAAAGTTGCAATTGTTTATAGCGATCCAGGAGATGGCCACAATGAGACTCCAAATGATGGATAGAGGACGGAGGCTTTTCCAAGGGATTGTTACGGATTACAGAGGAAGATGCTCCGCAGTTCATCACCGATGGTGTGAAATTAGACTACCACATTTCTAGGAGGACTCGTCGTATCTCGGATCTTGAAACCTTTTTAACGAGCGAGATCTATACTTCTCTATTCCACGCTCATGACCAAGATCAACCCGGCTCAATGCAGTACTCCTGCACAGCTTCGGCTGCCTCACCATAACATATTTTTTATATTGTGCAATGTAAAAATGTGGAAGCACAATTTTTCTGTCAAGCTCGATATAGTAAATAATAGGAGTATTCACAAAGTCTTCTCAAATCACATATGTCAATCGGGTAGCACCGTAATGGAAAAGAAATGTCAAGGAAGAAAATATCACATAATTCGCAAAAATCTTTACTATCTTTGAGGAAGAAACATCACACTGAAAATTTAATAGCATTTTCAGCAAAAGAGAATGGATGAGCGGGGAAAAAAATGACAGTGCAGAGAAATATCCTCGGTGAAGCACTAAGAAGTCTCTAGACGGACAAAGGAAACATAAAATCTGAATCAATCAATCCCATGCTAACTCATAGTTGGAAACTGGAGATCACGCAATTTTCGGGACCGATCTCCCATATAACTTTGATTGTTAATTAAAAGTCAAAAAAGAATTTCAACCGCTGATGATCTTGAAAAGCTAGAAACTAACAAACACTTAAGAAAAATTGCTGACTATATTATGATTTATGGTACTTTTGTTTAAGAAAAACTACGACATATGAGGATAATTACTCACCAAATGGGCCTCTCAATTATGAAATAATGCTACGATCATGGAGACTAGTTACTAAGAGTAGGAAAAAAAGATTGATGATGAATTCAAGTTGATTACAATTTTTGATGGAAAGTTTGGGACGGTTGGATATTCAATCTCACGAGAGTTTAAGATATATTATTATGCGAAGAATGGTTATTAACTTGTATTTTACAAAGACTTGTAGGAAAATTACAATTGTTCAGGATAATTACTAAGCATGACTGCCATCACATACAACAATTTTACTAGCTTATTGCTCAATTACTAAGTATTAATATCTTAATGTCACGAACTCCATAGATTAATCACCATGCATAAAGGTAAATTACTAGTTGCAAGGGCAAATAAGTTATGACCATACTGGTAAGTTACAATCCATAAAGTACAATCGCTATCTATAAGTGCAATCAACCTTACTATAATTTTAAGTAAATTACGTCAAATTCAAGAGATTTACAGCTCCATTTGTTTTGCGGAGAAAAGAACGATTTAGATAATATATTTTTGAAAAAAACAATCTCTCGTATCATTTACAAAAATGAATGAACAAAACGAATTTTCATCAACCACAAAAATGTTTAGAAATAAATTATCATGCATAATGAAAACATTTTAAATCGACTAATTATCTCAAGCAATATAAGCGATTACTTTTAGATTACTTATTTTTTGCGAAACAAAGAAAGCCTACATTGAATAAACAGTTCCTTTTGTCTTTTCTTATTGGGGACTCTAGGAAAATGAACTGAATCATGGTGTCTTGTGATCTTAGAGATGAAATGAACTAAATCACCCGAAAGAAAAAGGAAACGTGACATTCAGTTCTGCCTCAACGTCCTTTTCTGGTCATTTGGAAAGCCATTTCTTGCTGCTTTATTTTTGCTTTTCCAAAGGTTGTTGACTCTTGACAAAACTAGAACGCTTTTACATGGGAATCCAATCTCGTTATAATTAGACTTCGGTGAAAGCAGTCGGAACCGCATTTCACGTTTGGCATAACCCAACCGATACACCTTTCAGAGAAGACTTGTGTTGACAACATGGCTTATTAAACGGGCTATATGTGTTGAATCTCTATCCCCATGGCCAATAAACTCACTCCTCTGCTGAAGTAAATGATGGGGTGGCAGAGCTTTTGGTACGGGACTCAGTCATATGTTTAGGCAAATTGAAAAAATTCGGCGATCGCACAGATATGTATGAAACTTTACCTATGTATTTCAAAGTCCCTCTGGTAATATTAATCAATTAGGACTAATTTGGCCCGCGATAGTCCTCCATCTTAGCCCTGTTGGAAAACATCACTATGGTAACGGTATAGTCGACAATATGACCGACAGAGCTTTTAGAAAAGCTAGTTCATTTTGTGAACCCACCAAGAGACCTTCTAGAGAAGACGTGTCGATCACTTCACACTTTAGAAGGGCTGTCCAACTTAATGCGCTCACCCGCGTGCTAAAGTGAATAATGGAGTGAATAATGGAGCGAAGTTAATAGTCTTTTCGGGAATGCTCGGGTGTTTGGCAAATTACACATTGAAAAGTGGCTTGTGTGAAAATACCGTTTGGCAAAATTATTCCAAATGGGCTTTTGCTTTTAATTTTTAAAAAAAAAATATGAAAATCAATTCCGGCCGGCGGTGCCGGCGGCCGCCAGATCTGGCCGTCGGCGGCCGGTCCGAGCCACGCCGTCGCCGCGACCTCGGGCGCCCGGGCGCGCAGAGGCGGAGATCGCCGTCCGGCGCCGGATCGGCCTCCGACCGCCGAATCTGGCGGCTGGTCGCGCGGACCTCGGGCGGCGCCGCTGGTCCGCGCGGAACCAGGCGATGTCGCTGGGTCCGCGACCTCGGGCGACGCCTCCGAGGTCGCGCGGACCTCGGCGGCGTCGCCGAGGTCGCGCGGACCCAGCGGCGTCGCCCGGGTCCGCGCGACCTCGGGCGACGCCGCTGAGGTCCGCGCGACCTCGGGCGTCGCCCGAGGTCGCGCGGACCCGAGCGGCGCCCCTGAGGTCCGCGCCGCTCGCGCGTCGCGCCACCCCTAGACGGTGGTCACCGGCGACGCGCGACGGCGGTGGTGGCTGCGGAGAAGAAGAAGAACCGATGGCCTCGACGAAGGAGGAAGAAGGAGATGAACGAACGAACCGTGGCATTCCCAAAATGCCGAATGCTCAATCTTTGCCCCTCCCCAGCTTTGAGCATTGAGCATTCAAATGCTCATATTTGGGCAAAGGAGCTTTCAAAAACATTGCCAAACACCAAAACTTTTCCCCAAGGGGCTTTGGGGGCCCAAAGCCCCTTGGGAATGCCCAACCAAACGCCCCCTTAATAGTCTAGTGGCATTTAAAATTGATAAATGATTACCCAAACAAAAATGGTGGGGATCTAATAGCTTTTTCTAGTGGGTTAATCTCGCATGTTAAATTAACTCCCAACCCACAACGCAAGTTGAACTTGTCTTGTCAAAGACTTGTGTCCCTCATTTCACGCTTAATAAATTGAACCCCTCACTCGCTTGCTTAAACTGCGAAATGGGGTGCAATCAAACCCTCAACCTCTTTTGTTTCCTCCTTTTCTTTCATTCGCCCCTTTTACATATCTCCTGCTTCAATCCATGTCCTGCCTTGCTCCATTTTAAGAATTCCTTCGTGATTGATAGCACCGCATCCCCCTTTGATTGTTTCCCCCCAAGTCATCCAAGGATAATGTCATGGAATAAGGGGGTGGACTGCTGCTCATGGGACGGTGTCACATGCGACGATCTCATGAGTAGCGTCACCGAGCTCGATCTTAGCTGCGGTTGGCTTCGTGGCGCTCTCCATCCCAATATCTCCCTTCACCTCCCGGACCTTACATATTTGGACTTGTCTAGTAATAGCATTAGTGGGGAGATCTCATCGTGGTTTTGGGGAATGAATCATGATGGGCTGGAATTCTTAGATCTTTCTCGTAACCAGCTTGAGGGGGGTATACAACAATTGCCCTGGAAGAGATTATACCATCTTGACCTTAGCTTCAATGATTTCACTGGTAAGATCCCCTCTTTGATTTGCCAATTGAGTTCACTTGAAGGATTATTTTTGGCTAGCACTAAGCTCTCGGGGAATGTGCCATCATGTTTTGGTAATATAACCAATCTTGTATTTCTAAGTTTGAGTGACAATAAATTGGAAGGGACATTACCGCACTCGCTAGTTAAACTTGTCTACTTAGAATCACTAACACTCAGCCACAACGAGTTTAGTGATATCTTCCCACATTGGCTAGAAGGATCGAATTTGCATATCATTGATTTGCAATCCAACAATTTTCATGGTGAGATCAACTTCACTGCCTTTAGTCCCGCATATTTGTTTATTAACAATAACAATTTTATTGGACGGTTGCCCATAGATGTTTTCTCAAACACCTCATCAATAGTATTAGATTTGTCCAATAATAAGTTTGAAGGGCAAATTCCACTTCCATCACCGGACACATGTTATTATTCCATAGCAAGTAATAATTTCATGGGCAAGATCCCTTCTTTGTTATGCAATGCCACCATGCTTGAGGTCATTTACTTGCCTAACAATAGCTTAACCGGTAGCTTGCCTCAATGCTTAACAGATTTTAGCATCGGTTTGCAAGTTTTGAACCTGCAAATGAATCACTTTGAGGGCACAATTCCTCGATCATTTTCTTCGAGAAATAGCTTGAGGACTCTCGACTTGAGTAAAAATTGGATAGAAGGCACATTGCCCTAATCCCTAATCAAATGTGAAAATTTGGAAGTTCTAGATCTTAGTGACAATCAGATAGATGATACCTTCCCGAGATGGTTGGGAACTCTCCCAAAATTGAAAGTACTCATTTTAAGGTCCAACAATTTCAAGGGTCTTTTGAACATTCCTAGGGGAGCTCACCTCTTTCCCATGTTACACATTTTAGACCTCTCTAACAACAATTTTGGTGGTCCTTTGCCAGCCAACTTGGTGATGAATCTTAAAAGTATGATAAATGATGAAGATGGGCAAAACAAACCATCGTATATGACATGGTCTAACAATTTGTGGTCATATGAAAATGCCGTGATTGTTGAGATGAAAGGGCTAAAGGTTCAGCTAGTAAAGATCTTGACCATCTTCATGACCATTGACTTGTCGAACAACTCTTTTCACGGGGAGATCCCGGGAGTTATTGGACATCTTAAGTCTCTCGTAGGGCTCAATCTTTCTCATAACAACTTTATAAGTCCCATCCCTTTGACTATGGGGAACTTGACTAATCTTGGATGGCTTGATCTTTCTTTGAACAAGCTTAGTGGGGTAATTCCTAGAAAATTGGAAGATTTGACATTCCTTGGGTACTTAAACCTTTCAAAGAACCAACTCACTGGTTGAATTCCTCAGGCCAAACAATTGACCACATTTTCAAACGACTCATTCAGTGAGAATCCAGGCTTATGTGGAACTCCATTGTCAAAAGCATGCCTTGGCGATGCTCAACCTCCTTCACCATCATCCTCGTCAATTTTTGATCGCGAAGGGCATGAGAATTGGTTCAAACAGAAAGTAGTGTGGATAGGTTATGCATCAGGAATCGTAATTGGGATTTCTATAGCATATATTGCATTTGAAACACAAAGGCCCAAATGGCTCATGCAAGGTGTGAGAATGTTGGAGAGAAGGGCAGCCAAGTGGATGGAGAAGCCAAAGCGGAAGACCATCAAATTTCTTACAAAATGAAATTGTTGAGGAGATTTCTCTTTATATTGTTTAATATAAATTTAGTGAATAAATATGTCACTTGACTAGCTTGAAAAGTCATTTCCCTTAGGGATGTTTGTTTCTAATGTCTTCCCTATCTTTTGTTTTGATGCAACTCCATGTCGGTTGAATTAAGAAGAAGAACAATGACATCTATTAAGCACATGACTTTAAAAAAAAAAATTAAAAAGAAGAAGAAGAAGCAAAAGACCAAAAAAATGAAGCAAGTGCCATTAAAATCTGTAGTTATCTTTTCTGTGTTCCTTTGCGCCTAGCTTTATTTGGCTATGGAGAATCAGAAGCAAAGACCACACTTAATAGATCAGCCAAAGTTTTCAATAGCTTAATCTGTTATGGAAATACGTCCTGAAGAATTAAACCAAAATTGTTGAGGTTGCAGGTCGGTAGTACATTGTGGACTAGAAGCTATTGTACATGGTCCTTGATAGAGAACATCGGTCAAAAATGAAATGGGGAGTGACATATTCAAAGTATGGGAGAAAGACACTAGGGGGGTGCATGACAACCTCCGATTTCTATTCCATAAACAAATTTTCTATTCCAGACTTGTTTCTAGAATAGAAATCCGTTCGATAAAATTATTCAATTTTTCTATTTCTGAAATAAATTTTTATTCCAGAAATAGGTTTGGAATAGAAATCATAAATAAAAATTTTCTACTTTTCTATTTCTGGAATAGAAATGAGAAATAAAAATTCTTCTCATCATTCGTCAACCGATCCTCCATCCGTCGCCGCTGACCATCATTCGCCGCCGATCACCGTCCGCCGGTGGCCGCCCACTTATGGCAGTCCGCCATTGTCTGAAATGAAGAAATTTTATGTCGTTATCAAATGAATTTCTATTTTTAGAGTAGAAATTTTGTGTCGTTATCAAACGGATATTTTTGCTTAAAAACTCATCTAGAAATAGAAATAGAAAAATCTATTTCTCTTCCAGAAATCAATTTTTGGCCAGACTTAAGTGCCAAAATCGAAGAAAAATGATGTAAGTGCCTCCGGCGAGAAATTCCGACTGGATAAATTAAGTGGCTTTTATAATTAAAAACTTTATCTGAAATGGCATTTTTCTAACACTAAAGCAATCACTTTTTATTAAGATCGGCACTAAAGTGATCACTTTTTAATAACAATTGGCGCTAAAGTGATCGTTTTTATACAACGATTGGTGCTGAAATGATCACTTTTTAACATGTTATACGACGTCGTTTAGAGGTTATATGCTGACTAATTACGTTGTTGAACAACGAAATATCGAAAAATTAATAAAATATGGTCACATCAAATTTCCGATAACTTAAATCGGAGTTGGCACTTAAGTGATTTTTTTCTATAAAAAAAAAAAAAAAAAAAAAAAAAAAAAAAAAGTGGCACATGTGTGATCCGAAAAAAAAATGGTATTAAAGTGATCGTCGTACATAACTTATAATATCTCTAATGTCCTTCTCCCTTCAAAGTATCTTTAAATTCCAAATAGTTCTCAAAGCGAGTGACCTCCTCAATAATTAACTATCCAAAATCAAAGTAAATTGTCTATCATATGGTCACGGCCATAGTCATTTATGTCTTGGGTTAAGTATATTAGAAGTATCAAAAATTGTGTACGACGCTTATTTTAGTGCCTAAAGTTTTCGTCAGCTCACTTAGGTGCTAAATTTGAGAAAAAATAATCATTTAAGTGCTAACAGTGAAAAATGCCGACCATGTGTCATTTATAATTAAAATTATAATATGACTTGACAAATTTTTTAAAAACTCCAGTCCACGTGGCATTTCCACATAGCATGCTTGACACTAAAGTGATCACTTTTTAACAAGTAGCATTCACTTTAAACAAAATTTAGTAATCAAATGATCGCTTTAAATAAAATTTGACACTTCAATTATTACTATTTATAATCTTTGAACGACGTTGTGTAAGAATTATATGCTAACTAGGCACGTTGGCGAGTCACGTAGGACTAAGAAATGAATAAAATATAGCCTTATGATCATTTTTTTATAAAAAAAAGTGACACTTAGACAATCCGAAAAAAACTTTTGGCACTAAAGTGAGCGCCATACATAATTTTTGACACTTTTAATATACTTCTCCTTTCATGTCTTTATTAATGGTCACATTTTGCCAAAAGATTATCTCAAAAATAAAATATGGATAAAATGACACGAGAAGTGTCATAAATTTTATATGAACACATATTATAGTATTAAAAGTTTTTACTAGCTCACTTAAGTATTTAATTGGAAATAAACAATTACTTAAGTGCTTTCAGTGGAAAATCTAAGCATGATCACATGGTTTTTATAATTAAAAATTTAATGTAAGTTCACATTTAAAAAAAAAAAAAATGTCCACGTGGACATCTGCGTGATTGAGTCGTCTAAAAACAACATTGCACAACTCCCAGGCTAAAAACGCCATTGTTCAACACTCACCATCCCCGTCACTCACTCGCCACCGAAGGACATCAGTATCCGCCGTTCGCCACCCCCATCCATCACCCCTCCTCCTCATTGAAAAAACTCTCAACCAGCACCAACCCACGCACAGCCATCGTCGTCCCACGCATGGCCACCATCAATCACCACGCTGCCTCGACCATTTTCCTGAAGACATCACCCAACTAACCACAAGTAGAGACATGGCCAGCCACGACTAACCCACACCGGTTGCTATTATCTTGGGTCAGCCGTAGATCGGAGCCGCTTGCCATTCATTGCCCCCGATGGTCGGCAGCGAAGTCGCGGTTAGTTTGCCCTGGTTTGCTCTGTTTTCCGACAAAGAAGGCTTGAAGAGTTCAGGGTTCACCTGAAGCTCGGTCACCAGCGTCAGCCACCAGTGACGGCTTTCTTCATCGTTTCAAGCCATTGGAGCCACTGTTGACCATCGCCATTCGTCATCCCAGAGCAACAGAGGAACCACTCTATTCTGCCCTGTTTCTCACCTAGGAAGCTTGAAGTGCTTCCAGCTTGTTCGATACTCCTCTGTTGACTCCGAATCATTAGCTACAATACCACTAGGACCCCCTTACTAGATGAACAATCGACGGTCAGAAAAAAAACGGTCATCTCTATCGATTCTCATTGCATCATCACTGCTCACTTCTCGGCTGGGATAGCTCGAAATGGCCTGCTCATTTGAAGACTTGTATGTTATAATTATGGTTATAATTATGGTTAATGGATCAACGATAGTTAATAAATTAAGATACGTCTTTTCTATTCACGTATCTCTTTTGAATTCATGAATTTCCTAGATTCATGTATCTTTTAGTTCATGTATTTATTGAGTTCACGAATCTCTTGAATTCACGTTTCTCTAGATTCATGAATCTCTTGGATTCACGTATCTTTTGATTCATGAACTTCATGGATACATGCGTCTATTTAATTCATGTATCTCTTCTGTACATGAACTAAGAAACTCTATAAATAGATAGGAGCATAGAGCTTCATTACGGTTTTGGTTTTGGTTTTGGTTTTTCCGACTCAATTCCAAAAGGCTTTGAAATACTTTCTACTCTTTTGATTTTTCTGAGTGTGCCAATTCAATTAAACAGTTCAACTGAGTCCTGTTTACATAATGCTAATGCAAACAGGTTCGAGGTGTTGTATCTTGGGAGGCATAGTTCGTGAATCTGCGAAGCACCATTGGCAAGAACTAATCGCCTTAAGGAAATTCGGATATCCGTACCTCACCTCCAATTTCAAGTTCTGATTACAACAAACAGTTTGCTTATTCTGGATTAATTTCCAACATTGTCCTCGACACCCATCGACACAAGTGACGTATCTAGAGTCACCAGTTACGAATTCCGTAACTACAGCCGGAGGACTTCTCCTTTGGCCAAGTAAATTCATCATCCCTATTCTCCCCCGTTTTGGTGAAGTTTGAGGACTTCTTCGGCCGGATAATATTAAGCTTCCTCTTCGTTTATTGAAACGAATTTAAGCCACTCATCATGCTCCTGCTCTTCATTTGCAAGATTGAGCTGTTAATTTTGGGGGCAAACCGAATTAAGGTTTGATTTTGGGTTGAATTGGTGGTTAGGGTTTCGAATTGGAAAATTTCTTTCAATTTGCAATTTAAGGTTTATATTTTGGGCCAAACTTCCACAAGGACATACCGATTCAAGGACAACAAACAAAGACTTCCTTGCTATGTATTATGTGGCAAGATTTAATGATAATGGGAGCAATTCACCAGTAAATTCTTATATCATTAGACCAGTCTGTCGATGCCCATTTTACAAGAATGCCCTGAAGATAACTCCGGTGTCTGTTTTGTAACGAGTCAATGAAGAAAACTCTATCAGACCAAAAAAAAAAAAGAGAGAGTGAATAAAACTCTATGGCTCACCCAAAAGTTTCCAATCAAGTACTCTAATTTACGACACAACGAATTCTGAAACGCGAGCGAAACACTCTTCTAGAGCCACTGAGAGCCAGTGTCCTGGAAAGAGAAGGCAATGGCCAACTGGTACGGCCACTCCAGCAATGACCGAGGTTCCACCGCCGTCATCTTTCCCCCCCTCCCTTGTCTCCTTCATCCTTTGGAACGACGTCGCTGTCATCATCTTCATCATCCTCACCATTGTCTGTTCCAACCGGTGGTCCCTTCAGCACACCGCGACTTCCGTTACCAGCCACGCAAGCTCAGATTCCCCAGCTGCCAACCGCCGTGCAATCTCTGAGAAGAGGACGGCAGCGACTCGAACTCGGACGCCAAGAAGAGCCCGCAACCAGAAGAAGCGCGAGGCTCCGCCGTCCACTGGGGCATGGGGGCATGGAGCTCACTTCTTTCTCCAATTCCCAAATCGAGCGCATCCTCGGGGTGTCGCGATTTGGAGCTTTTACGGGCTTCATGGAGTGGCCCAATAGCGTCGCATCATGGATTGATTCTTGTTTTTTTAATGGGGAATTGCAGAGTGACTTCTCTGGAGGAAGAGGTGTTGGACGCTCCGATGCTTGCATGGGGATGCTTCTGCAATGCAGAATTTTTTTTCTCGAGGCTTTTCGTCTGAGTTTTTATCTGTTCATGCGGTTGAGATGTTTACTGAATTGTCGCGGAGACTGGGACCCGATGTTCGAGAAGAAAAGCGAAGGCAGTTCAATTACATTGGTACTATTACATTTCATTCCTGCATTTGTGAGCGCGCGCGAGAGAATCTTTTTGCCTTTCTTGCCGGTTCACCTCTCACCTTCTTTGCCGTCCTTGGCTATTGCCAAATGAGTTCTTGCTGTGCAAAATGGTTCTTGGACTGAGAAGCTCTTCTCTTGCCGCTTCTTCTTCCTTAGATTGAACATGACTATTTGAGCTTGTACTTTTGAAATGCTTGGATGGTACTTGCGGTGTAGCTCCTTGAGCATATATTGAACTGCGTCGGATGCCGCCTCACACACAGCCACATGCCGCCTCGCTGCGAATCCACCAAGCCTGCCGTTGACTACTGATTTAGAGGGCAGAGATTACTTGGATTCGATTTGCTGTGTCGTTTTAAAGCCCCACAATTCTGGGAGATGCCTTTGATTTGCTTTGTCGGAATCCATAAGAGAGTTTCGGTGGTTGTTTTGAGGAGGGGGAATTATTCCAATAAAGAAAACGGTAACATTTTTTTTTCCTGCTCAAAGTTTATCTTTTTAGGCTGTATTAAAGAGGGATGAGGTTTGATCTAAATTTTCAAGGTGACTTGTGAAGTTTGCATTAGGTCGAAAGCCAAAACATGTCTCAGGCTCACTTCATAGTCTAAATTATATACGAAAAATACGGTTCAGTACATGTTTTCATTGTCATAATGTGTAGATGCTGTAATTGGAGAACAAAAAAGATACGAAAGTAATAAAAAAAACACTATTTTTATGAGCGTTTTCACAAAAAGGACCTAACTTTCGATTTGATAGAGATAGGCTGTAGTTTTCTTTATAAGTGGGCGCAAAATCCTTTTAATATATGAAAGTTTAGTTTCCTAAACAATAGAGAGAGGTAGGGGTAGATTAACAAATTCTTCACCGAAAAATCAGTTTACACCTCTTTCCTCGTCACCTTTAAACTTTTATGATTGCTCACACGATTGTGGCATCACCATCGTTATGGCATGCAATCGACATCACTCGCCATAATGAATGAACTGAATCTTCTCGATTCAAAGAGAGATTAGACTGAGATTAGAGATCATGATAGCAGATTCAACAGTCGAAACCATTTGCAATGACCGGCTTCTTGTTCATCCATTTGTCTCCTAGCAGTAGGTCATGAGTGGTTCAATTGACTAATGGAAACTGAGAGATTCATGTTCATGTCCTATAATGCACAATCTGTTGCACCGGTCTGCCGATCAGGATTCACGATTAGTAGCCCACCATTACTTGTCATTCGAAACACAAGATTAACTCTGTGACGGATCTTGTGTGATTGGTCCGAAGACAAAAGTGAGATCACAAGGCAATCCCATATGTTCGTGCAAGGTCTGTCCGCTGAGGAAAGATACATGATAAATTGATTCGACCAAGCTCAGGTATGATTGCCTCTTTCTATGGTCTTATAGGATGGAAATGCCCAACAGTTCGATTGAAGGGAACCTTCTTTCGTAGTCAATATACCATCAGTATCTTGTGAAACCTTATAAAACCAGATTAGAAAGAACTTTTTTCTTTGGGTCGACCATGCGCTGGCCCGTATCAAGTTCATTGGAACCCCACCCAAAAAGCAAAACAGAACACAACAAGAAGAGAAAGGAAAGCCTCTTCAGTTATCTGCATATCTCTCTTCTTTGACGACTGTCTTGGAAAATTACCGCCATCTTTAAGCGGTTATTTTATTGGAGAAATTTCGAGGTGCACGGAATTATGTGAATCCGATGCACCACAGCCCCTGATTTGGCGTGCCTCGCATGAGAACAACGTGATCAAATGGCTATGGTCACCATTGGGTTCACACAAATCCAGTGCATTCATTAGTAACTCAAAAATTACCTCTTCATATAAACACCAAATCTCATTGCACAACAAGAGATCCAAACTTAAGAAGTTTACAGTTACAGCACCATTCTATTTCTACTAGTGAACCACCACATGGGCAAAACCAAAAGCAAGAAATCTAGATAAATGGACTTTCCCATGGAAAAATAAAAAGTTTCATAAAAAAAAGACGGGTCATCAAGCATCACCTTCTTGCAGCGGAAGGTTGCATCTGTTTTTGGTGATCCAGGAGATGGCGACAATGAGATGTCTGAGTGATGGACGGAGGACCACGGAGGCTTTTCCAAGGGATTGTTAGAGATTACGTCAGGGGATGCACCAAAGTTAATCATCAATGGCGCAGAATTAGATTACCGTGGTTCTAGGAGGAATCATCATATCTCAGATCTTGAAACCTTTTTAATAAGCCAGATCTATACTTATCTGCTTCCGCGTCCTCAAAAGAACCTGGGATGGACCTCATGACAGAGATCAACCCGGCTTGGTGTAGTACTCCCACAGCTTCGACTGCCACACCATAACATATTTCATTTGAGATATGTCCAAATGTGGAAGCACAATTTCATTCATCGAGCTTGAATCAGTAATATTATGGCCATTCACAAAGTCTTCTTCAATCAGATATGTCAATCAGTAAGCACCATCATAAAAAGAATGTCAAGGAAGAAAATATCACATGATTCACAAAACCTTTACTATCTTTAAGGAAGAAATATCAAATTGAAAATTAAATCAAATGTTCAGCAAAAGAGAATGGATGAGCCAGGAAGAAAATAGAACAGTGCAGAGAAACCACCTGGAAAAGCACTAAGAACTCCCTTGAGAGACAAAGGAAACATAAAACCTGAATCATTCCCATTGATGCTGACTCATAGTTGAATAGTGACGATCAAAGAACTACTAAAGACATGACAAAACTTTGTCAAAGATTTACCAGAGCCTAAGGTTAGAATTTCAAGTCATGAACTCTCGACTATATCTTCCTATTCCAACCCAAAAATATCTTGCAAGAGAGATCTTTGTTAGCAAAGCAACTCTAGCAGAAGTTGGATCATCAACTTTGTGATAGCCACAACATGTAAATAACTTTTCACACTGAGAAAATCCCAGAATGAATATCTGTCAGGAGCATAACACGCTATGCACCTATATTAAAGCATGAGGAATTTGCAATTATAAAGACTAGAACACAGATGTAGGGAACTTGCAGATGAATAAGCAAAAGTACCACCTGAATTTGAAAGAGCAGCCAGAGCTTTCAAAGCTTCCTTCCTTGTCCGGTCATCTTTGGCATTGCTTAGCATGTTCACAAGCTCTTGAGCACCACCCATCTCCACTATTTTCATCCTTCTTTCATCTAAATGTTAACAGTGAAGTTGAAAATGATTTCTATGAGGCAAAGCATCCACTGCAGCTACGATACAGTAAAACAAAGCATGGTTCATGCCAACGACACTAACATAATGGTACATGAAATTAATGCCGCCACGTGTATTAGAATAGTGAAAAAACGTAGCAGATTGCAGAAGAACAAAATACATCAAAACATTCAAAAGCTACACTTCTTTACCAAGGGCGTAGATAGCTATGAAAGGCGAAAAAGTTTCTGAAGAATAATTAGTGAATTTCTTGGGTAGTATTTGTTTGTCACGCTGATAGAGATAATGACATTACCATCTATTGCAAAACGAGATAACCTAGAAGCTCCCATTCTCTTAAACAAGGGATCCTTGACTTGCAGAAGGAAAACAGACTGCTGTATTAAATTATCCCCTGGAAAACAGATAAGAATCCGTCCATCAGAAAAGGCAAGCTGAGGCAGCAAGCGTCAAGTAGACAAGTCATCTCTTCCAAGATCGTGAGCAACATTTCCACATACCCATGTATGGGAAAAATTGATAGCCAACATACGTGGCTGTTCCTGCGAAGAACAACTTCAATAGCCATCCTATTTTCTTCTCAGCTTCCTGCTCCAGCGCTAGCTCATCTAGGGGTGAATCAAGATTTAAAAAAATCAGTCTCAGACTCTCAGCAGTGCAAATGCATCGCAGATTCCCTGGAGGAATCGTTGCAGGTATAACACATAGCAAGAGGGATACATAGCCATCAATCCACCTTGAAACGTACACAGAATTATCAGGGAAAAGAACGTGAAGGACCAACCATTCGGCAATTAGTTTGCAAATCTAATGGTTCAATCACAAACACATGGACACCCCAACAATCCGAAATAGATTTTCTAGTTCAATCTCAATGCACAAGGATCTCGAACGCCTCATGGAAAATGGGGCTAAATCAATACTTCAATCGAACAAATTAATTAAACCACGTAAATGCACGAATCATCAGCGAAACGTTTTCGGACAAAATGAGCAAAACTACAACATCAATCGTACTAGAAGCAGACAACCATCAAGGAGCCAAACGAACATGCTTTTAACAAAAGATCGAAAGAGGCGCAAATCTGAAAGGCGAAGCGGGTGAATCGGAGAAATCAGCAACCTTTCCCGCTGTACGAAGAGCAATATCTACTCTGCAAATGCCCAGGTTTTCTTCTGCATAGATGCTGCACAAAGATCCATCAAAATTGACTCCATCAAAGCAAGAATCAACTGAAAAACGCTCAGCCCGGTCTCGCGAACGCGTTCCAGTTCGACGATGCGCAAAAAATAAGAAATGGTAAGAGAAGATAAGAGAAATCAGTCAAATTTACAGTGGCCAATCGCGCTGTTAAAGCACGCATGATGATTCACAGTGAAGACCCTCCCGCTCTGCTTTGAGTTCTTGTTCCACTCGCGCTGCAGAAGAGCCGAGAGAGGGAAAACTAATAAGTGGGATTTTCCGGGGAAGGGCTACCAAAGTAAAAGTCGCCCAGTTGAAAAGACAGTCGTAAAAATTTACGTTTTTTTATTTTATTAACGTTATAATGCAACGCTTTATTTATTATGGGAGCCAAAAAGGTTGTCGTAATAAAAAAATCGTCGGGCCTGTGTACTTGAGAGTTAACCATATATGTTTTCTGAAAATTTAAAGAGGTTTGATTCCAGATAGAAATGAAAGTTCTTTTATTGCCGAATCCCGTTGCTTAAGTTTACTTAAAATGCTCAGGAAGTGTTTGATGATATGCCCAAGCGGAACGTGTCTTCTTGGGCAATGATCGCCGCGGCGTCAATGGAGAGCCATGGTCTATTGCTCAAGGGATGCTTCTGCGATATGCGAAATTACTGAAATTATCTTGAGGAGGTCCGATCGACTGCCGATCTCTTTAGTTGTGTAGTAGGCCAATTCATTGGATGATGCAACAGCTGTTGCAAAGAAGCTGCCGATCGAACCCGAGGGAACGATCTGGTAGAGCTTGTTGCGAGCCTATGGAGTTGATAGAAACGCGAGTCAGGAAAAGTTGAGGTGAAGCAGATCCTAGTCATTGAGCCAGAGGACTCCGACTGACCCAAGTTCAGACTGGGAGATTTGAAGATGGAGAGAGCATGAGAGAGGTTATGGAGGAGCAAGGCGCGAAAAAGGAATGGGTATGACAATTCAGTTTCTGTCGTTTCGCTCCGAAGGTTAACAACACCCTCAAAAAGGATGAATTTTTTGTAAAATTAGAGGTGCCGACAGTGAAATGTAGTGCATGGCTTCCGTGCCAGACCCAACGCAGGCGGGATAGGAATTTGACTTGTATTTTCTCGGGATTACTTAGATTCTGTTAGCCGGTAAATGGTAATTTGTCAACCTGTTGACCTCTGGCAGATCATGTCTTCAGAGAGGAGATTTAAAGAAAGGTATGATGTCTTTTAGTAGTAGTTCTTTCCAGGAAGTGCTGCAATTATTTTTTAGGACAATGGATGGCTCAAGATGATCTTGAACCAGCGTGAAGTTCTGTTATTGTGTTATTGCCTGGGATTTTTTTTCTGACGAGGATTTTGATGTCCTCTGTACAAGACAATTTCGTTCAATAATCTGTTTTACTTTGCCCCGTCAAAGGTTACTCTCAAAGGAAAAATGGCAGGATTACAGATCAACTGGTACGCAGCAGACGGTAGTTTTCTCATCTCTGTGCTCGGCATTAAAATCTTTTCATATTTGCTTGAAAAGAAATCTGCTTATCTTCTACCGTTGTTTGCCAGCATCTGGCAGTGAAATGCCTTTTGACATATTTAACTTCTGATCTGCAATTTCTGGTCCTTGGCTGTGATAAAAGTGCAAAAGATTGCTTGCATCCTGTTCATAGACTAAGTTGACCGCAAAGGAAACCAACGAAAAATCATCTACAGGTTATCAGAGATTTTCCTTCTGGGTAGTGGGTAAGATCTAAGAAGCTACATAGTTGGTTAATTCTCAGCACTTGGTAAATGGAATCTTGAAATCTTGAAGCTCATCAGAGCCGTAACAGTAATACAAGGACAGTGGAGTAACATCACCATATCTTTCATTGGTTTCAGGAGGTAAAATTTTTACAAGAGCCACTAACTCTGAGAAGCACTCAAGATGGACAAAATCCTAGATAATCTAAAGGTTTCTGTATCTCAAATACATCGCAGAACATACACTAGCAATGCCATTACCTTTGCCTTGCCAGGACAAGATAGAAGCCGAGAAACTGAGATGAGAAGGAAAAGAAGAACAACTATGATCTGCTCAAACTATATATGTTTGTCGAAATGGCAATTGTACTTGTTATTGCTGCCATGCCAACCATTGCCCCCGCAAGGATCCTGTCCTTCCCTGTTGAAATACCATGAACATCCCTGCCCACGAATAGTACAAACCTAGTTAAATTGAAAATATTTTTGAAGCCATGAGGTTCTAATGGATGCTGAATATATTGGACAGGATGGGTACCTCAGCACAATGGCACCTGGAAAGATGAATGCAAGGCAGACGGCAGAGGTGGATCCAAGAAATTGGAAAAAGTACCAAATATTCGGAAATGCGATTGTGGCGAGGTAACTGATGACTAGCAGAGTGAGCGTGAGCCACAAGAATCTGGGTGTGTCATTGGCCAGAATCGGCTTCTTTGGGAAAAGAAACTCGTCAATATTGGCTCTTAGAGAGAAATTCAAGAGGGGAAACACCAGCACGAGGTGTAGAGCATAGCTCAACCGGACCATGTCGTTCAGCAATGAACCTATTGCTGAATCTGAGCTCCGGTCAAAGTTGACAAGTATGTCGGCCATGATAGAATCACCGAAGAGCAGATAGCCGAAAATTCCTATCGCAAAATAGATGGAAGCACAGAGCACTAGTGATATTCTGACTGCAGTGTTCATATAGGAGGGTTTTGCGAGCTCGGAACCAATTGGATGAACTGCAGGTATTGAGATTTAAAACTGTGTTATAAACTTGATAAAATTTGTAAATGAGGATTAGAACTTTCTCTCATAATTGACTGATGCTAATGCTAAAGTTCTTTTAAGGCATGTTCGACACTACTACCGAATCTTATACTGAGCGCAAAAGATTCTTCTGTTGTTCTCACCATTGAAGTGAAACGTGAAGGCCGTCACAATCACCGGAATAGCAGTAAAGAGGTTGAAAAACGAAGATGGGTTCTCCAAATGAGGCAGCAGTCTTGGGCTCTTCGCTTTCCCCTCCAAGAGTGCAGAGATTGCCAATACCGAGCTGATGGCAACGAAGACCACTGCTAGAAGAACTGATACAGCCGAGCTGAATCTCAAAGATTCTGGAAACACAGCCAAAGAGATTTAGAAGGCGCAAACCTCAGCAGCAACATGAAAGTTTGTAGAGCATTTGAGAGCTTTTTTAACTTAATTAAAAAGTCTTCTGTTCACTAGGAAAACTTTTCGCTTCATTTTGTTGAAGTTATCTTCTAAGTTAGCTTTTTTTTTGGGTAATCATCTTCTTAGTGAAGTTGTTCTGAAGCTATGACAGCAGGGATCTTCAAGAGGGAGATTGCACAGGACAACCGTCTAGCTCCGATGGCTGCAGGAGAGTTAAAGAAAGATGGCCTACAGATACTAACCGACACGGCGTAGCAAGACCAGGGGAAGCATCACAAACGCTAGAATGAAGAGGAGCGCAAATTCTCGGGAGTTCCACCAGCAAACACCGAACCACTCCTGCAAGATCCCCAGATGGACCGATCCATCGGGCTGACTTCCAGAAAGTACGTCCCCTGAAAGATGATACTGAGATTTAGTGATGCCGAAAAGTTATACAAGCAAAGCTGATTCTAAATGTCAAAACCGAGTCCTTAAAACGACATGGACATGGATTAGAGGAGTCGCCAATGCCACTGATTCAAGTCACTCTTCTAATATAAGTTCATTAAACGATGATCAATTGAAATACTCCATAGATTTCCTATGTCACCCTGTCATCCATCATCGTACTTTGCTCTTCAATCTAATCAGAAGAGGTATTTCGTCCAAGACATGGTTATTAATCGGGGGAATCAAACCCTTTCAGAAATCTCACAAATGCAGGTGGCAGTGCTATTAAACATGGATTAACCAACTTATGCATAGCTCATCTACTCACCAATGATTATAAGGTAAATGATCTGACACCCGAGGTTCGTGATCATGACACAGACTTGCACGGCAACGGATCCGACCTTCCCGAATGACTCCCTCATCACTCCCGCATACGTCGTGGCTTCCCCCGAGTGCGTGAACCTCATCAGGAACTCGACTGACACACCAGCGAGCCACGCGATGGCCACGATCAGCACGAACGCAGGGACAGCCCCGAGAACCTTGAGAGTCGCCGGTATAGACATGATCCCAGCCCCAATAATGCTCGTCGAGACGTTGAAGACCGCACCGGAGACCGACGCCGGCCTGGCGGGAGACTTCTTCTCCGGCAGCAGCGGGACGCACTGATCGGCCTCTGGCGACATGGCTGCTAGGAAATTTCAGGCACTGGACGGGGCGGTCTGAGCTCTGGGTCTCGGATGCTGTCTTGTTGTACATGATTGTCCATAAATATTAATCGATCTGCGCTTGTTTTGCATGTGGGGCTGACTTCAACTTACGAAAATGTCATTGGTCGGAGGGAAATGTCATTAACACTTCTCAAGTAAATATAGGGCAAGGGTGTAAATTCGATATCTCCCTTTTTCATGATTATCTGACAGCTCGGCCGCGGAGTGAGACTTGGAATAATTTATGGGCAATGATGGATGTACGTAGACGCAGACCAACGCAGCCTCAAAAATGCAGAAATGTATGTGGACGCGAAAGGAGCTTAGGGGGGATGGTTTAGATGGGTCGGAAACATGACATCCGATTCGGTTTTGTCTTTGCCAAGTATTGCTGAAGGCAATTTGAATGGCCCCGCCGGAACAATCGACTTGCCAATAGAATTGATTGTTCTGGCTAACTTTCATTCGATGAAGAAAAACAAACAAAACGGCTCACGAAGAGGAATCGTATGGGCGGTTTTGCGTCGATGAAAACGTGATTGATGTGGATTTTTCTTGTTTCTTCCTTTCCAAGATTCCTCTCTGGTGAAACAAACATCAAGCAAAAAGCCTAAAATAGAAGCAATTTCGTTTCAGAGATGGTCCGAATAGCCTGTAAAAAGACACGACCAGAACAAACTTTCTCTAAGCATGGTTTTCTGTTGACGTCACGGGGGGGTTACCTTGGTTGGTTTTGAGATCCGTGTCGAGATTGACCACGTTCTTCTTGGTTTAATTACTTCAATAATACTGTCAGTGCTTGGCGCACAGCGGAAATCGAAAATTAAGGCAAAGGCGTCGTGTCGAAAGGGACGGGAGCCGGGAGGATCCCTCGTATGCAGTCTCGGAATTAGAATCGTAGTCCAATTCGGTTGTCTTGCGCGGGGACACGTGAAAATGATGGACGGAGTAATAAAAAAACAAAGGTGGGAAAGCATGCCTGAAAAGTGAGATTCTATTTTCCATCTAATAATTTGTTCACTGTGGGCTTGAGTTCTTTAGCTTTCGCATGTCTCATCTTTTGTTCCACCTTTAATTATCTTGGAGCCGAGTTGGAAGTGACTGTTTCGAAAAGATCTTTCTAGCTATCCATCAAACTGATAACAGAATGTGAATTGTCTATATTATGTTGTCTTCTCTCGAAAGATGATTAGATTCTCGCTTAACCCCAGTCCACTATCAATCAAATGGTCTAATCCATCTAATGCTTTAGATTGATCTCACGTCAATCCCGTCACTTCATACATCCGTTGGCTAAATCACGGTTCATTATGATTCAAGTTTACACGAGAATAAGTAAAAAGAAAAAAAAAGATTAAAAATTATCCGTTAACATTTTGTTCCTTGCGATTACATAGAAACTCCACCCACCCTTATTCTTCTACTCAAAACGAATGCTTCCGATAAGGTCTTTGTCGATACATGTGTGTTATTAGAAACTTCCACCGTTCTTCCATTGAGTTGCCTAGCCTCTTGTTAAATACCTAGAACGACATGGCACAAATTATTAGATTGCCCAAAAAATTCAATTTCTTTCGACTCCGATGAATCAAGTTTGGCTGACATTTGATGTACTTTGGATCTTCTCAATCTTGAACTACTACAAGACAATCCATATGATTACAAGTCTAGTTATGGGAATTGAGAGACTGACCATGAGAACTGATATAAGGATTTGAATTAAGAGCGTAAGAAAGTCGAGCCAATTCACTTTTGAGTTGCTTCGACCTATCTTGATTCTTTTTTTTTTTTTTTAAGTTTGGGTCGAGTTTTAAAAACTTGAGCTTGAATATACTTAACTTGATTAGCTAGCGAACCTAATCGAGTAATTGCATCATACAACATTTTAATAATATACAACAATGACTAGTACAGATAAAACATTATATTATTATGCCTTCCGTGGAGTTCCAATTCAAGGTTAAATAGAGCTCTAGAACATAACGACTAGTTTTTTTTTTTTTTTTGGTCGAAAATATATAATGCATTCGATCAACGAAAGTAACCAGTCTTACATGATAACGACGGATAAAATTCTGAACATAAAATTTCAGAAAGGGGTAAAGGAGCGGTGGACCGCCAATTTTGAGGAAGAGTTTTGGCTCGATGTGTTTTGGCCAACCAATCCGCAGCTCTATTTGCTTCACGTGGGCAATAAACTACTGTGGCGTCGTTGTTCCGGGCCAGCTCTTCTTTGCAGGTTTGAACCAAGTCTTTTAAATTCCAGAAAGGCTCAGCCCGGCCCATTACCTGTTCCACGACCGCTGAACAATCACTTTCACACTTCCACTTTACTTTTTGTTTGCTGTCTCCTCCCACGTGCGTCAGTTTAAGTGTCTTCAAGTAAAGCAGTCCTTGAAGTATCGCGATCGTTTCTGCTTGTTGCGCCGAAGAAGCCCTAATTTCCGAAGCGAAGCCTTCCACCATCTGCCCGCAAGAATTTCGCACGATACCTGCAATCGAGCCAAGGAAATCGCCTGGAAGCCACGCCGCATCAACATTTATCTTCATTTCCGTTGGATTTGGAGGATTCCACCGAACAGGTATGTTGCGATTTGGGTTTGGAGCTCTCCTTTTCTGATTCCATCTGCTGAAAGTTAGGTTCTGTTCGTATGCAGTATCCACCAGATCTGCTGGATTCAGGCGTTTGTCTCTAAAAATCCAGCTATTCCGAGCCTTCCAGATGTTCCAGAGGACCACTCCTATCAACTCTCTGGCGGGTGAATCTCTGTTGTTCTCGAAAGCCCCCTGTAGCCATTGATCAAGGCGGTGGATTTGGTTTGTGGTACTGGTGCCAGTGAGTCTAGGATCCGCCCAAATTGTCCCGGTCCATTTGCACAACAGAAAGGCGTGTTCTGTGGTTTCTATCTTGGATTTGCAAATCGAGCAAAGAGGGTCAGTTGTTATTTTCCTTTTGTAAAGGTTTTCTCTCGTGGGAAGGGCATTCTGGCATAGGCTCCAAAGAAAATTTCGAATTTTTGGGGGTACTGTAAGGCTCCATATTTGAGTCCAGAGGGTTCGTGGGGGTTTGTATGAGCAGGATGCCTTGTTGTGGTTTAGGATTTTTGGGTATGCTCTGTTATATCCGCTCTTGACAGTGTACTGCCCTGCTCTGTTTCCAGTCCACACTAAACAATCCTGCTTTGGGTTTTGACTCAGAGGGATTGCAAGGATTTCATTGGCTGTGTGTTCATCAAAAAGGTTGAATATTTGTTGTTCCTCCCAACCTTTAGATTCTGTGTTGATCAGCTCTGACACATAGGGAGGTTCTTGGGGGTGAGGTATTCCGCCAATGACCCCTTGCTCTAGCCATTTGTCTTCCTTGATTTTAATGCTTTGTCCATCCCCCACTAACCACTTAGTATCTGCTGCTATTGTATCTCTGCCATGTAACAGGCTCTGCCAACCCCAGGATGGGCGGTGGCCCTTGTGAGCTCTCCATATGTCTGTATTGGGGAAATAGATCCCTTTCAGGACTCTGCACCACAGTGTTGTTGGATCAGTGGATAACCTCCAGGCCTGCTTGCCGAGCATTGCTCGGTTAAAAGTAAGCAGATCTTTAAAGCCCAAGCCGCCGTCATCCTTTCTAGTTTTTAATGTATCCCAGTTTTTCCAATGTGTGCCGCGCATGGAGTCTCCCTTTTGCCACCAAATGATGCTATTCTTCGTTCTATTGCTCGACAGATGGACATTGGCAGTTTGAATATGGACATGGCATAGGTTGGGATGGCTTGCACTACACTTTTAATCAAGATCTCCTTCCCTGCTTTGGTAAGTAGTTTTTCCTTCCATCCTGCTAACTTTGCATTCACACGCCCCAAAATCCATGCGAACATTTCTTTTTTTGAACTACCCCATTCCATAGGGATTCCCAGGTATTTGCCTGTTTTTTCAATTATAGGAACTCTAAGCTCATAGGCCGATTTCTTCGAGAGATAAGGGGCTATTATTGCTGAAGAAAACCCCGATTTGTTTAAGTTCACAGCTTGCCCCGAAGCATAGCAATCTTGGTTGAGGATATGTGCCGGGTTTTGGCATTCAACAATAGTTCCATCCAGAAAAAATATAGCGTCATCAGCGAATAGTAAATGGGATAGCTTAGGACAGAACCTGTTGAGTTGTATTCCTTTGATGCTGCCATCTGCAATTGCTTTGTTCATCAACCAGGTTAATACATTTGAGATTAGAATAAATAGGTATGGTGATAGAGGGTCGCCTTGCCTTAGCCCTCTTGAGGGGGAGAAAAATGGAGTTAGTTCTCCATTGATCTTGACGCTGAATGACACCGTAGATATACATTGCATGATTAGGGAGACCCACTTGGCACAAAATCCCATTTTCAGCATACAATCCTATAAGAAATCCCATTCGATTCTGTCATATGCCTTCTGCATGTCTAGTTTTAGGATCGCCTGAAATTTCTTCTTTCTTTTTGTAATGCGCAGCTGATGTAAAACTTCTTGCACGATAAATATATTATCCTGTATTTGTCTACCTTGCACGAAAGCACTCTGCTCTGATTCAATAATGTTTGGCAGCCACTTCTTGAGTCTGTTTGCCAGCAGCTTAGAAATTATTTTGTAACTAAAGTTGCATAAGCTGATAGGTCTGAACTGAGTAATGTTTTCTGGATTTTTAACCTTCGGAATCAATGAAATGTGGGTTTGGTTGAGATTGGGATCAAGAGTACCTGTGTTAAAAAATGCCTGTACTAATTGAAACAGGTCTGACTTAATAGTTTCCCATGATTTTTGGTAAAACAGACCATTAAGTCCATCCGGGCCAGGAGCTTTGAGAGATCCTAGTTGAAAAACAGCTTCTTGCACCTCCTTCATCGTGGGAGAAACCACCAGCTGATCATTGATGTTGTCATCCTTTGGAGAAGGGCACTGTAGAATGACAGGTTGATAGTTTCTAGGGCCCTCTGACTGATAAAGCTTTCTATAAAAAGAGCCAATATGATTTTTGAGTGTGACAGGGTCTCGGCACCAGCTATTATCTTCCATTTGCAACATAGTAATTTTATTTCTCTACCTCCGCTGTACAGTTGTTGCGTGAAAGAACTTAGTGTTCTGGTCCCCCCATTGCATCCACTTTATGCGCGATCTTATCCCCCAGAATTGTTCTTCCTGTCTTCTCAGTTTTTCGATCTGGCTTGTAATGTTGTGTTTTTCTTTGCTGCTTGCTTTCTGAATTGGTTGATTTGTAATTTCTACTAAGGCCTGAGTGAGCTCTTTGATTTTCCTGGATGCATTACCAAACATCGTTTTACTCCATTTGGCAAGAGCTTGTGTAGTTTCATGCAATTTCACTGAGAAGCTGGGCTGAGGTAGGGATGTGTCCCATATTTGTGCTATTAGATCATGATACTCCTCATGTTCTGTCCAGAATGCTTCCATCTTAAAATCTCGCTTTTTTTTTCCTTATTTCAGGGTAAAGTCGAAGTAGGAGAGGGCTGTGATCCGAGCTAATGGCTGGGAGAGCTTGAACTTCAGCTTCAGGAAAGATAGTTCTCCATTCCAAGGTACATATAGCTCGATCTAGCCTTTTCTTGACAAGATTGTCCCCTTCCCTGTTGTTGGCCCAAGTGTATGCACACCCATGACTATCAATGTCCATTAATGAACATTCATTAAGCATATCTCTGAAAGCAGCAATTCTGTGATTATCCGCCTCTCGTTTCCCCACCTTTTCCCATACATAGAATACCTCATTAAAGTCTCCCATGCAGATCCATGGATTAGAATTAGGGGGCTGTAGAGCCCTCAGCTTTTGCCATAGGATCAACCTTTCATCAAAATTTGTTGAAGCATGGACAAATGTGATCTGCATTACATATCTGCGATCTGGCTCTATGCATTCCACATGTATAAACTGTTTTGAGCTTTCTTTTACTATCAATGCCACTTCCTCATTCCACATAATAGCTGATCCTCCCGCAATGCCTGTCGGATTTTCAAGGAATATATTCTGGAATTGTAGTTTTTTGCGTATTCCTTCCACCATCGTTGCTTTATTTTTAGTTTCCATGAGAAATACTAAGTTGGGCCGTTCTAGAGCGACTAATGCTCTTAGTTCCTGAATTGTCGGGGTTGCCCGGCCCGACAATTCCAGCTTATGATTTTCATGTCGTTGTGGGTGGCTTATTAGGGCTAGCCACCAAAGCCCACTCTTTGCCATCTTGAATCAACTGAACAGGGGTTTCCATAAGGTTCGTGTCATCAATAGAGATAGAGGATGACTCCTGCACACACTTCTGTTTCTTTGCCTTCTGCACTTTCATGTTCTTCTTGCTGCATTTGCCTACTTTTGAAAGGAGAGGTTTCTGAAATTCAGAGCATATGATCTGCTTGCCAGTATCATGATTGGCCTTTAAACATAGTGCAGTTCCTGCAGGTGCCTCAGGCTCTTGAGAACTTTCTGCTCTTTTCTTGCTGCAATCCACCATTCTCGTAGCAAGGGGTTCTGCTCTATCTGTTATTTCTATGTCCCGAGTTTGGGTGGGTGGAACAGGTATAGTCTCTTCCACTGTTATCTCTTCCTCAATGGTGCCATAAAATGCCTCCCAATAGGGACTATGATCACACGTTTCTGCCTTCAACCAGGGTCCATATGGTCCACTTCTATTTGCTGCCTATGGTGATTGTGCATATGGGAACTCTACACAGTCAGTAGCATAGTGGCCTATTTTGCCGCAAGAATAGCAGTAGTGTGGTAGGCGCTCATATTTAAATTCTACCCATATCCATTTGGTTCCAATATCCAAGATGGCCCCTGATTTCAATGGAGAAGTTAAGTCTATTTCCACTCTGACTCTGTCTCCTTTTTGTTGAGCATTTCCTGTTGATTCTGATTGGAATTCCTTGACACGACCAATTTTTCCCCGTGGTCATTGAAAACTGTCTCCACCCTCCAGGCCCGGGGTATTCCTCCAATGCGCACCCAAAACTCGGATCTGGTATAATTATAGCGGTGCTCGGTATTTCGGCACACATTGTCTAAGGACCAGCAAGTTGCTAGCAAAAGACCAGGGTGCTGCCTTTAGGACTCTCTCTTTCTCCTCCTCCAAGTGAAAGACGAAGGTGAAGAGTCCTGGTTCTTTTTGGACACAAGTTACTCCTTCCGTTTTCTATGCCTTCTTCATGGTGGAGAGAAAGGCAGGGAAGTTAACATTTGGTTTTGAGTATAATTTGCCAAATAGGGTGCGGTTACATTCATCCCTTTTTTGTTGAGGTATTTCAGTGAACACTTCAACTACATCATTCTCGGACCACAAATGGCCGAGACTTTTACATAGAGCTGCCACTCTCAATTCATTCTCTTCCTTACTCTCCATTTACTCTGATTGCAGGAAAAGATGGAGGGGAATTTTGGGGGAAAGCTAAACCAATGCGTGGCTTGAAGGGAGCTCAAGAGCAGTCAATGTAGAAACCCAGAAACAGAAAGGTAATGAAACAGGGTAATGTGTAAATCAGAATTTAGATATATGATATAAAGCCAGTAGTGATGCTCAGAAATCTTTCGTTTTCCTTTTTTCCTTTTTTCTGCCACAGATCTAACGAGAGAATACCCATCTCTATCCACACAGAATTCTATCGCAACAAAACATAATCCCGGAGCCCTTTAGAAGAACATGGATACACATCAGAGATTATTAATCAAATCCCATATCCAACCTCCCAACCCATAGCAAGAAACGGATCCAGAATCTCAAGGAGGAAAGATAATCGACAGCCGAAGTTCCAATCCCAGTAGTCTAGCATCAAGAAGAGAGTGTCGGGATCCCACCTCTACGCAGCATCATCTGCTCGATCATGCAGAGGGGTTCGAAGCATTCTTCCATAATGGTAGAGAGGGGTTCGAAAAAGGGGAAAAAATTCGGAAGATCATTTGTGATTTAGGGTTTGTATGAGGGAAACGCTACCATGAAGGTAGAGAGAAGCTCTCATGGGCGAGAGAGTGTTGCTCGACCTCTAGTTGAGTTTCAAGCTTGAATATTCCTCTCAAAGTTGAGCTCGAATATTCAGTTGTATTCACTCAACTTGATTACTCATTACACCCGAACCTGGATTGCTATTCAAATATCTATTGTCGTGTCTAGTTACCCGCAAGGCTCAATCTTGCATATATGTAACGACCTGTTCGAGATTGCCTTTGGGCCCTTATGGCACCGGTGAGCCTGTGAGCCGCCAGATTTATGATCTAAGTAGGGATTATGATTTTTTTTCTTCATCATAAACGATGAATGAAGGACTTTTATCTAGTTGAACGGATGGAATTTTAAAAAGTCGGCATATAAGCAGAGTTTTTTTTTTTTTTTGTCGAAAGAAAATTATGTTCATTATTCAAAAGGATACATAAGTACATATACTTCATGATAAAACAAATCGAAATAGAACATGAATGCCGAAAATAAAGTCAAATTCGTAACACGAGGAGGATTAATGGAGTATTGGCAAAGTCAAGCATAAACTCATTCCACATTAACAGATCCGACAAATAAAATCGATGGCCGATCACTGGATCTTGCATCTTTGTCAATGTTGAGCAAACACCACAAATTCCTTCTTCAATAATTACGACATTACCAATTGGTGGTGTGTGTCTAAGTTCAACTTCCTCTACACTATCGTCACATGGAAACACTCATAATATATTAAACAAATACAAATCTAACATATGTAGACAGTTGAACTCTGCTTATATGGCACCTCGTCGAATTATGAAGTATATAAGCAGTGTCCAACTGCCGACGCATATATAATTTTTAATTTTGGAAAATCAATTCATTCCATCATTTGATAATTGATTGGATAAATAATTTATTTTTTTTAGCTGGGAGACCCGCGTCTCATGGGCTCCTGTCCTTCTTCGGCCGTCTTTTGGGCTTCCGTGCTCTACTTGGGAAAACGGGCCCCGCGTATTCCGGGTTCACAGAAAAGTAAAAGAGAAAGAACCCGACACCTCGGAGGTCCGGCCCGACCCGACCCGCGTGACAACAAGACTTTTCTTCCATGGACATCTCTCTCCCTCTCCCCACGTTTCCCCTCTCTTTTTTCCCCTCTCTCTCTCGGTTTGACACCATCGAAGACCTTCTGTCACCGCCACCACCACCACCGCAGCCACCTCGACGCGTCTCTGCTTCCGGCAGAGCTGCGCCGCCCCAATTCCTGACCGACCGCCGCGATCGAGGACCGAGCGATGGGGGACCAGCTGGCGAGAGGGGACGAGTACGAGAAGAAGGCCGAGAAGAAGCTGAACAGCTGGGGATTGTTCGGTTCCAAGTACGAGGACGCCGCCGATCTCTTCGATAAGGCCGCCAATTGCTTCAAGCTCGCCAAATCTTGTACGTCCATCCCCCCGCTCCTCCTATTTCGATCCGATCAAATCTTTTATGCCGATGCGTCGCGCGCTTGCTTTGCACGATCGATGCCGCGGGTTGCGATTGCATGCATTGAGGCGATCGCGGAGTTTGAGGAGTTCGGTCGTGCTCTAGGGTTGTTCTGGATTTTTCGGTTCCCGGGGCAGGGGAGGGGTTTTTCGATCTGAGTTTGCTGAGCGTCTCTGGGTTTTGGCAGATTGAATTTATAGTGGGGTGGATCGACTACGGGATGAATTTTGATTTGATTGAGATTGATAGCGTCGGAGTTTAGGAAATGCGTGTAGCGGTAAGTCTTTTCCGATGGATGTCTTTGGGCGCTGACATATTCCCTTCGAGATTGCGTAGTCTCATTTCATCTGATTTACTTGTTTCTTTTCTTTTCCATTTTTGCGTGATTATTGTTTTTTGGTCGGTTGACTGATTCGCCTGTATAGGTTAATGTGCAGGTTCGGTTAAGGAAAATGAATGTTTAACGAGGCATTTATGATCTACAATATGTGCTGTGATTTCTAATGTTGCTGATTGTTGGGTTCTATCTGGAATGTCCATGTAGGATTGATGGTATATGTTTCACGAGTGCTATATTGATCTTGATCTTTTAAATAACCGAGGAACTTGTTGGGTTCTCTAAGCGCTTTGTGGATTGTAGCTATCTAGTTAGCTTTTAAAGGGCATGCCTAGTTGAGCAACCTATGGCTCGCTAATGCTTATGATCTTGTTAATATTTCAGGGGACAGAGCTGGATCAACTTATATAAAGTTAGCAAACTGTCACTTAAAGGCAAGTGCCAACCTTTTTTAGGACTGAGAACGAGACGATATGCTTCTCTCTTAAGCCTAACATGACAATTGTTTCATGCAACAGTGTGAAAGCAAGCATGAAGCTGCCTCCTCTTTTGTTGATGCTGCCAATTGCTACAAGAAAACATCCTCCAAGGGTATGCATCTGTTGATACTTGATGTAAGATAGCAATAGAAGATCGGAAGATTATTTACACTGCAGTAAAGGGGTGTCTTGGTCTCTAACCATTTGGATGCTTCTGTCTAGGCTTTGGCAAAACCTACTCGAATCCATCATTTTTTAAACATAATCTGTAGATTGTATCTTAATGATTGTATAAAGTAGCTCCATTTGGCTCTGTGTTTGTGTCCTTTGGGCTGTTAGCAATCTGCGTCCTATGGACATCTAGCCTTTTCCTTGGGGTTCTTTTGATTTTTTTTATTTTTTTATTTATTTTCAGTTCATCCTTTGTTCCCTAGCCTTTTTCCTTTTTTGGTCTAAATAAGATATGGATAATCATTATCTGAAGTGTTCCTTTTTATGTAGAGGCTATAACTTGCTTGGAGCAGGCGGTGAATTTGTTCATGGACATAGGGAGGCTCAATATGGCAGCAAGATATTACAAGGTACAGTTTTCTCTTTGACATCAGTCTGAATTAATCCCGCATTTACACAACCTTAGGAAAGCACTTTTAGCATTAGCACAGTTCCGCAGTATCTTCCTTGAGAGATATTTCTGGCCGACTATCTGGGACTTTCCCTTTCTAAGAAACCCAATATCTTCAAGGATTTAAAAGTGTGCTCATTTCTGTTATGCTCCTGATGGATGGATTTCTTGGAGTAAGGTCTGGTTTGATGGCACAAGATAATGACATTGGAGAAGACTTTAATCAGGTGAAATGAACTAGTGTTTGTGAAAGATGTGACGTCGCCAAGTATTGTTAGTGTTTAGGTATATTTCAGTCATGGAAGTTATTTTACTGAAGTGATGAGGCATTTACGATGAGCACCCAATAATTAATTGATATTGACTGTGGAGGTCACTCTCGTATGAGGTGAAACTGGCTGAGGAGCGCGACTTTTCAATTCTGGTGAAATTTCGGAGATTAGAATGACATTCATGCATCTGACTGCATTATAAGAAGTTTAGATATTTTGACTAATGATGCCAGCAAAGGGATAAGGGGCCTTTAGTAAGTGAGTTGCATTTGTTCTACATTGTCAGGATGTAGACGTTGGAAAAAAATAGTTCGTTGATTTTTGTTCTCCCAATTTGAGGCAGCCTCTGATGACCTGTGATTTTGTTGTGTAGGATATTGGTGAGTTATATGATTCTGATCAGAACCTTGAACGTGCTATTGACAATTTTGAGAGGGCAGCTGAGCTCTTTGAAAGTGAAGAAGTGACTACTTCTGCTAACCAGTGCAAGCAGAAGGTTGCACAGTTTGCAGCTCAACTAGAGCAGTAAGTCTACCTTTCTTTAGCAAGTAGCATTGCTAGATACTAATGCTGTTTGGCACGACAACAAAATTAAGTCAATTGATGAACTTCTTTAGATCCTGGTTTTTTGGGCTCTTATTTATGCACCTTTATTTTTTCATTACTGACATTACAGAGAAAACTTTGAACAGAAAGAGAATTTTGATTTTGCTGATTTTCTTTCTTTTTTGTTTTTGACCAAAAAAATAATTTATTTTTTGGTTTATTGCTGGCTTATTTGTTTGCACCTTCATTTGTATTGTCATGTATGAAGGATTTAAAATATTGTCAATTATCTGGTGCTTGATATCGTTGCATTGTGTCTATGTTCATCCGGTGCTCTTTTATATCTTGTATCCAGAATGGATATCCTTTTTCATGTGTCAGACAGATACACTATATATATAATTCACACGCAGGCAAGTTCTTTATGTATGCCTGTGTAAAAAACTTAAATATATTACCTAGAAAAAAATAGATGAAGGATGTTCAGCTGAACATTGATTATTGTAAGGACAGGTCAATTGTGTAGTGCTATTGAAGTTCCTTGAAGATTCTTAATGGGATACTGAATATTTTATCTGTTTTCCTTTTCAGATATCAGAAAGCTATCGAGATTTATGAGGAGATAGCACGTCACTCTCTTAATAATAACTTACTGAAGTATGGAGTGAAAGGACATCTGCTAAATGCTGGCCTTTGCCAACTCTGCAAGGCCGATATAGTTGCGATAACAAATGCGCTGGAACGCTATCAGGTCTTGTTTCTGGCCATTAACCAAAAATTACCTTGTTTCTTGGACTGAGCTCATGAATGCACATTTGACTTTGCAGGAACTTGATCCAACTTTCTCTGGAACACGTGAATACAGATTACTAAAGGTTTTATCTGTTGATAGTGCTCCTGCTTCATTTGTCTGCGTATCACCTTTTTGACCTTTATAACGAAATGGACTCTCTGTCCTTCTCTATTATACTCCTGACGGTGCCATGGATGTGGTTCTCGTTCCTTTTATCTTTTTGTTATATAGTTTTTTTTTTTTTTTCACACAACAAAAATGTTGTTGTCTTCTTTAACTTGCAACTTGCTGCGGTTGATTGTTAGAGGTGAGAATTCTTTTCTTTTCCCAGGATATCGCTGATGCAATTGATGAAGAAGATGTTTTGAAGTTTACCGATCTTGTGAAGGAGTTTGACAGCATGACTCCTTTGGTAAAGCACTCATGCCTTATGTTACTATCTAATTGGCCTTTCTGCAGATTGCTTTTCCTTCTTGTGTGTTGGCAAGGATCATTTCGCCACATTTGACATGACTTTGCCTTGATAGTACGAAAGCAAGTTGGCATTTGCCCTCTCTGCGTTTGGCTCTTGAAGTTATCGTAAAAATCCTGTGCTTCTGGTCTTGAATTTAAAGATGAAAGTCCTATATCTTCTTCATTGTCATTATTCTTTTGGAAAGACCAAACTTTCATTATGGGTATTTGGGGCTAAAGCATATGAATGTGGGTGGTCTTGTGATCACACACTCCTATTGTTGCTGAAGCTGTGGAACTTTTGTTTGTGTAGGATTCATGGAAAACAACTCTTCTGCTGAGGGTAAAGGAAAAGCTGAAGGCCAAGGAATTAGAGGAGGATGATCTCACATGATTCTTCCTTATTACTTTCTTTGATAGCTGTTCATCTTTTAACTGTTCGTGTGTATGGTCTTTCTCTGTCGATTATACCTTGTTGAGATTGCTTGGCTTTCTTGATGTTTTCTTTTCCTTTTGGGGGCTTTGGATTTGCAAATGTGTTTGATGCCGCTCTAAGTACTAATGTCTTTCGAATATTATTGACTACTACATAATAAATACATTAAGCTATCTGGTCATCTCAATCCTTACGATGTCCTCGAGGCCATGGCTTTCTGCCTTCCTTTTGTGGATAGGGGCGTCTTCTGTCCACTCACTTGGTTTTGTTGAAAATACACGAACTGCCGAAATTGCTTGTAGGTTATACTTCAACGATAATTTTAATTTTTAAGGAATCATTAAAAAATAGCTTTATAATAAATGTGTATGTGCTTTTAAAGTTTTGGAGTGTACGATCTTATTCATATGACAGTAAATTGTGTATTGATTCGTGAAATCACAATGCAGATGGTTTCAAAATGGAACATTAATGTCTGATGAAACCTACGTAGAATACAATTTTTTAACCATAATTTGGAACTAGCCTTCTTGTTTTGGGATACCTAGCTGTCTAAAACCTCAATGCGTAACTCCCTCTTGATTTAATTGAGCGACCGTCTACCAACAAGCATGTGAATGATTATTGAACGATTGACAAATCATATTATATCTATTATCACATTGTGGTTATGCATGATAATCATTCTGTTTCTCCATCTTTTTATTTTTTATTTCCGAAAATATATTTGGATATGCATGATAATCATTTTGTTTCTCCATCTTTTTATTTTTTATTTCTGAAAATATATTTGGATGAAAATTCGTTTGGTAATATAATGTCATTTTTCAATTTCTATAATAAATTTTTACTTCAAAAATAGGTTTGGAATAAAAATCAAGTGTAAATTTTTTTTTTCTTTTCTATTTCTAGAATAAAATGAGAAATAAAAATTATTCTCATCATTTGCTCTCGCTACTAACATGTTGGGGTGCATGATAACCAAAATTTACGTTACAGAAATAGTTTTTCATTCGGGCACTGTTTCTGGAAGAGAAATCCGTTTGATAAACCTATTCAGGTTTTTCATTTGGAATAGATTTACTATTCAAAATAGGTTTGGAAGAGAAATCAAAAGCTAAAATTTTCTACTTCTTTATTTCGGAATAGAAATCGAAAATAAAAATTCTTCTCATCGTTCGTTAATTGGTCCTTCATTTGTCACCGCCGACCACCGTCCGTCAGTCGGTCGCTCGCCACCGCCGCCACCGGTCGCCAAATAAATTATTTTTATAAATATCATTTTAAAATGAAAATATTAAAATAAATAAAATGATTTTTATTTTTATTTTTACGAATAAATATTTATTTTAAGAATAAATTAAAAAATCCTTAAAAATAAATAAATATAATTTTATTTTTAAAAATAAATAAATATCATTATTTCATTTTAATTTTTAATTTTTATTATAAAAATTATTTTTATTTTTAATAAATAAATAAATTTAATCGAAATAAATTTATTTATTAAAAATAAATTTAATTAAATATCATTTTATTAAAAATAAAAATAAAAATATTCATTTTATTCATTTAAAAATAAAAATAAATTTATTAAAATAAATTTATTAAAAATAAATTAAAATTAAATTTATTAAAAATAAATAAATTATTTTTATATTTTTATTTATCATTTTATTTTGAGTTTATTAAAATAAATTTATTAAATTTATTAAAAATAATTTATGTATGATAAATAAAAATAAATTATTTTTATTTGTCTTGAGTGTTTTGCCAAATAAATTTATTCGTAAAATAAAATAATATAATAAATAAAATAAATTTATTTTTAAGGATATTTTATTTTTAAATAAAATGATATTTTTATTTTATTTTTTATGATTTATTTATTTTATTTTTCTTTATTTTTTTTGTTAATAAATCATTTTTATTTTTATTTTTTATATTAAAGGTCGCCGGTCGTCGCCGCCGCCGCCGCCATGCCGTCCGAAAGAAAGAAATTTTGTGTCGATATCAAACAATTTCTATTTTTAGAGTAGAAATTTCGTGTCGTTATCAAACGATTATTTTCTTAGAAACTCTTACAGAAATAGAAATAGAAAAATCTATTTCGTTCCGGAACTATTTCTTGAACAGAATGGTTGTCATGCGCGCCATTAGCCTCACGCCCTGCCCTCTGTCCGTCGCTCGCCACTCCTCACCAATTGTTGTCAATTGCCACCCAACACGGATCGTCGTTGCAAGCTGTTGTCTACCCCCACCCACTAGTCAGTTGCCCCCCAACTATCCAAGGGGAGAAATTTTGTTTCCATTCCGGATATAGAAATTTTGTGTCATTACCAAATGTGTATTTTTGTTCAAAAACTCGCCTAAGGAATAGAAATAGAAAAATCAATTTCTACCAAGAAATTAATTTTCGGAACAAAGTGGTTATCATTCGTAACTTTCGTTTATCATTTCAGATGACATGTTTATGGGATCCGAAGGAGCTTATTAACCTGGATTATCTGAAGACAACCACGTAAATCATGGGCACGCTCTTGTCCAAGTTCAACCTTAAAAAGAATGATTGTGAGTTCGTTTCTGGATGTAGTCCCCAGATTGACTAAGAAAGGAAATAATCGAGTTCGCGTTGAGCCTACCCGCTTACCCTGCGGCCCACAGATCCCACGGTCAGCCTGGCCCAACGTTGGATGGATCTGAATTGCAAGAGGACGTGGAGATGATGGACATGGATAAAGAAAGCAAGCAAATATCGTTTATTGATTTTGACGATAACATTAGAAAATCGAAGTATGTAATAAGGCAACAGAGCACCACATTTAGTAGAAGAAAAATGTAAGTTATTGTCGAAGAGTGTGTGCTCAATCAGATCCGAGTCATATGAGCAGACGTTGGAGTGGATTCGGTGTGCTAACTACATTTCATAAAAGTAATCATTGAGCGTATGCCGCGGTAATATTATGTCAAACAACGTGAAAACCGGCTTAAGATATCACTCATTAGGAGGAGGAAAAAAGGAAAAAACCAAGTGGGAAGTTATATCACCATGCCCCCAATTTTCAAAATGATGAAAAGGATAGTGATCATATTTGTCAGTGCAATTTAAAAGATGGTCTTTATGTCAACGGAAAAAGTAGAGCCCGAATTGAGAAAAGAGAGCACACGGACATAGACTGAGCCTATCATGTCACATACAATCAACGTTGATATTAGCGATTTTCGACCAAAATTGATTATGAGCTCAATTAATAAAAATGTAAAAAAATTATGATAATATTTAGAATTAAATCGGTATCAATGCAATAGATCTAGAAGTTTTTTTTGCTACTTTTCCTCTCATTTTTGTGGGTACAATTTAAAGGACGGCCTTTTAGTCAAAGAAAAAAGTAGAGCCTAGATTCAGAAAAGGGAGCACACAGGTCATCCACCGAGACCTTTAAAGTTCCAGCTAATGACCACAGAGACAGCAACCAACCGACCTTACGACTAATTTATATACAATGTCAAAGTTTTGCATAGCATGACATCAAATTAAAGGTGGGGAAAGTAGAAAAAAAGCATTTGGAACGAATCGTGGTCTGTCCATAGATGCTGATAGTGCTCCTTTGTTGCGCCTCCGCCGAGATTCTGCCAACAATCATACTAATCCACCGCACTTGTAATCATGCACGAGACTTTCACTTGTTGTGTATTTAAAAAGAAAAAAAGAAAAAAAAACTGGCTAGCCTCGTCGAATCATTTTCTTAATTTAATTGATAAGATTGAATCAAGTCATATGAAGAAGTATGGATATCTTACAAGAGATTTATAATTCTAAAAGATCATATCACATAAGCGATGATATACATGTCGAGTCCAGATGAAATGTGCACCATCTCTAGTGTATTTTTTGTCGCACTATAAGTAAATATTGCACATATGTTCACACATTATGTACAGCTGGAGCACCTGCGGGGACATGGTTTGTGTTAATTCTTGAATACCTTAATGCACTAGTTAGAGCAGAACACCGGACGGCGTGCGTCGATGTCATGGGTCACACAAGCTGACAAGGTAAGGTAGGTCGGAATTACACGAATGTCGATGTCATTAGTCACACAAGGCGACGAGCATAGTAGGTTGGATTTCCATGGATCTTCGGATTCGAGGTGCTGGTCCGCCGGGGTGCTGCCTCTGCCTAGCTTAAATGGCTAGACCCTCGTAACCCATAAGAAATTATGCCCAGTGGTCCTTTAAGGAGTCGGTGAAAGGGCACGAGATCCAATGGGAGGGCTTTGTATCCTGATTTAAGGCCGAGAACTCGATCTCACGATAGAGTGGCCGATCTGGCTGGTCTAATCTGATGAATCTCACATAGAGTCACACGTACCTAATTGATCAAATGAAACGATAGTACGCATCTAGGCCAAGGCGTCTGACCACAAAATAGATTCCTACGGGATGGTGTCTAGGCAAAAATGGTGGGGGCAAATGTCCCCTCTCAATATTTGAGAGAATTACCCAATTAGTTCTAAATTTATTATACAAATGCTAATATGCCCTGAACTTTTCAATTTGCCAATTTTGTCCTTAACCACGGTATGAAATTATAATATATCTATTCTAGTCAATTTTCACAGGAAATCCCTAATATAGCAGTTCAGTCATCAACACCTATCATGTGTGGCACATTACAACGATATTGATTTCAAGTGAAAATTGACCAGAAAACTACAATGAAATTTTATATAAAGGTTTAGAACTAAGGGTGTATTTATGTCGGAGAAAACTTCATAATAAAGAAAAATGTTTTTCCCCTTTTCAAGTTAGGAAACTTTATTTTTCTAACTTTTATTTGACTATAAGTTATTTTATGGTAATTGACCATTTTCAGCAAACCAAGCTCATGAAAGTTAACAAAACTAATTTGCAAAAAATTCTCTTATTCATATAAAAACACTAAAAGCTGATAAAATTGAAAAGTTTGAAACTAAATTGATATCAAGACTGATTAGGAAATTACGTCTCCAATAGTCTATAAACCCATTCATTTTCATATTAAAATAATTTTGGCCAAGCTAGTTTTTGAGGTCTCGAAACTACTAAATTCTTTGACACCACGAGTTTGACCCATAAACTTTGAAAAAGTCCAATTGATAAAGAAGTCCAAAATTCTAAGGAAAAAAAAGTATTATAACTAACCCATTCGGCCCAACTCTTAAAAAACTTTTAATTTGTATATTCAAGTCCTCAAACTAATCTAATCTTCTGCCATCGAATATCTCCCCTAACTTCGTCCGATTTGAGCAGCAGAAATTGCTTACACGACTTATTTTATATTAGTTGAGATCATACGGCGCTGATTTAGCACCAAGAAGCCGCCATGTCAGCAAAAATCTCGAGGAAAAAAAAAAAAAACACAGCCATGGGAGAGGCCGTCCTTCCTCTCGCTTTCTCGAAGGCCAATATTATAGATGGGCCATGAATTATATGCACCATATAATAGTTTTATTTTATATTTCAATTTGCCGCAGAAGAGGAAGCATATTCCAATTTCGTCCGTGAATAGATTCCTTCTCCCTCGTGTGTGGTTTTTGGTGCATTTCTTTTGTTTCGCATTGATGAAATCCCAAGGAAAACAAATATTTTGAAGGATCGGAGACTTTTTTAATTAATCATGTGAAGGGAAAAAAAGCGTGGCCTGATAAGTTAATAAAAAGGAGAAATCAAGAACTAATTCACACTCATGAAAAATATTAAAGAAGACGAAGAATAATTGCAAAAGAAACAGCTCCGTTAATAGGACGAACGACGGACGAAGCTGTCCGAAGGAAAGCTTGTTTTACCCGCCACTTTGATCGTGGACCGTTTCGATGTGGATGTTTCATTTAATTGCTTGGACTTGTCTTCCAAGTTCGGGTCAACCCGGCTCGTTACGGCGGCTCATATCATTTACACGTTGCTTGCCCAAATTATTCGATATTCCGGCATCAAGTTGAAGTTTTAAAATAAAATATTACCGTGATTAGCTTTTTTTCCTTGAGAAAGGCTCATGGATGTACAACAAATATTCTTTGATTCGGGTTGTAATCCCGACTAAATTTCATTATTCCACTTGATAAAATTGAAACGGAAAAGAGTATTGTGAAACTTTACATATATTTTCTGTATTAAATAATGAACAGTACAAGAGTTTATTTATAAGTGTTAATAGATATTATTATAAGGAATCATGGAGGATTAAGAGAAATATTGTAATTATCTCTGACAGAGGAAAATATCCTAGAGATATATCTATAAAAGCATTAGTTAGCAACATGATTGGACAAGAGTCGTCATTATCTATTTTCTGAAAATCTCAAACTAGACAAGGGACGTCATTTTCTGGATTTTATTCGTGGTATAATCATTAAAAATCTGAAATTGGATAAGAATTGTGATTATTTGTTGTCTAAATACAATGTCTCATTTTAGGATTTTATTCCTGGCTAAGAAAATCGTTGAATTATGGGTTATGATAATGGTATGTTCTGGAATCACTTTGGACTCTCATTTTTTTTTTTTTAAAGATTATTACTATTAAAAATCTCAAATTGGTACTCCGTGAAATACTTAGCCCAAATTATTTTTATCTTAAAAAGAATCACAAACTAGTATCCTTATGATCTCCATTAAATTTTTATCTTATAAAAAAAAAATCCTAAATTAGTATCCCATATATTTATCCCACATTGATATTCTTCTCAAACCAATACCTTTGACCCAAATCTCTCATCCATTAGCACTTCATCCAACTTTCCATTAGATCCCACGTGTTAACACATGTTGTAGATTATTGCAAGATGGATCTGATATGAAGAATAACATTTTCGTCAAGGAAAATTCACATGTGCTGACCTACATACATTTCAACAGAGGATAGATTTGGGTTAGAGGCACTAATTTGGAATTTTTTGCAAGATAAAAATTAATTGGGAGTAATTATGCCATAAGATTATCAATTTGGCATTTTTCTAATGATACTAACCATGAACTTTTATCTAACGCGAAATATCCGAAATCCATCAAAATACGCAAATATTAAGACGTAAAATAATATAAAAATTTCTACAGAATTGTGAAATTTAATATATTTTTCAATTTAAAATAAGTCGAAACTAAAAGCAATAAATAAAATTCAACAGATAGACTAGTCAATTATCTCTGAAGTTGAAATTCAACTGCAATGTCAAGTAGATTTCCCAATTCACCCTCTCTCTACGGCCCTTTTTGTACGATCACATCCTTTCGTTTTGACTTCCTATTACATTTCCACTCGGACCGACGTCCTTCTGTAATGAGGAAGACCACCGCAATAGGTAAATTTCGAGCTCATAAATTACTTTACCGATTTTATGAATTGAGTAAAACACAATTTGAAGCTCCAATAAAAGGCTTAAATATAGAATTATTTTGCACCAACTAATAAGGAGAAAACAAATCAACGTTATGCTCTCGATCCACGACGCATTAGTGAAATTATGAGTCATGACCAACTAAAATCGCTAAATTGCATGTACGATCGAAAATCAGATAAGTTGACTTTTTCTCTCTATGTCCTCAAAATCAAGACGTGTTTTTGCTTCATCACTTATCCAATATAAGATCTCACCTCTCATGCTTATCAAGATTAGCGACATCATTATGGCTTATGGTTTAATCAATATTGGATGATGAGTTACAACTCGCTTTCATACCCCGATTCTGACGGTTGATCGCAAAACCGCTTTGGACGATCGCTAAATTTAGGCACGACCTCCCCCTGATTAGCATGGGAATGGCGTGTTCTCTGGACGAGAAATCCTTATCCTCCCAGGTAATCCCCCTTCTTCTTTTTTTTCTTAAGTCCGACCCGAGTCAACAAAATCTGCTTTGACTCTTTCTGTACTTTTCTCCACCTCTCTCTGCTCTGGACACGCACAAAATCCTCCGATCCACCAATCGCAGTTCGACACGTCACCCCTCGGTTTACGCGGGACGGCAACGCGGCCCTACACGTCCTCCTTCGAATGACCATTTTGCCCCCAGTCGAGTCATGCGTCCCGCTGTCGTAGCGGGTGCAGCGGAAAGCGAGGAGAAGCCGGATGCAGACGATAAAGGCACCGGCCCTCGCCTCCCCGCTATAAAACGCGGCTCTCTGCCTGCCCGTGAAAGGTGCCAGCCGCACATCCTCTTCCTCTTCCTCTGCCTCTGCCGTTTGAAGCGTTCTCTTTTACACCTTCCCCTTTCTCCTTCTCAAGGCGCGAGCAGTTTTTTCCGAACTGGCTTACCCTCAGGAAACTCTGGAGGAAGTAGAGCCCAGCAATTGCGGCGGCGTCGTACGCGCCCTCTACGGAGCCCTGCGCACCCGCGACGTGGCAACGGTCCACCGGATCGTCGCCCCTGACCTGGAGTGGTGGTTCCACGGTCCCCCGACGCACCAGTTTTTGATGCGCCTCCTCACCGGAGCGTCCAGCTCGCCCTCCTCCTCCGCCGCCGCGGCCGACGACAACTTCGAATTCGTCTACGACTCCATCACCTCCGTCGGGTCCATCGTCCTCGCCGAGGGCTGCGACCAGAAGCGCTCCATCTACTGGGTCCACGCCTGGACCGTCGCCGATGGGATAGTCACGCAGGTGAGGGAGTACTTCAACACGTCCCTTACCGTCACGCGCCTCGGGGGCGCCACCAGGTCCGAGATCGCTCCGGCTGCGGGCTTTCAGCACTGCCCGTCGATCTGGGAGAGCACCCTCTCGAACCGGGTCGGGAAGTCCGTGCCCGGTCTCGTCCTGGCGATATAAGATCGATCGAGAAGGACCGACCGACCGACCGCCCGCCCGCGTGATCCAGTGTGGCCGTTACTAGGATAAAATAAAGTTGCGCGCGTAGCAACCGTCGGATTGCTTGAGGTCTGAAGGATGTGAACCTGTTGGTTCGCCTTCGTCTTATATTAGTGATTTGCGTAATATAAAATAGAGGGTCTGTCGTTTCTGTTTGGCTGTCGTGTCGTTTTGGGGTCGTCATGGGTCGAACCGCTGTGGAGAAGCCCATTGGGTCTTGGTCTCGTCGGGATTTGTCGGTTTCGTGGAGTCGTCATGGTGTAATAATAAAATCGTGTGTCTTTCCAAGTCTTATAACCGTCGTGCTGAATAATTATATATGTAAATTGAAATTTGTCGTAAATACTGCTCCCCTTTTACGTTTTAATTTCGTGGATTTCTTTAATTTTCTCGGGAATATGTGGTTGCTTAAAACTTTGTTCCCTTTGATTCGAAGTAAAGGGGTTTCACCATATCGCACGCAAAATCCAAAAGCACAAAAGTGGCTTTCAATGCTTATTCTCACCGACCCACCCACCCTTCTTCAATTTTGTTTTACTTTTCTATGTAACGTTTCCCCATGAATTGTCAAAAGAATAATACTTTTTTTAATATATTTTTTTGCAGCGCATCACGTCATCCGAGACAACAACCCAGCCTCGACTTAAAATAAGTATATTTAAGTTCACACTATAGTGCACTTAGTTCAATATTTACTGCCTGCGTTGTTTATTCTTAACTTGAAAAAGAAAGTGTTTCATAGTAATCATCTTGGTGTCAAAATCGGAACCTGTGCTTCCAAGCTTATCAGATAAGCAGTTGGAATTTTTTTCTTTTTTCACGAAACGAAGGTTATTAACTACCCTCATCTCATACATAGATTATCGATATAAATAAGAGATATCTTAAACTTTTTTAATGATATCCCAAGTTTAGAAAAGTCTCATTAAAAAAAAAGGAATATTACCAAAATAGTCTTAATCCTATTGTAATTTTTTTAATTCAGTCCTAAATCTTTTTTTTTGTCAATTCAGTTAATTTTTTTATAATTGTCTTCCTCTTAGTGTGTGCCAATGAGGTCACCCTCACAAGCCACTAGCGAGGGTGAGCCTCTCCCATGACGGCGAGGTCACTTTCGCCATGGCTGGCAAGGCTCGCCCAAGCTAAAGGCTGTCAAAAGATCAGGCCTTTTGACCTCACGGCCTCTAGCAAGGCACGACCTTGCTGGATTTGGTGAGGTTAGGCATCATCATGATCAATAAGGCTCGACCCTCGCTAGATCTAGCTAGGACGAACATTACTCAGCCATTGGTAGCTATCACCAAAGGTTGTACAAGGTTGTGGTCCCTAGCAAGGTTGAGCCCCACCCATGGTTGGCAAGCCAGCCTAGCGGGCGGCCTAGGCGAGGTCGCCCAACCATGGCTAGGCTTCCCTGAGGCTAGCAAGGGACCTTGCCAACCTTGCCTCTAGCTCGTCATCAACGGCGACCGATTGAAGGAAGTGAAGATAAAAAGAAAGAGGAAGAAAAAAAATTACTAAATATTCGAAAAATAAATATTATTAAAAATTATCCACGTTAGCGGCCACCCAAAAATTCCTGCAAAAAGAAAAAAAGTTTAGAATTGAATTGGAAAAATTGCAATAGATTTAGGACTGTTTTGGTAATTTTCTCGCAAACAACATTCTTTTGACAAAAAGAATGAAAATATGAATTAATTATATATCGGTTGTTTTCTTACATTTAGATATTGATTAAAAGATTGTTCATGTTAGATCTTTCCATTAAAATAATTAAAAAAATATTGCACGCAATATTATTATTCCGGAAAATTCTAAATAAGAGCCCAAAATGCATTCATTTTCTCATATAAAGGCCTAAAGTTGACTTTATTTCAAATAAATGCTTGAAGTGACCATATTAGTATAAAAAAAGATCCCGAAGTAGTTATATTTGTCTCAAATAAGTGCTTAACCGCACTGGCTTATTAGTCGTTAAAAAATTCCAATGGACCAGAGGTACTTTCATCAAAACACAATTGTAAATTAAATTAAATCGGATTAAAAATTAAAAAACTTAAACTTTAAAAAAAAAGGCAAGAGGGGTTCCTCTCACCTATGGCCACCACCCCATCGTCAGTGGGGCAACAGCGCTAGTCGGCGGGGTTGCAACACTTGGGTGAGGGTTGACAATGCTCATCCACCGGAAGGGAAGGCCAACAAGGTCTTGTTAGAGTTGAGAGAGGGCAGCGACCTATGTAGCACCGACACGGACACGCAACACGCAACACGAGATGACACGACACGCCGACACGTCATTTCTCAAAAAATAGAGGATTCCGACACATTCCAATACGTTATATATTAAATATATATTTATATATAAATACAAAAATAAATAAATAATAATAAAAAACGCATAGAATTAATTTATACTAAAAATATTAACCCAACATTTGTTAATATCATTCATTGTTTTAATTTGACAAAGATTAAACGAGAAATTCAAAAATTGCAAACATGAAATAGTAAACTTGAAGGAACATGTCATGTTTTCTCATACTTGTCGGAGATTATTGAAATTTCTTATAGTCCTAAACAGAGTTCGGAGTTTATGATATAGACTAGCTTGGAGCTCCTCTGCAAAACAAGGTTCGAGAAAAATTAAAATCCAAGACATGAACTCTCGAAATATGACCAAAAGAAAAGAAAATCACTAAATTTATCACGGAAAACGTGAGAGATAACTCACAAGCCAATAACATAGATCAAAAGAGATAACTCACAAGCGATGCTTGCGAGAGGCGGAAAGAAGCGGAAAAAATTATAAATTCAAGTATGTGGGGGCAACGGAACAACGCCGATGAGAAGATGGACGTTCCATTGTTACTCACAGGAAGATCAAAAGTTATAAGTGAAAAACTTGAGAGTAATAATTTTCTTCACTCCTCTTTATTTTTGTTATTTTCATTATTTTTCCATATATTTACATTTTGACCCTTCAAGTATTGAAAATTTTTAAAATTGACCCCGTGCATGTCAGAATCGCGTGTCGGAATTTCGAACTTGCATGTCGGAACGTGTCGGGAAGAGTTGACCACGTGTTGGATTTTCCGACACTCATTGACCGTATGTCGGAACGTGTCGGAGTGTTGGACACGACATGAAGGTTTCTAGAGAGTGTCGGTGCTTCTTAGGCGGCGACCCTCTCCCAAATCTAGGCAACGCCTCTAGTCGGCAAGGATTGCCGACCCTTGACAACCCTCGCTGAGGTGTTGACAACCCTGCCGATGGGGCGGCGGCCACAGGCGGGAGGGAGCCATCCCTCCCGTCTCTGTTCTTTTTTTCTTTTTATTTTTCATTTAGTTTGTTTTTTATAAAAAAGAAAATTTTAAAAGACGAAATTATCCTTATCAAAATAGTGAGTTGAAGCATTTCTTTGAAATTAATATAGTCACTTAAGCCCCTTATTTGAAAAAATAAAGACACTTTGGTCCTTATTTGAAATAATATTCACTTCAAACCCTTATTAAAAAACGTGAGGACACTTCATGTCCTTATATGAAATTTTCCCTTATTATTCTCCTCGATTTGGCATGGATTTTTTACTAGTTTACGCGAATGCAAGGAAAACCTTCGAACAAATTTTTGATGAAATAGATCAACGTATATACAATTCAGAGCAAGATATCTACGGCGTCGGCGCGGCAGGGGGAAATGGATTACGCCAATGTAATATCCAGAAAATAAAGTTTCAAACTTAAGGTCAACAGAATAACCAATCATTGAACTTGATATTAGCAATATCTCTCACTAAAAATTAATCATTTTACCCGAAAGCGATTCCAATGCAAAACACTGTTCTTAGAGACAATTTTTCGCCGACCTTAGATCATTTTTATAAAAATAATTTTCAAGTCATTTATTTTCCGTAAATCATATGAAACAAATTTTAATTCGTTTGTTTCATGGAAAATATTTTTTCAATATTTTTGAAAAAATATTTTCCTGATTTTTCGACATTTAGTTCGCTTAGAAAAATGAATCAACAAAATATATTTTTCTACTTGACAGTTTTCTTACCAAAACTTAAATTTAGGAAAACAATTCCCTCTTTGAAAAAACCGGAACACATTTTCTAAAATATGAATAGGTATCAGTTCTTGGACCCGAAATTTTAGGCTTGCACATTGAAACTCCAACATTGGTTCTTAAGTCTCAACGTTCAAGATTAGGTCTCCACAGCTAGATCTGAGACCTCCATGCTTGGGCTTGGCCACCAACACTCACACCTAGGTCCATTGAGGCCAAATCCAAATCCCTAGTGCTCGAACCCAATGCTCTAGCACCTGAACTCGGGTCTGTGAAGGCTGTGCTCGAGTCCTCAACTCTCGAGCTCTGATCCCAACCCTCAAGCTTAGGTCCTTGATGCTGAAGCTCAGGTCATTGGCTAATGAAACATTTGTTCTTATAAAAATATTATTCAAAAAAGTCGATTTTCTATTTTATTGTTTAATATTTATTTTTTTCTTTTATTTCTTTTTCTTTTTGTTACCAGCTAGTCCACGACCTTTGGCGACGGGGCGAGCTCAGCAAGCTCGCAAACGGACCCTCCATACAATAAATCCAATGGGAGATGAGTGGGCCTTACGCAGATATCAATTTGTGTTTGTCTTGCTAATCATGTCGAGTACTGACGGTGGAAAATTCTAGATTGAATTCTAGAGGGCCATCGTAAGAGAATATGTAGTGGAGCATATTCCATTATCTTTTTCCGTCCATGTTTAATGCGTGGACCATTACCTGCTCGGCATATCTATTATTGAGTTATAGGTTAGATTGGGAACCATCATAACTTATATATTTGATAATATATGTTCTAATACTGTAGAACCTCAAAGGTAGCTTTCTAAAAACTACTATAAACAATTGCAACTTTAGAGGTCCTACATCTACGAGGGTTTTGTCGAAACCTTAAAAAGGTTGGAGCTCATTCTGTGATAGCCGAACCTGTCGGTACCGAACATCATTAGGCTTTCTCTGCCCAAAATAATGTATAGACAACAAAAGAGAAGCTGCCCTCTGCGGTGGGGAAAAACGGTGTTTGGGTCCAGTCCATGTTGAGAATGTCCAGGGAAGCATATGTTATCTCGTATTTCATGAAGATTATTCCACGCATCTTTGCATGTAGTACTCCCTCGACGTCTCGTCCGTTTCTCACATCCGAATCACAGAAAAAGTGCTATGCACGAGCGTCTGCTGACGATCAAGTTGAGAGAAAATCGTTCATCACCCATCACTCGGATTTTCACGGTCTTTTTCCGAGGTGGATTTTGCCTTTCCAATTGTTAAATTTACGCACGAAAAAGAAGTTTTACTTTTGGACTTAATGCCAATATAGATGATGCCAATGGCTTGTCCATTCTGTTCGTGGAAACGTCGACTTCAATTCAAAAGTTAGTGGGTGATGATTGTCGCTGATAGCTACCCTGATAACCCACCATTACCAGGGATACCGGTTATTAAGTCTCTGAGGTTTGGCCATTGTGGTGTCTAATCGATGTCCCCTGTGCTAATGGCTGTGAAGATGGGTCTGACGTTCGTCGACAAGCACAAAAGCGACTGCGGAAATCTCCATTTCTAACTTACTGTTGGCTTTAGAAAAGCTCTGAGGCATCATATTATCGTGGGGAATTGCTGTTGTTGTCCATGTCTTCTCGATAAAAACCTTGGTCATGTCACTATCACAATCACTCACTCAATCCCGAGTGACCTAACTTTTGAGGTTGAAATGCCTTTTTTAATGGTTGAGAATGAAAAAATAGAAAAAGAAGAGAAGAAAAAATAATAATAAAAAGTTATGTCACACGTGTAATTTGCTCCTTCTCGTTTAAGTGATTGAACTTGCCGGCTCTGCATTTAAAAAAAAAAATTATAAATTTGTTCACATCAAGATTTTTTACTAAAATTAGTTAGAATAACTAAATTTTGAAAATTATTAAAAGTTTTAGGATTAAATTAGCACAATCGAAATATTTAAAATTGAATTGATAAATCGTCAAAATGTTTAGGATTATTAATTAAATTGAACATTTTAATACTGAATTGGTACGAATTCAATAAGTTTATGATTTTTTTGTTTTTTTTTTTCGGAGAACGAGAAAGATTGGATTTGGATGCTACCCTTAAGCAACATGGAAGTGCTGCCAAATTAAAATTTACATTTCACCAAAAATACCCAGTTTTCTTAATTATTTCTCCAAGTTTCTTCGAACTATTTAGACAAATTTTAAGTTTGGAATCCCTCGTTATTATCACGTTTCAAACATCGCAGGATTATTTTCCCTAGCAAACAAAAGCTTTTTGCTATTGTCAAGGGAAAAGAAAATACAAAGAGAAGGGAAAATTGAGGTTTGTGAAAGTTGATAGAGGATAAGAATATCGTAAGATTTCAAGTGGGGAATATATACTTTTTAACAGTGAGTCATGGGAATTTGTTCCTTTGCAAATCGAAAGTTTGGACGGTGACCATACCCATGATAGGGCTATGAGAATACCTTTGATTTGCCACTTCGCGTTTCACCCACTAACATACAATTTGTCCCAACCCAAATCCCATAATCCCATAAGAATAAGGGAATGACACAGTCGTCATTTCACCCAAAGAATATAGTCTCAAACATAACCATATATATATATATATATATATATATATATATATATATATATATATATATATATATATCGATAATATTCATATCTAATAAAATGGGAAGTTCGTTATTGAATATATCTCCACACTCAACTAAACCCCACAAATATCGTCAAACCTATTCAATTATCTCAACTCAACTCGCGTCCAAAAATGCAACTACTAAAAGCTCCCCGCTGGTGGTGCTATCATCTTATTTGTCACTAACTAAAGAACCTGAAAATTTTGAAGGGATTGAGGGGAGCAATTATAGCTTAGTAAGTACATATATCTTTTAAGCAAATCAAGCATTTACTATGCATATTTACAAAATCATACTTATATATATATATATATATATATATGTATGTATGTATGTATGTATGTATGTATGTTGTATGTATGTGTATATCAAATCAAATATGAGCTGCAAATCAGAAATATTCATTTAATTCACCAACACAATTAAAATATCAATGGTCAAATCCATCAATCAATCTTTATCACACATTAATGATCTATTATGTTGATTAATCTCATGCTCAATATCCAACTATGACCATGAGACAACGCTTTGTGACAAGTAGATTAAGATTTCCCTCTTAGCAAAATATCTACCTATAATCAGTCAGTGGATTAACCTAGAAAGATATTCCCAAACCAATATGCATATTGAGAAATCCTATTTGGGTTCGCAATGATAATAAACATCAAATCATCCTCTTCCAATACCAAAACTTAAATCCATAATCTATATCATAAAGCATAATAGATTTCATAAATCAAACCATATATTTTTTCGCAACTCAACTCATCTGTCAATACCTTTGTAAAGTAATTTTCAAATCATTTCATAATTTATTTCATAAATCAAATTCACGAAATAATATGAATAACCTATCGCAATTCCTTTCATAAACACTTCTTGAATCATTTCAAATACCAAATAGGGTAGCAAATACCCAATTTGAAGTTAAGTATCAAATATGTTATGAACATTACTTTGGCCTTTTAACCAAAGCACACCTTGTATATAATATGTCTAATCCTTTGTTCTTTCAAAATATGAGTTTATTAATCCAAACAAGAGATAACATCACTCACCTAGAAATGCCTAAAATCATATTGTTGACACCTAAATTTTGGCGACCTGATCATTCATTTATTTCATACAAAATTAGGGATTAAATTAATTTTTAATCCCTAAACAAAAATATTAGAATTAAATTGCATAGCATATAATTTTAGGAGCATTTATTATTTAGTTTATTGCATTCTCAATTGAACTGGCAATTGAAAAATTTGAGTGAATGGCTCTAAAATTAATTGGACTAAGCCCGTGGTGATGGAAATTTGGTCAAGCTTGTAAATCTTCATGTTGACCGAGAATTGCATGCGCTACGCATGTGGATTGTTCTGAAATTGGAAAGATCATGAGCAATAGGGCTATTATTCCATTAAAATCTCATATATATATGGAGAATTGGTGTTATGGTCCCGATATAGGAAAGGATCTTCTCTGAAAGATGAGAAAGACTAGTCATCTAGGCGGACAATATTTGCAAGAGATTTTCTTTGTTAAATTGGAAAATCAATAGAGAGGGAAAGAATCACGGCCTGGCCATGGACGAAATCAAGCCAAATATACTAGGACGTTGTCAAGAGGAAATAAAATCTCGCCCCTTTCCTTTAGTGCTAAAATTGTTACGTCTATATAAGCGGACAAAGAACAGACAAAAAACGGGGGTTGGCTAATTTTTTCTCGGAGCACATAATCTAGAGACGCACAGAGAGAATCACGTTCTGCCAGAAGAGAAAAAAGGGAGACAGTGGTTTTGTCTTCTTAGATGGTCCCATTGTGAGTTAGAGGGAAAATCGTGAAGTTCCTCTAGCAATTGCACGTGGTCTTCACATCATGGCTTTTCCTCGTGCCATTGTGCACCTTTTGCCGTCAAGCTCACTTATTCCGAAGACCCAGCCCTAACGACCATCGAAGCACCGGCACTCACCAATTTCCCAACGTGTCAGAGATTGTCCTCGCCATGTCATTGCTTTAGCCCCCACCTGAATCTTTCTTGCTGTAGGTTTTCTTAAGTCAAATTGCAGTCCAATCTCGACACTGCCTTCAACGTTTGTTTAGCAACTTCTGCGGTGATTTATTGCCTTCCCAGGCGAAATTTTTAGACGATCTCAACAACTCGTTCCTGCACCTCAACTGTGAACCGCCCACCTTCCGACACTAGCTGCCATTCTTGTTCGTATCCGAACCGAGAGCCCACGGTCATCCTTTACCGAGGAGCACCACCGTGCTGAGCTTCACCCATAGGCCATTACCAATTTACCAGTCATCCGTTGAGTTCAAATTTGGCAATATTACTTACGAAATTAGGTAATTATCTTATGTAAATTTGATTTAGATATTTTACTACCTAATATATGTCTATTAATATCTAAGCATATCTATGAGTGATAGACATATCTCCCAATTAGGATTTATTTCTTAATTTGCAACCGCATATAATCTTTGATTCCATCTATAAGGCTTTAGATGGAATTATTGATTTTGCGGGAATTTTTAAAATTGATATTTGATCTTAAAGGCTTAAGATCAACTCATTGATTTTATTTGTGAAATTTCAAGTTGGTTGGATATTATTTCCTTATTTGCATTGATTTGATGATATATGATCTTGACTGATTTTGTGCTTATCTTACTTTAATTGTTTTATTTATCCCAAAAATACAAAAAGATTGCATTTGCATATCATGTAGTTAGAATTGATTCCTAGATAGAATTGCATGATAGAATAGTTAGATACCTTTCTAATTATATTAGTTAGTGCATGTTTAGATGATAGGTTAGATAATGTCTTGGACTTAAACAGCATGTCAAGATAAATTTCTAAATTTCTAAGTTAAGATAGGATTCAGATTAGTCTATTTCCTAACTTAAAATAAATAATATCTTACTTTAGTTAGATTTTTGTTGTTAGTAATTTTTAATTACTAATTTTTATAAAAAATAAAAAAATATATTATACGCATGTCATATAGATTAGGTTCATGAAATGCATGTCATTTAGTAATTGTTGCTAGGTCTATTTAATCAGAAATTATCCGTCATTAGAATTAGGTCATTTAGTTAAATTGCATGACATATAGCTTAAATTTCATTAAACAAGAGAAAATCCTAAAAGAATTGAGTGATTGCGTGTTAATTAGAAATCATATGTAGGATTGTTGATATGAATTTTGACCTAATATTACAGATGTATGAGGTAAGTCCCGTAATTTATTTATTGCTTTTTTTAGTATTAAATTGGTGGTTTGCGTATCTGCATGGTCACTTCACATGTTAGGAAGGCAAATTGAAATCAATTCAAGTTGTCTACAAAAAAAAAAATTGAATAAAAGAGAAAATTTATTAAAAATGCGTTAGAGAAATCTAGCGTAATGAAATTCTCGAACTCACAATCTCTTGTTCGCAAGAACTTTACTTTACTTAAATTTTTAATCGACCCATCAAAAAATAAATTAGTGATAACTCCTAGATAATAATTTTTTGCATGCTAAATACTTGAATCTAAGTCGCAAATTGATATGGGCTTGGGAGAATCCGACCTAAGTTTAGATTTAGTAATCTATTAGCCAAATCCTATTCACCCGAGATTAGGTCGTGACACATATAACATAAGTTTACAAGTCGGCGGTCTCGTAATCCTATTAATTAAACAAGAATCGACGTCAAAACTACAGAAAATGATACCTCAACTACGAATTAACTAAATTAAGCTCAAACATTGACAAAATGGCTCACACTTGTCAACAAATCGCTTGTCCAAAGCAATTATTTAAAGCTATTGGCAACATGAGGCTCTTACGTGAAACTCTAAAATTTATTCCCGTCAAACCCATGGCTCCATAATGTCACAATTCATGATTTTCATGTAAATTCATAGCTTAATAACTTCAAAACTAGATCTGATAATTCAAATTTCGAATAATTTCGAATTTCGAATTTCGAATTTATATTCTAATTCCAAAAATTCCTCTGGTTAGACAAACAAATAGCTTAAATCCTTACTTGCGAACCAAATAAAATCTTATCGACCAAAAAAAAAAAAATCAAAGTAAATCCAGTTTGGAAAGGTCTCCATGGCGAGTACGCGTGAGGGTCCCTCTTTCCTTTTCCCCCTCTTTTTCTCTTTTTTTTCTTTATTTTGTCTTCCCTTTTTATTTTCTCTTCTACGCGTGCTCCCCCTATTTCTGTTGCTTTTCTTTGCCTCTACATAAATTGTATACTTCCGTCCCTTTTCTTTATTTTTTTACTACGAATTTTTTTGACTTTTTGACCGGTCAAAAGGTCAAACACACACAAATAATACTCTAATTTATCCCATTCTTCTGCTTTAAAGTGCTCGGCAATGTGGATAGGAAATTCATGAAGAAGGCTTGCCCTCTTTCTTCGCTTGCCAACTAGTCTTGTATGGATAACTTTGAGAGGGTTTTGGGACAATGAAAAGTTATATTAGCGTTCAAATAATTGAGTTTTAGTGTAATTTTTTCAAGCAACTTCGAAGTAAAAAAATAAAAAGAAGGCAAAAAGAGGGGGCTAACGGAGAAGCAACGGGATCTTCCTTTTTTGTCGGAACCACCCTCTTCGTCATTTACATCATCCTTCTAAGCTTCCTTGTTCAGATCCAACTTGGCCTGGATCTTCTACCTCCGAGCCTCTGCTGCTGACGGAGAAGCGCAGCCCTCAGCTTCGGCTTGTCTCACTCCCCTTTGTCACGTCCAAAACGGACTGCCCTATGTTCAACAAGCTAGTCGAGACGATGAACACTAACTGAGGACATAAAAAGAATATGCAAATATTAGCAAGAGCTAGATTGGAAGGAAACAAAATCATTAAAGTTGAAAGCATCATTATCAAGATGCTGAAAGCCAATGCTGGTCCTAAGTTGCATTGGGCTTTCAACATTTGCAAAGCCAACTTTGGTCTAAATGTCTTTGCAATTTTGTTACCAAACACCTTTGCTTAGGCACGTAGATCTTTAGGAGGCCCAAAGGTCTTTCCCGAAGCTATGCCAAGCACGCCCTAATTCAATTAGACAATTGTAGACCAAGCAAAAGCTTGAGGTCGTGACATGGAGCCATTCCTTGTGCATATATAAAAGCTGAAAATCCTCCTTCCTTATACAATAAACAGCCTTATTGGGTTTGATTTTGCACCCTGCCTACTACAAATTCTCTTGACTGGATTAGTCAGGAAGAAATAATGGCCCAAAAACTTTATTGGGCTCTCGTAGCCTAATAAGGATGGATTCATGTAGATAATCACAAGGCATGTGCGCTTCTTCCTAATGAAGCAGTTTTAAGAGGGTAATACTTTCAAAAACACCATTCCTTGAAAACAATATTTCTGAACTAAAAATTATTGATATCTTCCCAAACAAAGTTCACCCAAATTAAACTCAGAGGTGATGTCCATATTCGTAATTCACTCCTCCAACCAGGGTTGAACGAAAGTACCGTCCATTTTAATAAGCACGATTAGCTCGAAGTATGAATTTCATAATTTCCCTTGTTCTTATGTATGGTATGGACTCTAAAAACCTATGCAGACATTTACTCTTAGTGAACAAGCTGTTCAAATGAGGACAAAATCAGTCCATTGTTCTTATGATTTTGATACAGTGTTATAGGCAATTACGATAGATTAGAGACGACAAAGTTGTACACGATTTACTAAATCATAAGATACGCTGCTTAAATGATTCATAGGATGAGTTTGAAGTACGAGATTGGTACTTTGTTCCAATGATCAATAAGAATGGTTGTAAGATTTGCATCCACAAATTTCATATTATGCCTATACCTAGCATTAATCTTCGTCAAGGAAAAACATATGATTTGGGTAACAGTGGCGTCGTGCCGGCTGGACTTGGGCTCCACCAACATCGCGTCATTCAGCCACAGCCGTTGAATGACCATTCCAGCACCGCGGCAATTCTTTAGCTTTTGTCGACCCTTAACATCGTGAAGGGAGACAAGTCAACAAAGAGCAAACTTTAAAGAAGCTTTTAGCAAAGGAGAAGTTCCCTCCCGACCATCTTTCCAAGCACCTACGTAAAGCATCCAGTTCTTCGCCCTCTACCTTCCTTCGCTTAAAACGAAACCTACAGCGTTCGTCTTCCTCGGCCGAACCGGGGACTCATTCGGCTCCGCAGATTTTCACAGCTCGCCGTCGCAGAAATGACTAACGTACGGTAGTCTCCAGTTACACGTTGTTGCTTTTTGATACTCTCTTCCCCGTTTGCGGGCTTGAACGATTTGGTGGCCTCTTTGTTCTTGTTTTTGCGAGTAGGTGGTGGAGTTGAAGGTGGGTCTGCACTGCGAAGAGTGCATCAAGAAGATCCTCAAAGCAATCAAGAAGATGGAAGGTAATCTCGCTCCAAGCGTAGTAACACGCTCCGAAATGACAGATTCTTTCTTTTACTTTGGAAGCAGCCGAGACGCTTGTGCTCGTGTTAATTCGCAAAACGAATTGCAGATGTCGATACTTATGACGTGGACGTGGAGCTGAACAAGGTGACCGTGACCGGAAACGTGACGTCGGAGGCAGTGATCAGAGCGCTTCACAAGATCGGAAAGCAAGCGAGTAGCTGGGGATCGGACGATCAAACTACTTAAAAACTACGGGAGTACTTTCGCGCTAGGGATCGATCGATTGACGGGGACAATCGCCAGACTCCAGACTCCAGGTAGAGCAAGAGGGATTATCATGGTCGTGAATGGTCAAAATTCGAAGTTGTACGCTATTTATCCGCCACGGATAATCAGATCCGCGTGTAAAGTGCCATGTATATGAGCGGTTTCCTTGTCGCCGATGATCGAATTTTCCAATTTTTTTCCCCGATTTTCATTGGTGAATTCAGTACATATTCCAATTACATGAGCTAAAACGACAGAGTCAGAAGACGATACCTAAGAACAGAAACACAAGACGCCTCTATTTACAAAAGCAGTAAGCCAACAGTAGCTGAATTCAAATTCAATTCACAGCCTAAACGCAATGAACTCGACTCGGCCTCGTTCCAGCCCACACCCAGTGAGTCGAACTCGAACCTAGCGCGGCTGCTGAATCGTCCTCGGGCAAACCCTCGAGCTGTTCACGATCTTCGGCACCTTCTCCACGTACCTCGGCGCGCGAGCCTCGCGTCGCGTCTCATTCCACTTCAACCCCCCGATCGAAACCAGATCTCCACAGCACCCTCTCCATTCCTCCTTTCCCTCTGCAAAAAAGCAGCAAAAAAACAAAAACCATTTTTTTCAGTTTCTTTTCTCGACCCAACCCACGAAATGGTCGGATCCCGACGTCGCCAGAAGTTTCGGGTCTCGAGTACTTACGGTCGGCGAGGGCTTGATCGCAGTCGTCGAAGAGTGAGTCGAGGTCGGGGAGGGCCAGATCGTCGTCGTCGTCGTCGTCGCAGGCGGCGGAGAAGAGGGGGTCGTCCTGGGGGTCGCAGAAGCGCTCCTCGAGCCAGTAGTCGCGGAACCACGGTGAGGTCTGGACCAAGGCCCACCACTCGTCGGAGAAGTCCTCCACCGCCCGGTACGCCAGCGGCACGAACAGCGGGGCGTGGGGATTCAGCGTGGAGGGCGTCGGGAGGGGGCTCGTCCTCGAGATCACGTCCATTGTCGCCACTTCGATGCTGGGCGCAGGATGCGGAACCGGTCGCGAAGCTCGGTCGTGGTTGTTACAGGCTAAGAGGGAATCGGCTGAAGTGGAGCAACAAAGCTTACGAAGATAAAGAAGATAAGGGGACGCTAACGTACCTTCGAGCCCACCGTCGTTATATATAACTGAGTAAAAAATATATAATTTTATTCAACGAGTTAGATGGGCGGCCCACGGGAATGAGAGAGAGAAAGAGAGAGGGCACTATGATTTTCTTTTTCTTTTTCAATCCACTATTAAAATATCGATATACTATGGACAAATAAAGAAATGATTAAAAATTATGGAAAACTCCGTGATGCATATATATAAAAATTTCAAATCAATATATACATGATAAATTTATTTTACATTGATTGTCGATTTTATTATTTATCTGTTACAAATGGACTGGTGGTATTAATTTAATTTAATAAAAATCAATGAATGATAAAAATTTTAGTAATATTTGAGATTTAAGATAGTTGTTGGTAAATTTATCATATATATATATATTTAAAAAGTCTTTTGTAATATTAATCTATAAAAAAATCTTAATAACGTTCTTTGAATCATTTAAGTGAGGTATATGAAACTATCCTGAATCACATGAATTTAGTTGAACGAACTACTGAAAGATGGCCGAATAGGCTCTCTTAACTCTATCCAAAACTTCTCTTTTTCCAATGCTAAGAGGAACAAAAGCTACTGGCCAAGATACTCACTAAAAAAGGACAAAAATGGACAGATAATGCAGTTGTGAAAAGAAGGTCGTTCAGACTACGGGAGCGTGGGGCCCACGTGCAATGAGTGTGTGGGGTGCCCCGCGGCCGGTCCCGGAAAATGCCAGTGCGCCGCACCTGCACCGCACTCAGTTTTGCCCCGGCTGGATGCCGCCAAGCGGTATCAAAAACAAATTCCGGCTTACTATTTTCCTTAATTTTCTTTCTGAAATATCCTGATACTTATCGAACATTTTCTGGAGAATTTAATGACGCGTAAATGGCGACAAGATGTGAAAAATATTCGCCCACTGCCTTTGTTCGAAGTATCCATATCTAACGGGACAGAATGAGCAAATACTATTCTTTTCTTTTTGGAAATTGGCCAACTGAAAAAGTCGGATGGACAAGATTGTGGCAACTAATTGCCACGTGGTTGCGGGATCTTATGTTTTCCTTTGTTCCTATCCACAGCATAGGTATTAGCGCGAATCCGTTTCCCCACGTGACACGTCATCGTTCTCATCCATTTGTCACGTGGCTCCGTGCCGGAAGAAAGGACAAGCCCACAGGTCGTCGAAAGATCGCCATTTCTCTCTCCCGAACATAATTCAAAAAAGATAAGCAGTTAATGAATATTAAAACAATTACATAACGGCGTTCCATCTATTCTATAACCCCTTCGGCTTAGAAAGAACCTACATCGGGGTGCGTTTGGAATCAACTTTGCAAAGGACTTTAGGCTTCTAAAGATATTTGAGCTAAAGTTAGGGTGTTTGGGAACAACTTTAAAATTCCCATTAGGTCCAAAGCTTCGGCTTCTCCAAGGCTGAAAGTCAAGGCAGGTGAAGGAGTCTTTGGGGCTTTCAGCCAACTTTTCTCGCATCTGTGGCGACTGTTCACTTTTTAAATTTTCTTCCAAAACTATCATCACCTATTATTGATTTTTCCGATTTTGCCCTCGTCATTGTACTGTTCATCTTCTTCTCCGTTGAAGGCCGATGACGTGTTCCTTGAAGCTGTGAGCGGCCGCCAACGACTCGGCATGGTCGCAATGGCCCAGGCGATTGTCGCCGGGGAGTGGTGCAACCGCCACCCTGTTTGGGTCACGGCGATCGCCGTGGGTTGTGGCGAGGTTTGGGTCGCCGACCTCACCGCAACCCAGATCTGAGGACGGTGAGGTCCTCCCGCGACCTCACCGCCCCAGATCTTGGTCGCGGCGATCATCGGAGGTCGCGCAACCTCACCATGACCCGGATCCGGGGGCGGCGAGGTCGCGTGACCCCGCCGTGACCCAGATCTGGGTCGCGGCGGGGTCGCCCGATGTCCAGCAACCCTCGCCGATGGTCTTCAGTGGTCGCCCGACGTCCGGCGACCCTCGCCGGTGGCCCGACGACCGGCGACCCTCGCCGGTGGTCTTCAGTGGATGTCCGGCGGCCACCTGCCCTTGACGGTCAATTTTTTCTTTTCTTTTTCACCAAAGCCCTTTATAAATGTAATTCCCCAAAACACCATTTTGCTTAAAGGTACTTCAAATGGGCTTTCAAACTACAATTTACCAAACATACTTTGCATTTTGGAAAATACCTTTAACTCAAAGGTCTTTGTATTTTCCTAAAAACTTTCCCCAAAAGACTTCCTAAACGCACCCATCATCTATAATAGATGAGAGTTCCAAAGTAGGACATGACATTAGGGGTGAGCAGCGGTCTAGGGTCGACCCTGGACCGGCCCAACCCTGCCAATCCTGGTCCGGTTCCAAAGGGGACTGGGTTGGTCCTCGGTCTTGAAATTTCAGGACTGCGGGTTGATCCTCGGTCCTAAGAGTTTTGGGTCGGTCCAACCCTGGACCAACCCTGTATATATATTATATTACATTATATTATTTATAATTCTTTTATATATTCAAACCTAAGTAAAATGTCTATTATAAAACCTAAGAGTTATGGTGAGATGTTCTATCAATAGCACTAATAGTAATTTCAATTTAAAACTTTTGTTGAGTATTAATTATGTGTCATTTGTTTTGTTTTCGTGTGTTTAGAAGTTCAAGTGAATTAACAAGATGTGAAGTTATATATTCATGGTTTATATTAAGTATTTTGAACTTTTTATGGTTTAATTATATTTTACTAATGAATTTCAGCGGCACTTTACTTTTCAATTTGTGTCAAATGGTAGAAGTTTTTGAAGAGTAAAGTAGTACTGTAGTTGTTACGGTGATTTGCTAGTTAAGTGGTGTGAAGCTCATTTTTTGGTTGAGTGGACTCTACATGATCAAATGCAAGGAAACGCTTTTGCATATGGTGTTATGAATATTAAAGATAGATGATTACAAGAACTTTCCATCTTGTCCCATATTTCGATGAGCGGTTAGCAGGTACGAAATTTCTATTATTGTGTTATCTTAAAATTGCTGAATATGTATTGGTATTTATAGTTTAGTTGCACAGTGCTACATTGTTGATGGATGTGTAATTTGAATTTGTAGGTTTGCTTTTTTAGGAAGTATAAAAAACAAGACAAAAAAAATTATCGATCGGTCCCGAGTTGACCTTGGAACCGAATCGAACTCATTGGGTCGGTCCACTCCTTGGCCTCAGGCTCAATAGGGTCAGTCCTCGGTCCTAAAAATTGAGGACCAACACTGTACGGGTTGGTCCTAGGGTTAGGGGGTAGCCCAGACCAACCCGGACCGTGCTCACCCCTACATGACATCACATATGGAGGGATTGGGCATAATTAGTAATTTTGGCATTAGAAGATATTGTTGGCCGGGTAATTATTATAAAAGATGATATCAATTTTATAAGAAAACTACTAATATTCCACAATGCAAGGAAAGTCATTGATATAATACTAAACATCATGAATATTTTTGAAAGGTGAATAGCTACATAAAAAATAGCGTCTTCTTAAGAAAGAACTCTAAGAAAATGAAATACTCGGCCGATCAATACTAGATCAATACTAACTAGAGATGAGCATGGTTCTAAGTAAAATCTAAAATCAGATAATTAGACCGGTGAAAACTTATCCAATTCTAGATTCTAATGTATGCATGATAAGTTTCGGGTTCAAAAAATTACAGAACTCATTTCGACAACAAGTATCTAACTTCTAAGAACCTTGAATATGAAACAAGTTTTTGTGTTTTTCTTAATTTACATCCTTGCAATGCATAATATGAAATTACTGATATGAATATCCATTTTATAACTAAAACTTTCATTTTGTTAATGTTTCATATTTTGTGTGTGTCTAAATATAAGTTATGGTTAATAAATTGTAGGAACAAGTGGTGGTCATTAAAAGCGATAAAGCACTATAGTCATTCAATTAGTAATACGGATGGAATCTACATAGACCATGAAACCAATTTTGAAACCTATGATATGATGAGTTATTTTACGATATGCAAAGTAGATTCAATGTTTCGGAAAATGAAGGACACGTTATAGGTTCAAAATTCCAAGTGGAATCTATATGAAATTTGGAATTGAAATTTGGAGTCACTCACCCCTAGTCATAACTTAACTCTTAGTACATAAATATTTCATAAAAAAAAATGAATGAATTGTATTTTGTTATCTCTTCATTATCTCGGGATATTTACACTTCCTTGATCTCATAGAATCATTTTTTCTTTCTTTTAGTTGTTGAATCTCTTCTTAATTGTTTAATGTGTGATATTCTAAATCCTTGTTACTACTGAAATCGAAATGATATTTGGATTGATTAGTAAATCCTTTCAATTGGTTAGGATTAATTATTTGAATAAAACTAGATCTCGTAAAATCATATTGAATATTTGACATTACATTTCGTACCTCACTAAAAAGATAATCTTCATTTACCAACCTCACATTATCTAATCAAGTCCAATTATCTCTCGATATGTTCCTCAAAAAATCTAATTTAGAGTGGATTCTTCCCCAACTAAGGAAGACGCAACTTTTTCCATCTGATTGCTCTCTCAAGAAGGATATTGACATTTTGAATGATTCAAATAAGGAACACTTACAATACGTCCTTTAGCTTAGCTTATTCATGTTTTTTCTTATATTCTATTTTCTATTTGTTTATATTCATTTTCTTCACTCCCACATGATGAAAAAAAGTAAAAAGTCTTAAGAAGCAAATGATCAAATTTGACCACTGTACGTTACCAACATCAAGAAGTGGAATAATCAAGAATTTCAAGTGACTGACCGAGTCACTAAAGTAGTTAAAATGGTGATAAATCCCAATTTTTTAAAAAAAGTCCCATAGAAAGTACATTTATTTCCAATCTCCAGTAAAAGTAAAAAAAATTAATCCATTATAATTCTCTGTTAGTTGGGTTAATGGATCCGGAAATGATAAAGGAATGTAGGCATGAGATGATCATGATTCTTTTGTTAATACATACTCCTATTATATTCGTAGTCTTTGAAAGATGAGAACCAATTATGTGCTATCCACATCGAGAATTCAAGTACTGTATACGTCATTAGTTCGATGCTTTGTAGTAACTATCCATGATAAGGAACTTGCAAAATGCATTTGTTTATCAAAAGAGATTCATTATTCTCAATATGCTTATATTTGTTTAAGCAACATGTTTATATCTATGGTCAAAACTACTTGTTTCATTCTCTTATTCTAGCTGTGAGGTACGAGTCAAAGGAGAAAAATAGAAGTTATGTGCTGAGTCGGGGGATAGCATTTCTCTTATGCTCGTCCATTGAGTTTTGAACCAAACACGTGAAAGATAGATAGAGAGGTAGGAATTTATCGAATGAACCACATCCTTCATATATATCAAGACTATTGATGAAAAGGGACTGGGGAAAGCTTGAATCTAATTCCTTAAGCGATTAATAGAGGGCAATTAAAATTCCTGGAGAGTGCTACATTTGTGCGTTGAAAATACTACCGAACTTGATGTTGAGAAGTCAAAAGCAGCAAATAGGAAGCCGAAGCAAGAGCCATTTTTTTCCCTTTTCAATTAACGAGGAGGTCCGCGGCCCTCCGAGCACTTCACTATATTTTGATCGAATGCAACGATCTCCCCATCCCACGACACCCGAGCAATTATTTTGCAAAGGCCGCGAGCCTACGTTCTCAAGGGCGTTCGAAGAGGGAAGTGCACGGGTGTCGAAAGCTAGACCCTAGACCCATTTTTGCGCACGCGTACTCTTCTCCTTTCATCTGCATCATTACACCAGGACCAAACGTTGCAGTAAAAGAAGCCAACAGCATCCGTATAAGCCGAAGTGTCGGGAAAACTTGAAGGGGCTCTCCTCCACAAGCCCTCCAACAATCCTCACTTGAAGGTCAACCGTGCAAAAGTAGAACGCCAAAATGCTTGGCCCTCTCAACCCCTCCCTCTCTTTTTCTCTCTCTATCTCTCTCTCTCTCTCTCTCTCTAGCCCTGCTTTTTTCACTTCTTGTGTCCTTTTGGGTCTTGTGAGAAACAACAAAAAGCGTTAAAACGTGAAGGAATGGATAAGTGGGATCGTAAGGAGGGTCTTTCAAGAACAATGAACCAACTACTGTTAATGAACAGGACGGTCGTGTGCCAGGATATGTACCAAATAAGGGGGAAGAGCATATGGCTCCGGCAGAACCCCCTGAATCTCCCGACCCCGCTCCTCATGTTTCAGCTCACCATCATCTTCTTCGTCAGCCGGCTCGTCCACTTCGTCCTCAAGCCGCTCGGTCAGCTCACCATCGTGTCGCAGCTCCTCGTACGGTCCCCATCTCTTTCCTCTATCTTCGATGTCCATTCGATGTAGTCGTCGTCACTGTCGATGGATTGATGCTGAGAAGGCACTGTGAACGATGCATGCTGGAAACTTTTAACAGCTCGATGCTCATGTATCTGCTGAAATGATGACAGGGAGGAATTCTGCTGGGACCCTCCGTTTTAGGCCGCAGCAAGGCTATGGCGTCGATCATATTCCCCGCGAGGAGCGAGACAATCATCGAGACGCTCACGATGTTCGGCGTCATGCTCTTCCTCTTCTGCCTCGGGGTGAAGATGGACCCGGCCACGATGATGCGGCCGGGGCGCAAGGCAGTCTTGATCGGCTCCTCCATGTTGATCGTCTCGTTGGTCGTCCTGCTCGTCCTGGCTACGGTCCTGCAAAACCACCTCGCCATGGGCTCGAGCCTTAAAGAGGCATTGCCGTATGTCGCAGGCCTGCAGGCTCTGACGGGCTTTCCGGTCATCTCCTCCTTGCTCATCGAGCTTAGGATCCACAACACTGACCTGGGCAGGCTCGCCATCTCCTCGTCCATGGTCTGCGACTTGATAGGGATCGCATTGGCGGCCATAGGGTCAGGGATCGGGGATAGTGGTGGTCGCGCAAAGGCGTCCGGTTTGTCTATCGCATCGGCAGTAGCGCTTCTGCTGATTGTTGTTTATGTATTTAAGCCGCTGATATTGCGTATGATACGCGATACTCAACCCGGGAAAACCCTCGACGAGGCCACTTTGATGTATGTCGTAGTGCTCGTCCTTTTGACGGGGCTCGCCGGTGAGAGCTCCGGCCAACACTATCTCGGCCCTCTATTCCTGGGCTTGATCGTCCCGGACGGACCGCCGCTGGGCACGGCCATCGAATCGAGGCTAGAACTCTTCACATCCAGCTTGCTCTACCCTGCGTTTGTGTCGGTGTCAGGGTTACGCACCGACCTGTTCCAAATTCGCTATGAGTCTCTCTGTATCCTTTCTGCTATGTTCGGCGTCTCCATCCTCGTCAAATTCGGGGTGGTAGTATCGACCGCACTCTACAGCAAGATTCCCTTTCGAGAAGCCATTGTTCTCGGTCTCATCTTGAACGGAAAAGGCATAATTGAGCTCGTGCTCTACAACGTCTGGCGAAATGGCAAGGTAATCTCTCATTTCTGCGCATGCAGCCGTTGATTTCTGCACTTACATAGTTCTAGAAGATGTCGGATTCGAGCAGCCCATAGATGAACGAAAACATGTGTTTATGTAACGTCAATTGCTTTGCCATCATGTTGAGATAATCTGAAACTTGTGTATGGCAGGTCCTAACGACTGAACTGTTTTCCCTGTGTGTAATATCAACTATACTGGTGACAGGAATCACAACCCCTCTTGTGAAAGCCCTCTTTGATCCTTCAAGGCAATTCATATCGGCCAAAAGATCTTCGATCCAGCATAGCAAGCCCAATTCCGAGCTCCGGATTGTCGTCTGTGTCGACAGTCACGACAGTATCACGACAATCTTAAACCTCCTAGAGGTATCCCATGCTTCAGAGAGCCCAATCGCAATCATGGCAATGGTGCTGGTAGAGCTCATTGGCCGAACCACCACCATGCTCGTGTGCCACAGGGATCGAGTCATCGACTCTAGCTCAATCACGTCTGGGCACATTATTAATGCTTTCAGGAACTATGAGCACCAACGCGAAGGGCGCGTCACGGTGGAGACGTTCACTGCCATATCTGATTTCGATACCATGCATGTCGATATATGCCAGGTGGCCCTCGACGAGAGAGCGAGCATCGTGATCGTCCCGTTTCACAAGCAGTGGGCTGTCGATGGCCAAGTAGGCAAGGTAAACCGACATGTCCAGATCATGAATCTACATGTCCTAGAGCAAGCGCCGTGCTCGGTTGGGATCCTCATAGACAGGGGGATCGTGAGGGGCACCCTTCCAATCCTGACGAGCGAATCCACATTCAACGTCGCGGTCCTCTTCATCGGCGGCCCAGATGATGCGGAGTCACTTGCCTATGGTTCCAGGATGGCGAAACACGAGAACGTCATCGTGACGGTCATTCGCTTCCTTCTCTTCGGGAGTGAGAACACGAAAGACCGGAGGATCGACACGGAACTGATCTACGAGTATAGGCATGTCAACATGGGGAACGACAGATTCGTCTATGTGGAAGAGGTGGTGAGAGACGGGGCGGCCCTAGCTTCATTCATCGGAAAAATGGTGGAAGGTTACGATCTGATACTGATCGGGAGGCAACACCAGGCCTCCCCGATTTTCATGGGGCTCGAACAGTGGAGCGAGTGCCCCGAGCTCGGCATCCTCCCCGACATGCTCGCGTCGCCGGACTTTGAGAGCACGGCCTCAGTCCTGGTGATTCAGCAACAAAGAATAGGAGGCACTCTGCTGGCCAGCCACGCCGTGCAGTCTGCGATGCATCCTAGGGATCAGGCATTCGCTCCGACCGTCGGCCCTCGGGACGAGGCAGCGAGGTCTTCATGGAGCATCTCCATAGATAAGCGAGGCAGGACTTGAGGAAAGTCTATTTATCATGGTCCTTTCAGCCGTACAGATCTTGCTACTCTAGTTTGAATGTTGCTGTTTCCTAGTTTTCGACTGGCTGTTCAAATGCAAAGATGGATCAGTCATGTTGCTCCATCCCGGAGGATATAATATTTATTTGGCTTAATCAGAGATAAATGATATGACCGTCCACATAGATGCACCTTCTCATATGTAATTAGGTAAATACCATGAAAACCCCAAATTAATACATCTTATCACAAATTTATCTACAATCGATACATTTATGATAAATTTACCCTCAGTTAGCTTCATTTAAATTATATTAATATTACGAATAATCCCAAATTGGTATATTTACGACACGTGTCATCTAATTTAGCAATTTGATGGATAAATTTATCATAAATGCATCGATTTAAAGTTTTTAGCGATCAAAACTTAATTTGGGATGATATCATTATAGGATTTTTTGCAATATTAAATTTATGTAATTTCATTTTTATGGCAACTAAAGAGCGCCTGCGTAGGGATGGACAGCTAGGAGGAGCTGAGGGGTACTCGTGGTCCCTGTTCCCCATGTCCAAAAATATCCTCTTGTATCGGTAAATTTTCCCTTACGAAACATATTTTTAGAGTTTTTAAGTAAAAAGTTTTGCCTCAACCTACATATTTAGGTCTTCTACATATATATATATATATATATATGTGTGTGTGTGTGTGTGTAGTCTTAGATAAACAGGCAACTTCCACTTTCGGTATGAAATTCAATGTGTCGTGACAAACGAGTTAAAAAATTATCTTGATTGATATTTTTTTTTTTACATGCTTTATTTTTTAAGGAAAAAATTGTCAAAAAAGTCATAAATCTATTATATGCAACTAAGTCGATTCTAACTTTTTAAACTGTGCCAATTTAATCATAGACCATTTAGTTGTATTAATTTAATCCAAAACTTTTTAACAATTTGTCAAACTAGTCCTAAACACTTTAACAAATTGCTAATTCAATTATTCCAGCTAGTTTTTGTAGGATATTGCTAACGTTGCGATCTAGTCAATGTCAACTATCTTACGTCAAGAAGCCAACACTCACATTGTCTTAATGCAAAGTGATCGATGCTGATGTGGATAATTTTTTACTTTTTTTAAGAAAATGATTTTTTTTTTTAATTTTATCTTTTCTTTTTTCCTCCTCTTCTTACTTGAGGTCGGTGGTCTTGTGGGCTTGGTCAACCCTCGTTGGATTTGGCAAGGGCTGCGACCCACACCAAGGGCTTGTGGGGCAACAACCCTTGCTTAGTTGTCAGCGAAGGTTGTTAGCCTGGTGTAAAAAGAGGGGAAAAAAAAGAAATAATTCTTTTTTTCAAATTTTTAAAAATAAAAAAATTACCAGTATGGGCATAGGCTACTTACAATAGTTGGCCGACGCTGAGTGAACTACAATATTAGCAATATTCGACCAAAATTAGCTAAATAGATTAATTTGACAATTCGTCAAAATGTTTATGATTAGTTTGGCATATCGTTAAAACATATAGGATTAAATTGACATAATTAAAAGGTTCGTGACTGAATTATAGAGTTATCAAAAAGTTTGTGATTGAATTAGCACAATTAAAAAATCTAGAACTAAATTGATCACTATATAATAGATGTCGCGACTAAATTTTCGGGTGCACCACCTAAGATTTGGCTAATGGATTGTTAAGCCTAGACTTAGCTCGGGCTCTCCCAAGCCCATACCGACTCGCAATTTAGGTTCAAGTTATTAACATGCAAATGATTTTTCAATTAGGAGTCGCCACTAATCAGTTTACGGTAGGTCGATTAGACACCTAAGTAAAATAATTGGAAGATTATTTTACTCCTACGAACTAGAGACTTTGGGTACGGAGACTTGGTTACACTAGACTATCCTAGTGCCATTTCGGTACCTTTTTCTTTTTATTTTGAAAAAATGTTTTGTAGGCAGCTTGAATTGATTTTAATTCACTTCGTGATCATACAAGTGCACAAACTACTAATTTAACATCAAAGAAAGCAAATAAAAAGATGCAGGACTTACTTCATAGCAACGAAAGCATCTGCAGTGTTAGATCAGAATTCACATCAGCAATCCTAGATATGATTTTTAATTAACAAGTAATCACTCAATTTTTGCTTTCATTTTTTAATGAGAATATAGTCCATATGCAATGCAATGCAGTGTTTCTAACCTAACATGAAATAATATGGCATGGCAAAATGTCTTAAACTATATGAATGAGTAAAGATTTTTTTTTTTTTTTTTTTTTGATTTTTAATGAGCATGCAATAATTAAATATGCAATCTAAATTAAACCAAAATGACCTAATTCTAATGACGGGCAATTTCTAATTAAATGACCCTAGCAATAAACCCTAAATGACGTGCATTTCATGAATCTAATTCTACATGACATGCTTTTCATGAATTTAATCCTATATGACGTGCACATGATTTTTATTTAACAAAAATTCATAATTAAAATCACTAAAAATGAAAATCCAACTAAAGTGAAATACTATCTATTCTAAATGCTTTATAAACATGCATTTTAAAAAAATAACCTATCATGCAATTCATCTAAATATCTATCTAGACCTAAAATAAAACATACAATTTTATCTAACATGCAATGACGTGCAAAGAATGCCCTAATTCTAATTTTTTCCTTTTTTTTTATGAAATTCGAAATTAAAATTAAACATGCAATTCAGATAAAAAAAAACTAACATCCTAAATGAATGCACTTTTTCCTTTTTCTTTTTCATGACTCAAAATAAAATCCCTATTCTAATCAAGCAAGATAATAAAAAGAACAAAACCTAATCCTAATTCATTTTTTTTTTTTTACCTTTTACAAAAATAAAACTGATTCAAACACCACAATATCAAATCAAACAAGATAAGATTGATATTCGAAAATTGGCGAACCATATCTCGCGCATGAGATCGGGTTGACCAATTTTAAAATTAAATCACGAATCGAATCTTGGGCATGAGATCGATTGTCGATTTTTGCATGGGATTGCGAGTCAGATTTCGGGCGCGAAAATCGGACTGACAATCCCCAATTTAAGAGGCAATTTCATGTCGGAATCTCAATCAAACATTAAAGAATAATTCCACTAAAAGAAAAATAAAACGATAATAAAAATAAAAAATAAAATGAACTACCTAGATTAGATGATTCTCAGCGGCAAAGGACTCACGAACCGCGGCGATTACACGGCTCACGGTGTGGGCGAGCTCGCGGAGATGGAGCTTACGGCTAGAGATTTCGCGGACGTTGGCAGAGGACGCGAGCTGAAATCAATAGTCAAGGATGACTTCGTTTGGCCTCAACCAAAAACAGCGTATCCCACCAGGTGGTGTTCCACGTGCCTCTCTTCTCTTCACTACTCAACTATATGAATTATGTTATCCCCACGTGAAAACTCAACCTGCATGAAAAAACATTTAAAATAAATGGTTGAAGAATCACGCTGCAACCCACGATAAAGGCAAGTTGGGTGTTAATAGCAGCTGGCTTCGTCGTTGACGCGGATTGACGATCGTGGGTCAGTGTTGGCGCTTGGGACAGCAGCGGTGTTGTTGGACTACTCGCGGCATTGAAAGGCTGAAACACGTGGCCGTCAGAGTTGAGCGTCGTTGGGATTGCTCGTGGCGTTGGGATGATAAGCTTCGTGTCCGAAAACTGCAAGAGCTAATCCGGGCGTTCGCTGGAACTTCAACGCTGGGGCAAGCCGAGGCGGCAAACGGCAGGGACGAGACGTCTACTGCCACCGGGAGGATATGGGTTTGGCATTGAGCTAAGGTGAGCAGTGGCTTCACGTCTGGATGGGGACGCCATGGAATAGCAACTCGGTCACGGCTTAGGGATTTACGGCGAGAGCAGTGCTCGGCCCATGATATTGAGGCATGGCAGCGACAGTGGGAGCCTTGGAGTGGTTTGTCAATGATTGATAACCTGCAAAACAGAGGAACAGCTCCACAACAAGGTGAAAGATCAGCAACGGTAACGGCAGATCGTCGCGCGGTGTAGGCTGGGAGACAGCAGATTCTCGATGTTGAAGCTCGGTGATGACGGTGTTCGCTGGATGTTCACCAGAGTTGCTGGGAACTTGCTGCAAGAAGCGTTGCAGCAAATTGGAATCCTCCGGGCAACTCACCAGCGGACTGTGACATGCCAAAGCGACTGCCGGTGTTCTCTGGAGCCACTAATCTGTTAAGGCAGGGGCTGAGGTGGACAGGATTACTGAATCACTGGTGCAGCGCCATGGATCTGCAGGAACTTCCGCAGGGGTAGTCAAGATGCGCGCTTGAGGCGAGGACGGCTTTGATTCTCATTCAGGACGTCTAGAGTTCATTAGATTGAGTTGCCGTTGATGGGGCAGGCGCTGATGTAGCGCAGCAGGGACTCGGCCAGGCAGGGGCGTCAAAGCTGGGCTAGACCAGCCAGGAAGAAACTGCGCGGTGGTGCTCGGAGGCGGCGAGCGACGCAACAGCGGCAGTCGTCGGGGGCTGCGGTGGCAGCCGAGGAGCTTGCATACGCGGGAGGCCGAGCAGCAGCGGCGAAGGAGACGACCTGTTCCTCTTCTGCTTCCGTTTTCTTCTTCTTTTTGACCTTTCGGTTTTTCTCTCTCCTGCTGCTACACGTATCCCTCTGTCTCTTCTCTGTTTTCCCTCTGACCTGCTGACTTTTCCCTTCCCTCAGCAGCTTTTCTTTTGTGTCGCCCTCTCCAAAGATCGAAGGACAACACCCTAAAACCCTTTTTCCTCTCTTTTTATTCTCTCTTCTTCGAACCCTAGAGGAGCCCCCCAACGAAAGAGCTTTTTTCTCTCAACAGCCGTGTATTCAATATGTGTGGCCCTCTCGAACCCTATTCGTTTTTCTCTATTTATAGACTACCAATCAGGGTTTTAATCTCTTTTTCGAATCAACATCCGTAATATTTTTTTACCAATTTCGTCTCATACTGATAAGGATTCAAAATTAAGATGAATTTTCTCTCTAAATCCAAATCTTTCAAAGCCAAATCGCAATATTCTTTTACCCATTTGCCCTATTTAAAACAAAAATTCATATCCGGTCAAAATTTCAAAATTAATTTTCCCACAAAATAATTTTCGATCATTAAAAAAAAAACATGGGCTTGGGCCAACTTGCTCGTTTCATGGGCTCAGTCCAACTAATTTGAAACCATCCACCACCACCGGTCCAATAAAATGCAAATAAAAAATGCACCTAAATCTATATGCTATGCAATTAAAATTTATCCCCTAATTTCCTATGCAATAAATACATAAATTAAATCGCCAAAATTTAGGTGTCAATAATAGGTTTATGATTTTTTTTAACAATTTTCCCTTATTATGAAGAATCACTCTTCCTTTGTATTCATCATCTTTACTACCTATTAAAAAACTTTAACATCCTATCAAACTTAGTAATTGCGTTTCATTCTTAAACTAATTTACAATAAAATATAAATGTAATTGTTATTTCCCGTGATTTCGAGCTTCTCAAATCTCAGTTCCACCAATTTTTTCGCACGTAAAAAGATTCCCGAGCTACTCTTTATAACCTGTCTCCCCTAATATTTAATTACATTAGTCTAAAACCTCCACTATCTCTAATCTGGTAAAAGCGGCCCCTATTTCTTTAAGTTTTCAAATAAAATTCCAAGGCACTCTTTATGAAAATATTTAAATATAAATTATATCGATATGAAAACATTTTTGTTGATAAATTATTTGAAAAATATAAGCGATCTTTTTATTTATTTTTTGCGAAATAAATGTATCCTAAATCATTTCATATATTTTTGTTCGGATATTTTGGTACATTTCAATAATTGGAATTTGGAAAAATTCTCAAAAGCATTTTTGGCACACGTTGCACCATGGCTACTAAAGAAAGTTCATGTAAAGGGCATGTGCAAGTGCAAGGAGCCGAAGGTCTAGAGACAAGTGTAGCTTCTTGTTGCTCGCAAGTCACGTTCTATCTATCTCAAAGTAAGTTGGAAACGATTTATTAATTTTTGGAACTTGAAATTACTTTGCACAAATAAAATGTAAAACTTACTTGTCTCAATCAGTTCCAACCGATCAATTTTTTTATTTCGTTTTTAGTTAATCAAAATGATTATTTGTCAAAAGCAATAGTCCATAAAAAAATAAGCACATATAATAAAATAGATAATAAAAAGTTCAAAATAAATAATTACGTTTTATCGATTTCTCATTCTGGATCTGATTCTTCAGTTCTCGATTTGATTCTTATCCATAAAAAGATAAGCACATATTGAATTGGTAAAAACAGGAACTTGAAACTGATTCCTATAGCTGTTTCAATCGTTCCCAGTTTTAATAGAAGGGATTAACTTATAGTACGAGCATCAATTAAGGGCCAAAACAGAAATAACAACAAAAAAAAAAAAAAAGAAAAAAAGAAATGATCGTGAAATCTGTTGACGTGACTGGCCCCCGATCTCCTCGCCCCCTGGGAGCGGTCACGCGTCCGCGCCTCGGCGGGGATATGAAAAGATCAGGCCGGCGCCCTGCGGGGAAACACAAACGCCACGACGGGGACAAAAGAGTAAAATCAGAGAGTAAAATCCCACGCCCCACGCCCCACGCCCCCACGTCCCACGCGCCTCTCCGTGCGTAGGGGCTGAGGAGGACTCGTTTCAAGCGAAGGCGGGGCTCGTTGCGCGCCTCGTTCGCTTTTCCACTTCCGCCACCATTTTTGGCAACTGCTCTCTCGCCCTCTCCCTCTCTCTCTGCCTGCTTTTGCGCTTAGAAAAGTAGCCTGCTTGAGCTTCGGTGCAAGCTCCAAGGCTTCTCCATTCGCGGTCGCTCGTCGAAGCGTCACGGTTCTCTTGGCGCTGCTTCCGCTCTCGGCTTTCGTTCTCGGCATCGTGCAGCTCGCTGATCGGCGATCGGCGATCGGCGATCCTCTCAGGTGAAGATTTACTCTTTTTTTTTTTTTTTTCGGTTTCGGTTTCGCGTCTCGCGAAGTCGAAGCAAATATAGGTTGATGCTGCCAATGTTCGTGCCGCCTCGGCTTCGTTTGTTTCGATGAACGATCGTCTCGGGCGGTTCTGGTGCGTTGCCATTTCGTGCTATACTTATGCGGAGGCGAAAGGATCTTTCTCTCTCGAGGCGTCGCTCGTCTCGTCGTCGTTTCGAGGTTTTTCGAGTCGTTCGGCCGTGCGCGATCCGCTTAGGTTTTTTGTCCGTTCTCTATCTGCGTTGCGCGGTTCTTCGGTTTGTTTCCCCTCTCGAGCGAGACGACGTATCGCGAGGGTCGGTCGAGTCTGTCGCGAGACTTTCTCGAAAATCCGTTTCGCGTTTTTTCGTCGAGGTCTAATCGGAAGGCGAAGCGGTTCCTGGTTCTTCTGCCGGTACTGGAAACACTCCCGCGATCGCCTGCGTTTTCGAGGCGTTCGTTCGGAGAGTGTATCGGAAGGAAGTTGACGAAGATTGCTGTCCTTTGAAAGACGTGAGATGAGAAAGTATTTCCTTTTTTCTCGGCGTTCCTCTTCTTCGTCTTCATCACTAGCAAAATAGTAGAGGCGCGTGCGTGTGCCGAATGACAGATTTTTGCTGTGGATAGGGAGAATGATCGAAGATTTTTGAGTCCTCTTGGAATAAATTCTAATGAATGAGGGAGATAATGTGGATTGCACGTGGGAAGAGTCGAACCGAAAATATGGGAGAAAAATATTGTAGTTATGTTGTTGAATCAAAATCATGCTATTCGTTTGGAAATTACAAGTTTTTTTTGTCGGTTTTGTAGATATGTACTATCATAATTTGTCTTATATGTTTGGGGCAGGTCTTCATGGAAGTTTTGTCGTACGAGTTTGAGGTTTGAAAGGTTTCATTGAACGTGCTTTATATATGTCATTAGATTATCGAGCGAAGGAACCGGTGAGGAAAGAGAATATTTTTTTTATCCAACTGCTGTTATGGTCTTCAAGTGAGATTTTCATGCGAAGAAATTGAGTCCTATGAAGGGCAATGAATGTCCCATGGTGAAAAGTGATCTACTGTTTTAATAAGAAAGAAAGATGGAGACTATTTTGGTGAAAATCTGATAAGGAAAGTGGAAAACATACTTGTGTTGGGTGCCAATAGAATAAAGTGAATATATATATATATATATATATATATATATATATATATATATATTCAAATATTTTGTACTATTCTCAAACTTCTCAATGTAATCTGGGAGACCAAGTTTGTAAAAAATACTTATGGACAATCCATATTTGTTCTGTGAATCGATTCATATATATGGTTTTGTGACTTTTGACTGAATGGACTCGTGTGTTCTGATGCATTTTATTGAATTTCTCGTTCATGGATGTAATGACTGCAGCACCTAAAGAAAATCTAAATCACTATTGGTATCCCCCGAGAGAATGCTTCACGTAGTTGTTATTTGCATGAAATTCTAATACTTGCTGTGGCATTCCTACTGAGTGCTTTTGGTCATACTCATTACATTATCCCTTCATGTAAAATGTTAAACTTGCTGGATAAATTTAAACATTGGTCTTGCAACATGTGGAAATTAAGTTCCAGGCCATGGCCTTGTACTTGTTTGGCACAATGTCTTACATGGTAGGAACATCCTGAAGAATTTATTGGGTTCACCTTTGAAAACCTACTTGCTTTGTGTGTTTCCAAGGTAAAAGCGAGGAGTTTGTAACAATCTTAAGTCCCATATGGACTAAAAGAGCTCTCGTGAAGTGATATCTATGTAATTATTTACATCAAATATTACTATCCTTATTTATAAAAGCAAAGGGTCCGATAGAGCACGGAGTCCCATGTTCACTTATCACCTCATTTATCTCCAATTGTGATAAGTTTTCAAGCTTCACTGTTGGACCAAATATCAACATGAATCCGTTGAGTATTAAATCATGCAATCATGTAATATTTTATAGCTGGAATCCTATATTTTCCTATCTTCCTCTCCTTAACCTTTTTGGTGTAAAGGGACATGTGGAAATCGTTGATTCCACGCTGTCTAGCTTAGCATTCATTTTGTCATGTTGCCACTGCTTGAATTAAATCAAGCGTGCTTATAATTTTGGATAGCAGAATGGGTGGAAAGGCCAAGAAAAATAATCACTTCTCGGAGGAAGAGTGCCACCAAAACGGGATATCCAATCGCAGCACATCTGCAAGGAATCTGTGTAGAAAGGATCTCGGCGGAGTAATTTTGGGGTGCACTCACCATACCATTAAGGAGTGTTATGCAAAGAAGCTATTTGGTCAGTTGGATGTTTCTTAATGCGTGCCATGCAAAACTTGTTTTGGATTTCGTTGCGCACAATGGGCTACCTTTGAGTTTGAGGAATTCTTAAAATGCTTGAACAGGTCTGCCTCGTCTACATTATGCATATATTAAGAAGATTGAACCTGGCTTGGCACTTTTCTTATTCAACTACAGCGATAGGAAATTACATGGCGTGTTTGAAGCCACTAGCAGAGGCCAAATGAATATAGACATACGTGCATGGACAAAGGAACCCTCTGAAGAAACCCCCTATCCTGCGCAGGTATGTGCCATGATTTGTTGACTGTTCATTTTGTACATGCTCTCATATTGTGGCTTGTGATGATTACTTGGTTGATGCTCGTGTTAAAGGTTAAGGTGAAAAGGCGTATTGACTGCCAGCCTTTGGTGGAAGAGCAGTTCCAACCAGTAATAATTTCCAACTACTATAGTACAACGCACTTCTGGTTTGAACTTGATCAAGAACAGACAACAAAATTGATATGCCTGTTTACGTCTAATCGAATTGATGCAACTATTCCAAGGGCAAAATATCCAGACAGACAGATCACTGTGGAGAAAGATTTGCTTGCTTTTAACAGTAGGATAGGAGGTGAAAGAGCCAAGACACCTGCCAGTGGATGGGATCTTGCTCAGCCAAATCAGGTTATTGGAGACTGGAGGTCTAATGAGAGTCCTAGGCCTGAGAAAGAGAGACTACTATTGGGATCTGATACCAATGAGTTTGCAGCGCCAGAGCATGATGAAGCTGATCAGAGTCGAAGTTCTGCCAATGCAAATAATATTCCTCGAAAGTTGTGGAGCTCTCTATTCAGGTCTGATTCAACTTCTAATGCTGGGGAGCAACCTCAAAGTTCCAAGTCTCTAGCTACAGGAGTGAAAGGATTTGATGACCTAACGGGGGAAGAAACTGATGACACAGCGGGATTTGCAGCTGAAGTTGGAGTTATTGCTTCAGGTCAATGCAATACCGGGGGCTCTGTGCCTGCTGCAGCTTGTATAAATGCATCTACATGTCCTCCTCCACCTGAGAGTAGGAAGGAGTTTGAAGAGCATGCAAGCTCGGAACCAAGTTATGAAGCTGCTAAGGAGGCTTGGATACACCTCAGAGGTGCTTCATCAACTTCTCGTGCAACCAGTGAGCATGATGAATTTAAGGCTGTAGATCCAGAAACCAGATTTTCTCCAATTGATTATAGGAGCATTTTAGGGGATGCTTCAGTTGTTCCCCCTAACTTTAATAGAGAGAGCCATATGTCCCAACCCCATATAGATAAGGAGAGGGATGAAGAGGCTTTATGCATAGAAAAGAAATCTATGGCTTTGTCCTGTGTGAGCATTTCTTCTAGCACTTCTTCTCAGCTGAGTTCACCTACCCTGGTAGTGACAGAGACTCAAGGTCTGATTCCTTATGAGTTCACTTCCAGTTGTGATTCTTCATCCACGATGATCACAACAGAAATTTCACCTGACAACCTGGAGGAAGGCGCTAAAGTGCTGTCCCTTGGTGTTTCAGAAATTGTTGCTGAGGTAATGAGGGCCACTCATTCCTCTATTTTACTGTATCCACTTTTGGCTATTATTTCAGTACCTTGTCAGTTGTAACATGGTCAAATGTGCTTTGCAGTTGCTACGTGAAGTGCGAGGGCTCATGTTATCTCAGTTGGAACAAGCCCAAAGATTTAATATTATTGAGAAGGAACTGGTATGTTTCTGTTGAAATATCCCTTGTCGTTTGACAATTTCTGCCCATTCCATGTGTATGTCCATACCCGTTAGTGAAATCTCATTTGTCATTTCTAGTCCAGCTTAAAATTTAACTTGGGCCTCTTTAACTGCCTTACAAATTACTTATCTTAAGAAGCTCGTATCTGCATGTGCAGATTCTGGATTCTGACTCAGTGCTAACACACTGACTAACTTGTTCCTTTAATATTTCACGAACATGATAATCTGTTAACATCAACAGTCATTCTTGCTTAGCTGAGAAGATGGATATGATAAGTCTATGTTTTCATAGACATGATAATCCAACTCTTGATAATCCAACTCTTATGATGCTATGAATCAACAATATCAGCTATTGCTGTTCTATTATTATTTTAGATTTTTGTTTTGTGGCTTTTGTCCTACTTAACATTGTATATTTGTTGGGTGTAGTAATGTCAGTTCTAGAAGAGAAAATTATAAAGTACAAGAATCATTCTTATGGGACGTCTACTTTCTAGAATTGTATTTATGTCACTTCCTGTCAAGCAAAAGTTCTTTATATATGCTGATATGGTCCTAGTTGATGCTGTTAATGGTTCTATGAATGAACTTATTGACATTATGGATGAACTCTTACTGGATTGCAGAGACAGAAAATTTGCTGTCTAGAAGATAGATGCAAAGCATTAGAGGTCAGGGAATCTTCAGCTGTTGGGCCTGTCGGTGAAACTCAGTATGAGACTGGTTGCAAACCTTCTCCATTTAATGAGTCAATATTCATAGTGGGAGGATACGATGGTTCTTCCCATTCATCAGCCTCATATCTATATTCTCCTCATGAAGATATCATGACTTCACTGTCTCCTATGAGATTTGTGCGCTCCCAAGCTTCAGTGGCAAAATTAAGAGGCGAACTATATGTTTTTGGTGGTTTTTATGATGATGTATGGCATGACACAGGTACTAATTGCTCTCATGATATTGTGCTTGCTGGAGTCGTGTTTGGGTGGATAGACCGCATCAATTTTTTAGATTCAAAGCATGAAGTTTCTTCTAGTTGTATCTCACTTTGCATAACAAAGATTTTCTTCTGCATACTATAGTGGAGTCATACAGCCAGGAGTACAATAAATGGACTGATCGACCTTCAATGAATCGGCGAAGAGGATGCCTAGTGGGGGTATCTTTAAAGGATAAGATATTTGCAATTGGTGGTGCAGCTGACTCCGAGCCCTTTTCAGATGTTGAGATGTATGATCCAGACACTGGAAGATGGATCCCTACTTGTTCAATGCTACGCAAGGTACCCTTTGTTATAGTAGGAGGCAGATTTTAATGATCTTGAGACATGATTCAGAAACAAGGAAAATCACACGGTGTTAGAATTTCAGTCAGAAAGAATAAATCGTGAATACTGAGCATAGTTTGAAGGCTTAGTTGTATGGCATTCTTACACTGACTGAAGACAGTTATCTTAGTTTATCTAAAGATGCCGCAGTCTTTACTTATCTTATTTTATTTTATTTTATTTTTGGGTCATAGACTTCACATATCCTATCGACATGCTTCTTATCATCAATTTTTTGCATATGCATGAATAATAGCGTGACATATTGAATCTGTTTTTGTGGGAAAAGTGAGATCGGGCATTGATTATAAGGGTGATGAGTTTAAGGCCGGGCATTGATTATAAGGGTGATGAGTTTAAGGCCTTAGTTTATGAGTTCATGGTCAATGGCAGCCTAGATGGGTGGCTGCACCCAAATCCAGCTCTAAATGATGCAGATGGACACTCCAAGAATCTGTTTCTGTTGCTGTAAATATTACAAAAGAGTGGAAAACTGAAAAGGTTTAATCAAAGATTAGTTAGCAGTGGGTAAAGAAAGCAAAATTCCAGCTGTCTCATGGGTATTCTTAACCTTAAAATACTCTATTCGATAAAACATAGCATCTTCTATATCTTGTATCTTCAGTACCTATTACATTTGAACTCGCCCACTCCTTACCTTTTTACTTTGCTTCTCTTGATTGCTTCTGTCAGCGACTTGCTCCAGCTGCTGCAGAACTGAATGGCATGCTCTATGCTGTTGGAGGATATGATGGAGAAGACTACTTGGAGTAAGACTTATGTCTGCCATTAGATACGATCCCTTTGATATTCTAAAGTTGTAGTTTACTTCTGATGATAAATCAAACACCGAGCTTTGAGGCTGCTGTTTGCACTTATTGTGACTAGAAAAAACATTAAAATTGTGGCTAGGAATATGTTCTGCTTGATATTTTAGGTTTAATATGGGATCAGCAAAACTCAGCATGCTTCTCTTCGATTTTTACATAAACCAGGAATTAAAAAAACCCTATATACGCCATGTAAGAGGACAACACAGACGGAGGTTTTCCCCCGATTTTTACTCCTTTCTTTTGGAATTACATAGGATAGAGGACGGTGAACACTGAGACACTTCCAACCGGATCTTTTTCATGAGGACATAGTGGGCTCCTACCTAAGCCTACCCTTGGTCTTCTATTTATTCTGTCTCCCACTGTGATGGCATTCTGGTTTTACTTGGTGGGCGGGACATTTCGTGGTAACTAGATCATTATATCTTAACTTTTGTAAATATTACTCTGTTGCTCCACTGCTGGCTAATAGCCTACTGTACTCGATCATAATAATAAATCGAGAAGATTCTTAATATATATCTGTCAGCAAGATCATTGACTGCTTGACGTAACATTCTCAGTCTGTCGCTTGTTGCTTGTGCATTCTTTGGTTTATACTCAGGCAGGGATGCCTGTTTGAATGCTCTCTTTGCAAACTCAGAAGTATACAGAGCTTATATTGTCATCTTCCCTGGTGTCCTCATTGGACATTTTCTCTACTATGTTAGGTCAGCAGAAAGATTTGATCCTCGAGAACGCTCATGGAGACCGATAAAGGACATGAGCACGAAAAGAGGGGGTCATTCTTTGGTTGTCTTGAACCAAAAGTTGTGAGTAGATCTTGCCTTGAACCCTCTTTAGTTTTCGACCAAGTGAACCGCCATCTTTTGGTCGACGTCATGGCTTTACTGCATTAGTGTGACTCTTAGATATCTGCCGATCCATCTCGAGCTCTTGTCCGGAGTTCAAGCTAAAGCTCTTATCCTCATAAATCCCTCTTGATTTAGTTTATCGAAAGTGATGGGTTATGGTGGGAGTTCGTGTGGGTGGGCACAGGTTAAAACTGTAACTATTACTATTGCAGATATGCTGTAGGAGGCTACGATGGATCTAAAATGGTTGCGACGGTGGAGCTTTTCGATCCTCGTGCTGGTTCATGGATGATGGTGGAATCGATGAATGAAGCAAAGACAAATCATGGAGCGGTCATGATGGGAGATGTGATGTATAGCCTCGGTGGACTGAACGAGGACATGGAAGTACTCGACACGGTATAAAGATTGTTCTTTCATTCAAAGTCTATCTTTTCTTTAATGCCTACCAAGTCTTTATGGTAATATTTTCCGTGTTGCTGCTCACCCGTGTTATAGATTTGACTTGACGTTCAAGATATCCACTTCTTTGATGGATTTTGCGGACACTCTGCACTCAACTATGAAAATGTAGTAACTTATGCGTGTGAAACGAATACTCTGTTAGCTTAATGCACAGGCATCTAATGTTTTCGATAATGGCGTGTGGCAAATGATATAGGTGGAATGTTACAAAGAGGGTCTCGGATGGCAGGAGATTGACCTGAAGGCTTTTGGGAAGAGGTGCTATTTCTCTGCAATCGTGGTATGACAGAAGATCGGGGTCCTACACTTAGGTTCAGTGCTATGTAAGTCGAGCAGAGGAGCATGATCTCGTTGGGGATTGCTTCACTTATTGTGTGCAGTCAAAGCTTCTTCAATACGTAAGGAGGATTAAGGATGGGGTTGTGAATAAGGTAAAAAGTGAGTGAACATACGCAATGTAATCTGTCCTGCTCTCTGGATTGCAGCCTTTTGGGTCTACAACCACGACCTTCCACGCATCATGGTTGTAACATTAACGCTGCAAAACTCCAAAATGCGAAAGTCGCCAAAATGTCCCCTATGGTTTGCATTTAAGAGTGCGTTTGTTTCACGGAAAACTCAATAATAAAGGAAAATTCTTTCCGGAAAAGTATTTTTCAAAAATATGATTTGTTTTCTTTTGTTTGGTGATATATAATTAAAAATGTTTTCTGCCATTTGGATCTCATTAAAAAATAATTTCGTATTTCATCGTAGGAAAAAAATTGAATTTTTAATTTTAAAAAATTCAAATTTTTAATATTGTTTTTTTTATTTTCTTTCTTGTTATTTCCTTTCTCTTTTTCCTTCTTCTTGTCATTCACTCCTTAGCTTCCTCACGCCATCCCTTTTGCTTTATCTAGCAATTCAAGCAATTCATTCTTGGTTGGCTTACAAAGGGTGAGCTTCAGCTATTGTCGGAGGTGACGGAGGTGACAAGCTCATCAACTGGCTACTAAAGGCTATCAACTTGCCTAATTTGGCGAGGCTTGAGCCTCATCGGATGAAGGCCGTGAGCTCATGAGCTCACTTGATCTAGCGAGGCTTGAGGTTCATTGATCTCGGGCAAGCTCAAGCCTTGTTGTTGAAGGCCATGAAATCTCCCGATCTAGTGATGCTAGAACTCATTGGCCATCCTTGTGGCCGGTGATGGGGGAGAGAAGTAAAAAGAAAAAGGAAGAAAAGAAAAGAAGGAAATTCAAATTTTTTTATTTTTATTTTTATTTTTAAAACGTTTTCCAAATTTTAATTTTTTTAAAATAAAAAATTCAAAATTTTTAAAAACATATTTTTATAAGAATAATTGTTTGTAAACCAAGTATCAAATCTAAGCTTTGGTAGATTCGGAAAACGTTTTCTAGTCCTTTCAAAGGGAAAATTATTTTCTTGAATTTAAGTTTTATTAGGAAAACGTTTTAGGTTGATTAGGAAAACGTTTTTCGTTAACTTATTTTCCTGAGTAAACCAAACGTCGAAAAATGAGGAAAATGTTTTTCCTGAAAATGTATTCCCCGAAATAAACACATTCTAAGTTTATTTATTATTGCAACAATGACCAGCAGGCAGTGAGAAGTTTCTTTATCAAAAATGCAACGAAACTGGCAGACTCCTTATTTTGAAAGATCTCCAAATCTCGAATGTTCTCAATACTCTAAAAGGGGATGGCAACTAGGGGTGAGCGCGGTTCCCGGGTAGAACTGGGAACCGGAGACGGTCGCGGAACCGAAACCGGTCCCGGAACCGGTTTCGGAACCGATTAGGGTTCCAAAAGGAACCCCCTCCCCTGCTCACCTCACATCTATTGCTCTGCTCTTGACTCTTGAGTCCCGACTCCCGAGTCCCGACCCTCTGAAACTCTTGCTGGACGCCGCTCGCCCTAAAGGCCACTGCCGCCGGACGCCAGTCGCGGAACCGGTTAGGGTTCCAAGAGGAACCCCCTCCCCTGCTCACCTCACATCTATTGCTCTGCTTTTGACTCTTGAGTCCCGACTCTCGAGTCTCGACCCTCTGAAACTCTCGCCGGAAGCCGCTCGCCGTCGGACGCCGCTCGCCCTGAAGGCCACCGCCGCCGGACGCTAGTCGCGGAACCGATTGAGAAGTCAAGCAAGGTTTTTTTGTTGGCTTATTGATGAGCAACTTTGTTTGTTGTAATCTTAATGCAAGCTCCTTTTATGTAATCAAGCATCTCCTTTTCTCTTTGGAAACTTCTTATTAGTTTTGATTATGTATGTCCAAATTTTTAACAGTTGGTATTGGTATGTTTGCTAAGATGTGGGAAGTTACTGTGTAGTATACGCGTACGTTATAGTTTTTTTTGGTAACCTGCGCGTACGTTATATTTTTTTTTGGTAACGTGCGCGTACGTTATAGTTTTTTTTGGTAACATGCGCGTACATTATATATATATTTTTTTTTTTTTTTTGGTAACGTGCGCGCGCGTACGTTATAGTTTTTTTTTGTAACGTGCGCGTACATTATATTTTTTTTTTTGGTAACGTGCGCGTACGTTATAGTTTTTTTTTGGTACGTGCGTGTACGTTATATATATATATATTTTTTTGGTAACGTGCGTGTATGTTATAGTTTTTTTTGGTAACGTGCGCGTACATTATATTTTTTTTTTTTGGTAACGTGCGCGTACGTTATAGATTTTTTTGGTAACGTGCGTGTACGTTATATTTTTTTTTTTTGGTAACGTGCGCGTACGTTATTTTTTTGGTAACGTGCACGTACGTTATAGTTTAAATCTGAAAATAACAAAAAAAAAAAAAAAAAAAAAAAAAAAAAATTGTTGGAACCTGGAACCGACCCTGGAACCTGTGACAGGGTAGGTTCCAGGTTCTCGGTTCTAACGGGTAGGTTCCAGGTTCCAGACGGAACCGAACTGGAACCTGGAACCGCTCACCCCTAATGGCAACTAGACAGTCACTTGGCTTTGTCGCATCAGGATTGCATTTGCATGCACACCGTACAGGCGAGTGTGAGAATCCTCGGACACAAATAAGCAGAGCCTTAGCTTTATGGATTTCTCTTCAATTCTGTAGGTAGGGTTGATAGGTTCCCAAGTTTCTTTGGAAACCAGATGCAAAATCAGTTGGGTTCATAGATCTATATTTTTCTACGTGGCAAATTAGAATCACTTTAATCCGATTGTGAATGCGAATCTTAAGTGGGGAGTAAAAAACTGACAGACCTCATCAACCAAACCAGCAGAAATTTTTCATCCTGTTAAGGCAGTGCATCACTGGACACCAACACCGGGAAATGATGGCAATACAGCCAGAAGAGGATCTCCATAACCAACAGCTTCTGGAAAAACATGCAACAAATGGTGAATGTTAAAGAGAGATGATGATGATGATGATGATGATGATGATGATTATTTCGGTCAGTACAAACAGACCAAGAAACGTTGGTAAAATTCATACCTCCATCATCAATAAGGAACTTTAGAACTTCTCCCGAGACGTCAGACTGCTCAAATTTCAACAAGAAATTGTCAAAAACAGAATGAGGCAGGGAAATGACCAAATTAGAATACTCACAGAATGTGCTTACTTTCACAGGAAGGTCGGTGCCAAACTGATCCAACCAACCTATCACTTGGCCTTCCTTGATCAGATCACCCTGTTTACATGAACTGACCTTTTAGATTTTGCTCCTACTTACCTACCCAATTCAGCTAATCTATAGACACGTGTATGAATGCTTCCGTACATACTTCACATGTGTATTGATGAGTGCTAGTGTGCAGGTACTTATATCTACATATCATACCATATGGTGTAGACATTATCATCAGGAGATAACTTCTATAGAAACAACAGTTTATGTGTGCTATTTGCTGATTGGTGTTGTGTAGACATTATTGCAATAGGAAACTTTCCAAAGAACCAACAATCTATGCGTGAATGCAAAATGTTAGCCAAGATGGAAAGAAGTCATAAGAAAGAAGCACTGGCACTAAAAAACTTGATCGATTTACTAATACGACATTTTCTTAGATGAGCCTGTAAAAGATGAGTAATCATTAGGTGAATGAGTTGCATGTGCTAAAATGAACACGGATCATCCGATCAAGTGGAACCTACAAAAGACCCACCATTTTCAATGGTCTAGGTTCATTTTGATTCATTTATCACATTCACTTAATAGTATCTCAGAAAAGACAGTTTGATAATGGCACCGACTCAAGAATTTCACCAATTGCAGCCCACAGAGTTGTCTTTGTTAATAGGTGAACGACTTTCTTTGAGGTATTCAAACAATCCCTACAGTTTCCCAAACAGATCAGAGTCTCTTAAAAAGCTGGGCCCATAAAGTTATCTTTGTTACGCAGGTGAATGACCTTTCCTAAGGCATTAAGACAATCCCTACAATTTCCCAACAGATGCCAGTTTCTTAAAAAGCACCAACCTCTTGAAATGTGCCGAGTCATTAGTATCTAGCCTACGTGCGCACGCTTGTGCTTGTGCACAAGAGGGGAGTTTTACAACACACTGAATTGAGGACCTCTATAGGAAAGACATGGATGTCTATGATTCAAGAAAATGGAAACTTCAGAGATGCTAATCACTGTGAAATTTCTACAAGAAGGAATTTCCGATTCAAAATCCATAGGCAAGCGAGAGATACCTCTTTACAGCTGGGAGCTTGCTTCTTTCCCTTAACCATTCTTCCCTTTTGGAAGGAGCCAACCTGAAAAAAGCAACATGAGATTCACAGATCACAAAAATAGAGACCTGAAAATGCCAAAAACTCACCGTTGGAGAGGATACTAGAACATATCCACTAGATCCTGACGCTTCCAATGCTTTGACTTTTGCTGATTTTCCAAAGGTGACATTCATAAATGGAGCAGCCTTCTCTGAAGAGGGTTTTGGTGCTGATGGAGGTGAAACACCAGAGCTTGACTTGTTAACAAGCTCGGCTGGAATAGGTGGTGGCGTTACAGGTGATGCTATGACTGGTGCAGGGACTTCTGCTGCACCTACATTACGCTTCACATGCATCTCAAAGTTTCCAACCTATGAAATTTGATAGAAAAGTGAATTCAGAACGTACTAATCATAAAACTTATTAAATCAGCTGTCAAATCTGCTGTAAGTCTACATGGACCCTGAAAATATCATCTCATAAGTGCAACCCCTATAAATCATTAAGCACATTTCGAAAATTAAGCATATAAACTTAAAAGACTTGAGCATCATATAACTTACTTCTGCAAAGTAAGAGCACATAAATAATTACCTTTAGCTTCAGTTCTGCAATCTGTGTCTCGTCACAAACTTCCAGTAACAATGCCTGATTAGAAAAGAGTTATTTATCAAGTTCTTGATGAGAGGGCTAGAGGAAAAAGGAAAGAACAAATACTCAAATGATGAGTTTTAAAATGACTACAGCTCTATACAGTCTTCGAATAGTCCAAAATTCAACTATTTCTACAGTTAGAGCTTTAAAAAGGTGGACAAAATTCCCGTGGAAAGATAAAACCAGTCAAGAAGTACGTCAATTATGAAGCTTTGACAATTGCATAAGGTTGGGAAGAACTCTGTTAAATACAAAGAACAAAAGAGATCTTGGGTAATAGTTAGGATTTCCCATGCTCCTCTTTTTCTGTTATATGTACATACATAATCAAAGAAGTGCCACTATACAAGTATCCAGAATATGAGTAATACGCAGTACTAAGAGGTCTCTCGACAAGGTCAATCTATAAAATTCTTTAACTCGAGGGCAGCAGATCATCTAAGGAATTGAATTCATGATAAAAAGCCAGTGCCTCCAATGAGACCCATGTGCTGGAGATGTACTAACTTAGAAATGCATAATTTCAGATCCCGACATGTACATCGTAGAAGTAAAAAACTCCTAACTTCAAGCATGGTGTCAGGAAGGAAATGACAAATTTCAACCAGTTTGAGAACCTTCAAAACCTTCCCCCTGGTAATTAGAGACCTATTTGAGACCCCTGCCTGAAGCAATAGTCTATAAATCAAGAATGCCACTAGCAAGTGCTGATCATTAAGATAATCCTTTACCAAGATTTTTCCCTATGGTAACCTTGGTTGCCAAAACAGAGTGACGTCTTTTGTTGTTGTTGTTTTTTTTTTTTTTTTTCCATCTAACAAGAATAATAGTTAAAGCAGCAAAAATCCAGAAACTTCAGCCAGTGCTTGCCTTTCATGCCAATTTAGTGAGAGAGATATCCCATCGAAGAATATCACAAGTATCTGAAGTTGTCAACGCAAATAGGTGCATGTGTTCAGGAGACCCATCCACAGTGATTCGACTATTACTCCCACATTGCATGCATAATATAAGATCAAACAGGAAAATTGGCACACCTGAAATCCACTGGGAAAAGTTGCATCTTCAAGAGGCCCCTTCTCCACTGATCTTCCAATGCACTCTGAGGAAACTTTAAGATTTCATGTATAAGTTCGTTATGGACAGCGAAACAAAAAAATACAACAGAGACTCGAATGCCTCATGCATAATGGCACATTATCAATACATGAACAGATCAGAAGAATTAACAGCAGCTGGATATCCCCAGCAGAAAAAAGATCACTGAATCAGAGGTGACATGAGCTGATCAAGCCCCTAGAAAGAAGACTTAAAAACAGCAGTCCAGGTTAGAGATTCCAGTTTAAAACCAATTAATCTCCCTATCCTAAGCAAAGTAGCCCTAGAAACCAATAACAGCGCCTGAAACTGTAGTAGAACAAAATTGTCAAGCACCGCTCCTAATTGTGAACCATTATAGTAATAGACACCAGTCACACCACGTTGCTAAGAACGCCAACTTCTCAATCCAGATCTGAGGAAAATATTTTGCAGGAAAAGGGAACGATCTTAATTTTGAGGTAGAAGTATCACAATTATCAAACTTGGCCAAACTGATAGAAATATCGTCAGAGTTGGAACATAAAGCATTCTTAAGAAGGAAAAGGCAAGTCAAATTAAAAATCAATCTCACCGTTGGTGTCGGTTGATACGGCAGAATCTGATGTTCTTATGCATGAAATTTCTGCCACACTCATCTTTTTGGAAGGAGAGAGAAGGTTCCTACCATACGGCAACCGTTGAACTCTTATGTTGCTTGAATTGGCCTTCTTGTAGTGATGCATACCGACCAGTCCAGTCTTCTCTGGCAAAGACCTCACATGTGATGGGACACCAAAAGCACCTGACCAAAGAAACAGAACTATTATCTTCGGTGTGGGGATCCTTTTCTGCAACAAGAGGAATATCATAACATGATGCCGGACAATATGCAACAAGAAGCAGACAATAGGAAATGATGTTAAGCACAAATCAAAGCGGCTGAGACGTGCAATGCAGAAAAAAAGCACACTAGATCATACTTCAAAGTTGAACTGCCTTCTGAGCTAGAAAATGTCATCCTGCTTCGTCGTGATAAGACTAATGTCGGTTCGAGAAATATAAGAGGCAAGTGCTCCTTTGGCCTCCAGAACTTACCAATCGTATTACAGGGAGCAAGGAGAGAATTCAGTCTTTCAAGCTTCTCAGCAAAACACAAGTAGGATCACAGTCACGGGATCGATGGTGCCAAGCAAGACATGGAGATGACTATCAAACTTCAAAGTATATATCCACAATAGTTCAAGCAGGTTGCCGACGACTTCAACTAGGTCTACAAAGCTTGAAGCACGATCATCTCACACAATACTACACGACATTCAATCGATTCAACTTCAGCTCCGGTCGGACCAAGCAAGACAAGGAGATGACTATCAAACTTCAAAGTATTCATCTACAATAGTTCAAGCAGGTCACCGACGACTTCAACTAGGTCTACAAAGCTCGAAGTGCGATCATCTCACACAATACTCCACGACATTCAATCGATTCGACTTCAGACCGGAGCTGAGTCTGATCCTCCTCAAAAACCGAGAGTTCGCAATGCAGAAATGGACAATGTTAATCACGATCGTCGTCGAAACGACGAGAACTCGAATCAACGAATCGTCGACTACACCGAAAACACCGCGATCATCGCGCATCACTTCGGAGATGCACAGCAAAAAACACGCTGAGCGCGGACTCACAGTGGAAGGATCGCAGAGCGGCAGAAGACTCCATGGCAACCAGGTGAGAGCTGAAACGGATCGTCGCCGTCGCCGTCGCCGTCGCCGCCGAAGGGATCGGCCAGGAGAAGAAGATGGAATGGGAGGAGATGAATGGAGCTGAGAATGTGCAGGGGGAGAGTTTGGTTTTGAGCGGTTGGGGGAAATAATACAAACAATCTCGCGCTGGTGGTCATCTTCGGAACGACCGCCCGTTTTCATCAATTTCTCCGTTATTCAGTTTTCCCAAGTGGGGCCTCGCTAACGTGCGCCGGGGAGGGTAAACGACGCCGGCCGATCTCCACGTGGCTTCGGGCCGACGGGCCGTTTCGTGACGGGCTTGAACGCGCATGAGGAGCCCGGATAAGTCCGATCTCGAGCGGGAGGACTGTGTTTTTCCGAAAGCTCCGTTTATTTTGTGAAAAGTAAATAACTTAAAAATATATATATATTTTTAAATAATTACTTATATAGCTTAAAATAATTATTCAATGCAATTTTTTTTTATTACTGACAATAACTTATATCCGAATCAAGTTTGAATCAATTTTAAAGGCCATCTATAGGAAACTTAATTGGGTTTATGGTACACCATCTTGTAACCCAAAAAAATACAAATTGGGCTTTAGCTAAGTTCCTGACCATACGTACAAGCATATGACATGGATTTGCCATATGGAGTGATATCTGGGTACCATAGGAAGTGCATGTTCGACCAAAAATAATAATAATGAAAAGAAGCAAATGAATGTAAAATGGGCCTGGTGACCCATTTGGCTCGGGAAAGGCCATCAGTTCTTATGCCCATCGCGACTGCATCGAGCTGGACCAGGCTCAGCGCAAAGCGATGCACGCATTCTCTCAGGATCCGTAAATTCATTTGGAGGACGCCGAAGATCAATCGATCACCCTTTCAACCACAATTTCGAGACATCTCCAGGACCTCTGACCATACCTGGGCGTGGCAGTCCTTTCGTCTCACAATCAGAGCCCATCGATTCCCGCTTCAACCTGCGGAATCAGGAGAATGCGTGCCAAGTGGGACCGTCAGGATTTCTTGATTGTTGATTCCGCTGTCAATATGGGATTTCAAATTTCTTCATCTGTCGTGACTGGAAATTAGTTCTCCAAAGGAGAAGAAGAGGAACATGCTCAATGCTTATGCACTTGACTAATATTTTCCACCAAAACGAAAGTTGCAAAATACCTCCGGCAAAACTCTGTCCAAATTTTCTAGGTGATTGCATATTCAATTTTTTCATTGTTCGGCCATTGACTTTTGATTCGTTCGATCCATTCATGCAAACGAAAAAAGTCCTTCTCTAGTCTCCACTGGTTGAAAAAGGAGTGTCGGTGAGGCCATAAAGTCCTGAGCAAGTGAAATGAACACTGTTCTTTTCACTGATCTTTCGGTGTGTGAGTGCGTGCATGGATTCATTTCCAACTATAGGCCCATCTTCAGAAGGAACAAAACGAAATAACTATCGATAAGACAGGATAATCATGTCCTCTCCATAATCTTCATTTGCCATTATTATGAATGTGATCTCTCCCTTTGATCCTTGCACTCAGAGCAGCAAAAGCCTAATCATTCTGCCCCGGAAAGTAAATGTAGATGAGCAACAGTTCGGGAAGATAGTCTAAATGAGAGCGAAGAATTCAGAGTATCTGCACTCTATAGTCGACTTAAACCTATCCGACTAAGAAGTCGAGGTGGTTGTGCAGACAGCGCGTGCAATAGACGTTGAGATGCGAGTCGAATCCAGGACAGCGATTTTAGACACTCTATCATCCATTCGGCTGATAACCACGTATATATGACGAGTGCAAATGACATAATATAGGCACGATTCTCATTAGATGCTTTGCGAAAAATGCGCTAACAGACACAAGCTAGAACCCGTTTCACAGCTCGAATTAGAGTCGTAGATCCGGACAGTAAGTTTGGTGCAGATGATTGTGAAGCCCGGTTGTTGATGAACTCGATCCATTCAGAAAACAAATCGAAAGAACAGCGGGTAGAAAATGGCGGCAACCAGCGGAAGTCTTTGGCTGTTTGTTGACTTCATCCCTACTTTAAACCCAAGATTAACAGATTGAAAGGGACGAGTGGTTGTTGGCTAAACAAAGACCGACGGTCTTGGATGAAGATTTTTATGTTATCATGCTTATGTCTGATCTTTCTTCAATTTGGGTCTCTCTTAGAACCAAGGAGTGATCGACGCATTCCATCATGGAGGCACGACCCTGTTCAACTTTGTCATAACATCACGGTCAAACCATTTAATTTTCTAGCAATTTCTTAACATGGATACAATGATGCCGTATGCTTTAGCGGCGACGGTCGGAGCTTGGAGAAAAGAGGTGTCTCGAAGCAGTATTATTCAGAATTTATTCAATTCTAGTTGAAATGTTGCTGTCTTTCGGTTATTAACTGGTGCCGAGTAGCTCAGTATCATCAACTTAGTTAGATAATTTGTTAGTTGAGAGTTGGCCCTCTTTAAACTGTACTAGAATTTGGGACAGATCCTCTCATCGTTTACTACCATGTTCTGAAAATTTGTACTTCCGGCTTGAGGAATTGACTCAAAACTAGTACAGATAGCGGTACTGCCATTGTTCCTCATATAAGCACAATAGCTGACAGACTGGACATAATCGCAATTGTCATTATAGTCAGAGAGAGAAGCTCTAAATCTGAATCTTTGCAAATGGAGAAGATGTTCTTGCTTTTTTCTTCTTTTTTTTTGGGTTGCAACTTCTCTTTGCAAAGATTCAGATTTAGAGCCGCACAAGAAGAAAGATGTCGATTTTGCAGGGTCATGTTTTGCTATTATTTCTTCCTTTGACCCAACGAAAGGGACTGGAATTCGACAAATTCGATGCCCATCGGCCGTGTTTCCTGGGCATGAATGTTGATGGTCATGATGGCCTTCCGAGCATCATCATCATTTTGAGCCATGTTCGTCCAATTAAAAGAAGGGGAAGGAGAATCATGGCATGTGTTGGCACTGAGAGGGCTGATTAGCCTGTAAGTCCTTGTAAAACTATTACAATTATTGCCACTCTTTTTGTTTTGCTTAAACATTTATTGAATTGGTAATTTGGATATGACGAGGGATTCAAGAATGATGTTATGATACTATTCTAAATTGGTCCGACCATCTTATTTAATCTACTGATATAGGACCTACAATACAGTCATTTGATGAAATTATTGTCGTTCATTTTCATTTTGTCGAGCGAAAAATTCCTATCCAATCTTCTTGATTTAACTTTTTTTTCTACCTTCCTCCTCTTAACACCTCAGATCTCGAGTTCGCATTTTTTGCGCGCAAGAGCTCTTCTAGGAACGATCAAATTGACTGCACTCCATGTCCATGGCATTAGAAGCAAAATCTCTCGAGGCTATTTTTCGAGGAGAGAAGTTTGGACATCTCGTTTCACGTTCGACAACGATGTCGCAGCCGACACAATCATCTGGTTTTGGACCCGAAGTACTCAAGCCCTGCATGGACTCATCTTCCATGGCTTTGTGAACCCAAAAGGCTAGATGCTCTCTCCCCTCATTTACCTCCACCATGAATAAAATATTCACTGCAAAGCGGTCAAATGGTAACCGCATGTCTGTTGCCGACCTGTGCGAACTTCCTAGTCCTAACATCTCCTGATTTTCTACGAAAACGATTTGCTCAAGTCATTGTTAATCATGGGGTTATGACAAGAACCCCGTCAGGACTTTGGACATGATTAGCATTGACTGAAAGTAACGTGTGGGCAGTTCCCCGCACCCACCCGAAACCTACCGGTGAAAATGATAAGTCATCAGCACGCGATTAGAAGAAGCTTAGAACTACAGACATTACAAAAATCTCAAGCAATGCCGTGCTTATGCCTAGGTGTTGGTGAAGTCTATTAGACAAGGGAAGAAGATGCGTGGGTTTTACAAGGAAGCTTGTGCGCACCGGCGAGAGGCCGATGACATTTCTCTTTCCGCAGCTTGTTTATAGCGACCCATCGTGCCCTTTTTTTCCATCTGAAAATCCTGGCGAAGTCAATAACAAACTTCACCAACTTCTTTGTTGATTGCTCTATCGTTCTTGTTCACCCATCCTAATCCGATCCCATTTCCGGACATGCTTCCACCCAAAGAGACTAATCATGAGGGCAGGGGCCCCGGTTTTTCAACCGCGTTTTCTCCCCATTTTCATCTTTGGGTCAAGTGAAAAGCAAATTTTTGCTTTTCCATTTCACACTAGGGGAGCACAAATTGGGAAGTCGAATACATTGTTTCTTTTTACCAAAAAGACAACATTGTTATATGAATGGTAAGTTTATCCTTACTATCACGCAAAGTAGAGAGAGATTTTTATTTTTAACAAGATTGGAATCATTTTCCTCTTCTTTGAAAATTTAATTAGTTTCATCTCTAGTAGAAACTTCAATCTTCTATATATTGAACCACATTCAAAAAGTTCAAATTTTTATTTTCGTCATTCTCTTTTGACACATGCTTGTTGTATTGTGAATTTAGCGATTAATTTCTATTCATGATTTTAATGATGCAATTTTGTGCATATGCACGACGTGTGTGTGCATTTACTTGTTGTACGAACGAGAGCCAGGGTCTTCATTATTGCACAGACAAGCAATCTTTTGCTTGGATACAACATATCCTCTGTTCTTCATTTTCAGAAAAATCTCTGCTACAAAATTGGGCTTCATCTTTGGGCCTTTCGAATAGATATACATTCGCACTCTTTCTGATGATGTTCGTTAGAAGATTAAGATGTAGGTAACCAAACAGCACATAGAAATTCTACAATGGATTTACTTCTCTCTCTCTCTCTCTCTCTCTCTCTCTCTCCCCCCCCCTTTTTTTTTTTCTGCTTCCCTTTTTTTTTTTTTTTTTGTGAAATAACTAATACTATTCTATTATACGTAGTTATTAATGCATAACAATGCTCCATAATCCCGACACCTAGGTCGGGTAAGCATTGCGCTAACCTTTGGCTAGTCCAAGTCGGACACTGCAATACCGGCAGCACCACTTGCGCTACCCGATCACAATTAGAAGAGGGGGATGATTCTTATATCAGTTGATATGGATTTTAGGAGAACCACACTCTAAAATTTAGCTATTGACGTGGGAGATCTCAAGCAAAGTATGTACACGTAATCTGCAAATTTCTTCGCCAATTTGATGAAAGATGATCGAGGGAAAATGATAATTCTTTAAATATATAATCAAATCGCTTTTGACTTTTTCTTTGGAATGGTTGAGAAAAGAGTTGATATGTTAAAGAAAATGTTGCGGTGGTCAATATAGTTCTTTATTGTATTCTAGCTTTGTGGGCAATGAAGATACTCCACTTAGGTCTTAACTTACCATGGTCAAGGGTTCTTTAACTGGCCATTTGATTTGGTGTAGCCATTTTCACACCACCCACCACCGTCACGCCTAAAAAAAAAAAAAAAAAAAATGCAGCTAACATTGATGTTAACATTTTCGTGAGAGTATTTTATAATTTTAATGACGTTGAAAATTCCTTTATTCGGAACGGAGATTATTTAGAAAGTGATTTTTCAATTGATAGTCAAGACAAAGCCAAAAAAAAAAAAAAATTGTCAAGACAAAGTTGTAGATGTATGTAATGTTATTAATTCTTGAACGTTATTGATTTTGAGCGACTTTTACCATTCGATATAGTTTACTTTTTTGTTGTTATTAAACAAATGTATGTTAACAAGACGTTTTTGTTGCCATCCGAGGATCATGATCAGATCTAGCGTCTAGCAAAAGTAGATATAGAATTTATTATTCGGTGAAGTGAGATAATCATGTTATAGTTCCTTTGTCAAAACCCGTGGCATAATTTAAGATCAAGTGGACCTAGGAGTAGGACAACCTTAGAAAATTAGCATTTGAACTTTTGAGTGATGCTCTGGCGATGTGGACTTTGAAAACCTAGGATAAGAGATTTTCAGAGCGAATTTTACCAAACATCGAAGCTAATCTTTCCAAAACTCGCCCTTTTGTGTATCATCGACCTCACTATTTCATTCGACCCACGTGATTGGTTGGCCGTATCGTGGAAAAAGGCCTATGGCACACGGATTATAGCTTGATCTCACGTTATACAATGTGGACTCAAGAACTCGAATTTTCCCAACCAAGATTCCGTAGGGTACAGCACCCAAAAAGGCAATCTCGATCCGTCAATTATCTAGCGAAGTAGGTCGCCTATTGGTGAACAGCGAGACAGGCGTAGGTGCATAGCGATTGCCTATCCTATTAACAAGACAATTTATTCAGCGCATGATATTGCGATCTATAGAATTCGATGGAAAGTTTCGTCACCAACCCACGTCGACAAAATGAACCCAAGGTGTAAAAATGTGCAACGCCATGCAAGATTGTTGCGCAGTCCCACACGTTTCTGCTATTTTAATGAAGTTTGTAGTCTCGTGCGCGAAATCATCACTTTTGTCCTTTGTATTATGAACGAAGATGTCTCTCTAGATAAATGTTATTCTGCAAAAAGGAAGAAGAAGTGATATTTTGACTTTTTTTTTTTTCCTCTTTAGCTATCACTAATTTAGAGTTCATTATGTAAGACATGAGCTAAGGTCCATCATTTGATTAGGGGTGGATTTTGGTTTCTGTCTAACTTAGCTAACGTGATTAGATAAATATTTCCCAGAGTCTAATAATTACGGTAGACTGTAGACTGGCAATTAAAGAAAGTAGTCTACATTCAATATCTAGTGATAGCTTATCGTAGGGAAAAATATTTTAAAAAAAATCCTTAATATATTGTATGGATGCAAATACAATTTTAAACTTTTCAATTTGACTAATTTTATTTTAGACCTTTTGAAGATTTGTTAATATAATCTTTAATCTATTATACGGATGCCAATTAAGTTCTAAACCTTTTAATTTGACCAATGTCATTTGAGACCTTCTGACAATTTGTTAATATAGTCCCGTTAGCGATTTTTAGATAAAACTCGTTAGCATGAACACTAAACATCTGATGTGGCATGGGGCATGGCCTATGCTAAGTTGGACAAATTTTGCAAATTTTTATTTTTTTTTCTTTTTGTCCTTTTTCTTTCATATATATATATGACGGCTTCGGTGGTGGCCAACGTAGATTGCTAGCCGTAAGCACTAAGCAAGGGCTGGGATGCACTTGTTGGATTTGCGATGCCCTCACCTAGGGCCGCAATGCCTTCTTCTTACCTAGATTTGGCAAAAGAAAAGAAAAGAAAAGAAGAAAAAAATTAATCATTATAATAATTATCTATGTCAGTGTTGATCATATCATATAGGATAGCTTATTCTATATCAGCAATTTCCGGTCAAAATTAATTAGAAAAACTATATTGATAAATTATCAAAAAAATTTAGGAATGAATTGATAAATTGAAAATATTATGATTGAATTAGCATTCATATAATAGGATTAAGATTTTTGTGGTAATTATCCCATTTATTGTATCACTTAAAAAAAATTATAACTAATATTGGTACAATTAGAAATTCTCTTGCCTTCCTTAATCTTGCTGTTAACTCCTCCATTTTAGGCGTAGACAACTATTTTTTTTCCACAAAAATGAAAAAGTTCCTAAATAGACTAACGCCTTTTAAGCTGGTAGTAGACAGACCGACACAAACGTAATCCTGAACAGGCATATACCGACACAGAGATTCATTTCACGAGTGAATTTGAATTTCGACAACTAATTCTACACATCGGTAATCACGCAAATATATTAGATCGGCAAAAAGTTATATTTTAGACAGTGACGTGACATCTCAAGCACCCACTCCCTCCCAACAGGTGAAGAGCCATATTTTCATTACATAAAGGCATATTTTTTATTTTTAATAGGTGGTCCGACCGACAAGATATTATTATTTTTCTATTTGCATGAAGAAGAAAAAGATTGGTTTTGACCACAATGGTTTGTCCTCTCGTTACCCATTTTATATTTGGCAAGTTGGGTGATTGGTTGTAGAAGAAACACGAAACACACGAGCAAAAGTAAAGGACTCCAAACCCAAAATTTAATCCACAAATGAATTTACCCACATAAAAAAAATGGGAGATTATGATTAAATTCGTTGAATAATTCGACCCTTTAGGAAAAGGCTTATTAAGCAAGCATCGACGGAAGCTACGCACTCCTTTTTGGGAGAGGCTAGTGGGTGCAACAACTACGATTCGGGTAGAGCTAAGCTTTGTCCCCAGGGGCGGTACTGCCATGACCAGGGCTCTAAATCAAAACCTAATCTGCCAACCTAAAAACAAACGCTGTCTCTCCCCTCCCGCTGCGCTATATAATGCAGCCGATGGCGTCCTTCCTTTCTCGAACCCTAAGCAAATCAAGAGTTTGAGTCTAAACCTTGTCTAATCCTCTCTCGCATTGTCATTTGGAGACGAAGTGCTGATCGGCCGCAGCTGCATCCTCTTCGTAAAACATGGCGGCTGTCGGCAAAACCTCTTTCCTCTTGGGAGCTCTCCTTCTCTTATCTGTGGCGGTGACATTGGCAGATGCAAAAGTTTACTACCATGATTTTGTCGTATGTTGTTTTCCTCCTTGTTTTGTCTCCTTTCCCCCGGTCTTGAGTTCGTGATGTGTTTTTGGCTCTGTTCTTTCTTCGTCCCATTGTTGATGAGCTTCTCGGACGGAAATAGGTTCAAGCGACCAAGGTGAAGAGGCTGTGCACGACCCACAACACCATCACGGTGAACGGGCAATTCCCGGGTCCGACTTTGGAAGTTAACGACGGCGACACCCTCGTTGTCAATGTCGTCAACAGAGCTCGCTACAACGTCACCATCCACTGGTAATCAAAGCTTAGAAGAAAATAAAAAAGTGGGGCGTATTCTTACAATTCATCATGCATTGTCTGGATTTGATGGTTTCTCAGGCTGTAGACATGTAGTTGAAACATCTACGCATGCATGAAACAGAACGTGCCTAGGCATGCCAATGTGTACGTCCAGCATATATGTAGTCGATGGTAATGCCAACATATCTAATCATAAGAAAATCTCGATTTGCCACCAGGCATGGCATCCGGCAGGTGAGATCTGGTTGGGCCGATGGGCCGGAATTTGTGACTCAATGCCCGATCAGACCCGGCGGAAGTTACACGTACCGTTTCACCATCCAAGGACAGGTAGGAACGCTGTGGTGGCATGCACATAGCTCTTGGCTAAGAGCGACTGTGTATGGTGCTCTCGTCATTCGTCCAAAGGAAGGCACCTCGTATCCGTTTCCCAAGCCGAAGCGTGAAACCCCCATCCTTCTCGGTAAAGTCTTTTATACGGATAATTTCGACACGATCAATTATGACTTAAAATATTGCACGAGCTTATACTAATGGAAAAGCACATCATATCACAAACTCTTCTCGTTCGGAATTTATTTTGTCTGTCTATTGTATTTGTTAGTCCCATGTAAACCCCACACTTTGTATCTACGACAATGATTTTGCGTGGTTTTACTTAGGTAGCCTTAATGAGAGTGGCCATGTTTAGTTCTAGATGGCCAACCATCCGTCAATACCAACAGCTAGCAATAAATTCAAACACTAGACAATAGTCTAACAGAAATAGATTGAAGATGATTACAATTTCGCTCATATTGTCTTAAATAGTGTCTTAAATGGTGATGATGGACAGGGGAGTGGTGGGACGCGAACCCTATCGACGTCGTGAGAGAAGCGACCAGAACTGGCGGGGCGCCGAATGTGTCCGATGCTTATACCATCAACGGTCAACCTGGAGATCTCTATAACTGCTCAAGCAAAGGTAGATTGGAAGAAAATTTGCACAGCTAATTTGATTGATAATCTATCTCCGGCTAAAAATGAGAAGGGAAGTCCTCCTTCTAAACCCACCAAAAAGTAGTTAGCTAGGAATAAAATGTTTTCGTTTTCTACGGTCTACACTTGGAAATACACAATAACCAGGCACGGTTTTTTTAATTTTACTAATCATAAATCTCGAGAGTCCAAAGAATGGGGTCAGTTCGGGTGCAAAATTTCATGATAATGATGTAATCTAATCTTTTCCGCATTCTCATGCGCCATGATGACATATCTTTTTTCAACACTAATTAGTAGTTGGGGCCCTACTCACGTGAATGGTTTGTTGCAAAGCGCATGTCAAAAGTGGACGCGACAATGGGAATTTAAATTTGATTATGTATGCAATGTTGAGAGCTTGCTTCATACCCAATTTGACCTTTTGCAAGCTAGAACAAATTAAAGACCGGAATACAATCATTTTGTTGCATCTAATTCCTAAAGAATAGATCTATTGACAACGTCAACCAATAATTAGGTAGAGTAAGGTAGATAAACCGAAACCAGAATGCAATTGAGCTGATGTTTCTTTACCCTGTGCTATGCAGACACCGTCATAGTTCCGATCGATTCCGGGGAGACCCACCTCCTCCGAGTCATCAACGCTGCGCTCAATCAGGAACTCTTCTTCACCGTAGCGAACCATAGATTCACCGTGGTCGGTGCCGATGCCTCCTACCTGAAACCCTTCACCACCTCGGTCATCATGCTCGGGCCAGGCCAAACGACGGATGTATTGATCTCTGGAGACCAGGCCCCGGCTCGGTACTACATGGCGGCCGAACCCTACCAGAGCGCTCAGGGAGCACCTTTCGACAACACCACGACCACGGCCATATTAGAGTACAAGTCCGCCCCGTGCCCCGCCAAGGGCATATCAAGCAAGCCAGTCATGCCAACCCTACCGGCTTTCAACGACACGGCTACCGTCACAGCCTTCATGCAGAGCTTCAGGAGCCCAAATAAGGTTGACGTCCCGACCGACATCGACGAAAACCTCTTTATCACTGTCGGCCTAGGACTCTTCAACTGCCCAAAGAATTTCCGTAGCAGTAGGTGCCAGGGGCCGAATGGGACCCGCTTCACGGCCAGCATGAACAACGAGTCCTTCGTGCTGCCGTCTAATGTCTCGATCCTGCAAGCCTACAAGCAGGGCGTGCCTGGAGTTTTTACCGCCGATTTCCCTGCTAACCCCCCTGTCCAGTTCGATTACACGGGGAACGTGAGCCGCTCGCTGTGGCAGCCCGTTCCGGGGACCAAGGTGTACAAGTTGAAGTACGGTTCTAGAGTACAGATTGTCTTGCAAGGAACCAACATACAAACGGCCGAGAACCACCCGATCCACATTCACGGGTACGATTTCTACATCCTCGCCACAGGTTTCGGGAACTTCAACCCCCAGAAAGATACAGCGAAGTTCAACATCGTCGACCCGCCAATGAGGAACACAGTTGGCGTCCCTGTGAACGGGTGGGCTGTCATTAGATTCGTCGCCGACAATCCAGGTAAAGACTAGGAAAGTTTCCATTCGACGACAAGATAACATGTGTTCTCTTTCTTATTATGACTGAGAACACTTAATTTTTTGGACCTACAAAACAGGTGCTTGGTTGATGCACTGTCACTTGGATGTTCACATCACCTGGGGATTGGCCGTGGTTTTCCTTGTCGAGAATGGAGTTGGCGAATTGCAATCTCTACAGCCTCCTCCTGCAGATTTGCCTCCATGTTAAAAGATCTGCGGCTGACAGATAGTCCTCCACGAGAAATTCATAACGCCCACAACATGGGCCTGTTCTAATCTTCATCTTGTTCTTTCCCCTTTCCGTTTTCGTTTCGCAGAGTTTCAGTTCAGTGATTGTTTCCCCTGAATTCAGGGAGCCACTAGTTGTTTGCTTGTCTCATACTTTTTTTGATAGATAAAATTGTCCTGCATACGTGAACTCCTGTTACCATCAGATACTGTTTCAAGATTAAACTCGTAAATAATTCATCAATTTAGATGTTCCTTTCTCTTTTTTCACAGACATCCATCCATGATTCAGATCGTTTCGAGCCTCCAAGTTTCACATGTATGTCTGTTCTTATTCAGAACAATGCCCACCCTACTTTAGTCACACACCAAGAAATTATACAGGAAATGCTTCAAGATATCATAATCTGAACCAAAAGGTCAATCTAGCATGACCAAAGATTGAATTAGTGGGTGTGTGACAGTTGACCCAGTTGACACCAACCTTCGTTGTTGAGAGCTAAGCCAAGGGTTAAGCTTTTCTTCATTACAAGAAAGTAGAATTCTAGTATATGGACACCTAACTCCAGACATTGGTCAAGTATGGGTACAACAACAGGCACATCCATTAAGTAAAAGAAAGGAAACACGGAGAGAAGCCAAATCAAAAGTCAAGCGGAGGATCTTACTCTTCTAGAGTGATTTTACAATACCCAAATCTTAACTTACCAAAAAATTCCATTGTACACCAAAAAAAAAAAAAAAAAACAAATTTAGTGGCAAAACTGTACTTGATCGTGTGGAATTGGAGAAATAAAGCCTGCTCGATTGGGTCAAGCCTGCTTGGCCTGGACTAATTGACTAGTACATAATCTTTTTTCTTTATTATGGGCGAGTCTACACAACAAGTTAAGCAACGACCCTGACCTAAAGACTCGGTCTAGTTAAACCCTCCAATGAGTACCTCTACTACTTACTAGCCTCGGGATGAAGGGTCGAGACCGTGGCGCGGGCATTAGAGGATTGGACTTTCATTAGGGTAACGTATTGGATTTGAATTGTTTTCTTAGGCTTTTCTCTATTCGGTTTTATTTCCCTATTCCTATTCTTTTCTTATTAGGCGATTTACTAAATATTATAAGTGCAGTATTTTACTTGGAGTTTCCTTATGTTTATTTTCATAATTGAGAGTATGCTTCCATTGAAATTGATCGTGCCTAGAATCTCCTTGTCTATTGTATGTTTACTACACGAAGATTTCATGTTTATAAAGTTATCTTTTCTTTTACATATTAGGTAGGAATTCAATGAAGCCAACAAAAAATTTATTCAGCATTTGAATGAATTTCAGCAGTTGTTTTTTACTAATCACTTGCATCAAACAGGTTTATTCACTAGTTTTCGAAGAAATATTTAGCAAAAATGGTACACCAACGTATTGTTGACGATCTACTCTTCATTCCTTCTTTGGGAGCTCTCTCGATTGTCTGGAAAGCAAGGAAGGATTTAAAATCGTAGCATTTTTTTTCCTTCAGAGGGTCAGGAAAAATGCCTAGAAACATAGAACGGCGCGTTTTTTATTTGCACTATGATATGTTAAAAGCAAGGATAGTATGTTCTAATTTTCAACTTGAAGACTTTATATATGAGTCGATATGACTTTGATCCTATACAATCGGCCTTCTTTGTCAAGTAGGCCATACCGTAACATCAAAATCAAAAATTGAAAAACAAAAAAAAGTAGTTCAACAGAAGAAGCAACTAGTCTAAGGAGGAGTGCGTATTAACATCAGACAACCCAACCCCAAAAAAAAAGGAAGAAGAAGAAGAAGAGAAAAATAGAAAAGAGACTCGAGCTATAACCTCTCTCTCTTTTTTTTTTCCCTCAACACGGTGTTCTTCTGAGAAGATAACCTCCTTCGTGGACATTTAAATGATGGTGGAAGGAGCCCTTAGGATCCCTGTAATGGCGCAAAACTAACACCCAAGTCGTCTCTCCTCTGAAATCGGAAGACGCAACTAAATCGCCAATCACTCCTAGCTCTGGATTCTCGCTCCAGTTCAACATCGTTTCCTCGGAGAACACGCTCCCCGCGCTTCTCCTTTGTCCCACGATCACGAGATTGAACTTGTTCTTCAGACCTCGAATTTTGCCTATCGCTTGCTCGGAGTCTTTCACGTCGACCTCATGGTACGTGGAGCACAGATCGGCACCGGCCTTCACCCGAAATAGCTCAATCAGCCCATCGTCAAGCTTGTTCTCCATGATTTCGCCGATATCTTTGTAAACATCGTGGAAAATGATGCGAACCACCGTGACACTGACAGTGGGCCGTCCAATCATGCGAAGAGCCAACGCCAAGGCCTCGCGGTCGTCGGTCCCACCGACGAATATTACACCGACCTTACAAGAAAATGTCGTTGATTTACTCAAGCAATGGCGCATGTTCGTGTCTACCAACGTTCCAATCGTGCAGGGAGCGTAGGCTTGTATCTTTTCAGCTAGATTCCGCAAGGCAATGACGTTCGGGACGTTGGACATTTCTTGGCTTCCGTGGAAGGGGATGACAATGAGAGGCACGCATTCATCTTTGGCGAGCCGGCAGATGTACTCGTGCATTGTCTTATATGATGCGGTCGCCATGTAGGGTTTGACTTTCACTAAGTGATTCGAGTTGCCAGAGTAATTCTCGAAGGCACGCATTATGTGGTAAGATCTTTTGGATTTCGTTCTTTTCATCTGCTTGTTGTAGGGGAGGAAAAACGGTGTCGCACGACCGACGAGCTCGTTCAGGTGGAGGGCATAGGCACAGATTGGGCTAGCGACTGTAGGGTTTGATGCTTGGAGAAGAGAAATAATGCCCGGGACATCATCTTCATTGTGAATGCAAAAAAGAATCCGCAACTCCCCGTCGCTCGGGTGTGTCTGCATAGATCTTCTCGATTTTCTTATAGACCCACTCAATCTTTTGTGAGGGCTATAGAAAAGGTCTATCAAAGGCGTCACAACGGCGGTAATTGCCACTTGGGATAACAATGTCACCGTATAAGTTTTCTTGTCTATGTCCTGCAATTCCAAGTAGATATAATTAAGGCATAGGCTTAACATAAATTTAGTTCAAGCAAATGATATGAATTGCTCCCATTTTCAAAGAATGAGCCTCACAATTAAGAGATATCATATTGCAAGTCGCATAGAATAGAATGTCTATGATGGAATGCCTACAGGAAATGACACGAACCCTACACACAATTTCAAAGTGAAACAGTTTGTGTTGTTAAAAAAAGTTAAATAGTTCTGCTCCCAACACCTCAATGATAGACAACGAGTTGGCCTCATAATAATTATAGTAGTTTCATAAAATTGCTCTAAGATAATAAACATATGCTGATTAATAGGCATTGGCAGAGGTATATATAGGTGATATATGTGATCGCACCTCGAATAGCCAGCGGTTGAGGAGATATAGGTCGAACGGACCCTTAATGTTCAACATGAGGCCAAGCAAAATTGAATGTTGAAGCCTTAGTTTGCAGCACAACGCAGCTACCAGAGATCCGACAATCTTCAGTAGAGTAGACAGTAGGATTAGGAGGAGGATATCTCTGGAGACCTTCAAATCTACCAAATGAACATCTGTGTTGAATCCGGCAACAACATAGAACATCGGCATCAAGATCTCCATGGTGATTAGCTCAACCTTTTCACTTAAGGTAGTTCCTAGTGGCGGCCCATTTGGTATCACTAGCCCGAACATTACAACTCCGAGGTTTATCGACCCTATCATGTCCGTCAGAGATGCCAGCACCAAAGCTATGACTAAGATGGATGAGATATAAAACTCACTCACGGGTTTCCTTTCTGGCAGCTTCTGAATAATGAACATGATCACTGGCCGAATAATACCGAATGTGAGCAAGAGGAAAGTCGCGGTTGATAAAACACAATAAAATAAGAATCTTGGTGCTACGGCGTATGCCCCCACGAACATAAGCAGCCACACGATTGTTTCACTGACCATGGAACAGGACACCGCAAGCTGTCCTAAATCGGAAGTCATGATGTTGAGCTCATTGAAAGCGTAGACGACATTAGCGAAGCGCGTAAAGCCCAATCCAGTGATGAAAAAAAATTGGGAGTATCGGTGTTTCATTCCAGGGAGGCTTAGATTATGAGCCACGAGAGAGGTCAAGGCGAAAGGCAGAAACATGCTCAATGAGCCTATGATCAAGGCGTTCCTCATCGTACGGTAGATAACAGCTGTGTCTGCTTTCACTGCGGTTAGGAATTGGAGGTAAGTTGTGCCAAGAGCGCCTAATGTCCTTGCCAATAGAAGTTCTTCTTTTGGGAGTGTCGCGAAGTACGTGGCATTCCCCTTGACTACGGCGTTTACCAGAATGCCCGCCTGAAAAAAGATATCCGACCACATAAACAAGTCTATTACCGCATATAATCTAATGGCCACGATACTCATAATTAACTGCATCTTTCAAAGTTACCAATAATGTAAGAACATGATTGGTATTGTCTAAATATCACAAGTCATCAGCTCTCTTTCCTGATCTTCTTTACTTTTCTAATACACGCTCTTATGTTTCTCGAAGATCTTGACTTATAGTTATGATGAATTCGACTAGTTATGATGAATTCGACACCCCTCTAGGATTTAGAAATTAACTTCGTTAGTTGAACTGTAATGACAGAAATAAGCGAGAAAGCCATAGGTTATGATGTATGCCTTCATTCAACAGTACTTGCTCCAACTTCCAACTTCATAAGCTAAGAGGAACACGGTTGCCCCAGAATGCATTCGTTCCACTGTCCTAAATGAAAATCACAGATCTTGATTGGCTTGCTTCTCAAGTGATGCATAAGATATTATCATTTCTGAACCGTCCAACTTCTTTTCGCCATGATTAATTATTGTTCAAATGGTCAGCAAGAACAGAGACTGGCATATGGCGAGATAGAGAAAAGGACTGAAGCGGCATGAACTTACTAAGGCACTGCAAACGAATCGAGGTTGCCTCAAAGGCCTAAGGATCAATCGAAGGATGAGATAGGCCAAGGTGATACAGATGAACTGCGACATTAACACCGAATAATTCCGTGCAAAATGGTCATTCCTGGCCCCAATATACAAGGTCTGTGCAGTCATATTGGGGCAGATGATTGGTCCTCTTAGACGGCCAGGCTGAAGATACCCCAGGAGCAACATCGTTGAAACTCAGAACACCGCCGAGCCTTTCAAGGTACCCTCTTTTATTTGTTCTTGGCAAACGGCATTCTATTCAATCACCATACGTGCATCCTCCTCTTTCACATGTTGCCACCATTCGCAGCGCTTCCTTTGCCGAGACAAGCACGCGACCACATCACACGTGGAATTGAAACAAGTGGCGATCTCGGCAACTGAGGATCCAGCACTCATGCGTCGAACATAGGAAAGAAAGAGCATGAAGAATGGATTCTACTAATCAAGGAGATGGCGTACCATCATTCTGACTAGGGAAGGGGCGGAGAAGCTTGCAGGTTTCTGAGGTTGACAAAAATATGAGAGGTCGAGGAGTGGTTGATCTTCGCAGTTAACAAGAGAAGGCGAGGCCGTGAACTGGGAATGCATGGGAGACGGGTCGTTGCTTGAACTCAGATGCTCGCTTGTATCCGTGAACTGTAAAGAAACAAGAAAATGCATGGCGACACGACAGGAGGTTCATTTTTGGGTTTATGCGGTTAGATAATGGTTGAAAATCCTGACATCTCAACCGGTCATTCCAGGCTTCAACTGTCGTACAGGTACACGCCCTCGTTGTCGTTATGGAAAAAAAAGGAAAAAAAAAAAGAAGATATCTGGGGATTATTTGGATGGGAAATGCTTGCCTGATGACCGTCCACGGCCAAATGAGTGCGACGGTCAGGGGGCAGCACAAATTCATTTCGAGGAAACCGGTGGACTTCTTAAACCGGCTTTAATTTTTAACTCTGTTTCCTTTTCTTTTTTTTTCTTTGACTTCTATATTTCCTTATTGGGAGCTTCAATTTAAAGACAAAAATCAGGACAGGGCCCAACAGAATCAATGCTCGCCCGAATTCATTTTATCATAGAACTAGATTAATTGCATTCATGTTAATTAAAAAAAATAAAAATAAGGATCTCGCATGGTTGAATGATAGGGTTAATTTATGATTAGTCCTACTTATAAATAATAATGAGAGAGCGAGAGAGAGAGAGATGAATATGGGAATGAGAAAACCAAATCTAATTTGAAAAGGTTACAATAAGTTATCCGGAAAAAAAAAAGTCATCGGTGATTTTTTTACCAATAAAATAAAAATTCGATACTTGCCATTACTTATTGAAATTTACTACAACAGAAAAAAAATCTATATTTTTCAAGCACTGGATAATAAAATTCTGCGAGCAATATGCATATCAAATAGTTTGATTTATAAGCATACTCGATTTACATGAAATTAACTTAGTATGTCTATTTGATTGAAAGAATTTTTTAAGAATTAGTATTCTAGACTTTCACTTGTTTGGTTTGTTGAAAATGATCAATTAACGGAAAATCATTTACGGTAAAAAAAAAAATAAATGTTTAAAGTTAGGAAAATAAATTCCTCAAAAGGGAAAAGATTTTTCTAAAAATTATTTCCACAAAAGTATTAAATTTTTTTTTTTTGGTCAGTCCTACTCTATTCCTATTCTACACTCACTCTCGGACTTTTGCCTCGCCTCTTGCGGGCGTGGGAGTCGAAACCCACTTCTTGAAACTTACGCGTCCCCACCCCATCCCCGAGAAGGTGGGGATTTGAACCCCCCACCTTCCCCTTCCATGTTGGAAGGGTGGCCACTAGGGAAAAGTATTAAATTAACCAAGGGAGTCTTTCCTTCTTCTCTTTGGCAAAAAACATCATTACAATTTACAGTGGAGGAATTGAATAAGGTGAGTCGTTCGCGGAGATGGGGATTTTAATTTCACCAGACCTTGTGCTTTTCGATCAAGCGCCTATAACATACTAGACTAATTACCTGCAAGTATAATCTCAGATGAAATCGATACAGAAATTCTTTAACATCATAAAGATTACATTTACTCTCTAATGTTCTCATCTCGTTCGTGGCTTCCGCCACTCGCTCGACGCTCTGAAATGGCGTCTATTAGAAAGAACTCGCTTCTACTCTCTATCAATGCGTCATCAGTCTTCTCATCTAAAGCATCGTCGGTGTCCCTAATGATCGAATTGGGTCCTGCAAACATGAGTCCAAGATGGAGTTCGTCAAGAGCGTCACGATCTCCAGCGCTCCCCCTTCCAGTTCGAGCTATAGACTCCGCCACTAAATTGTATTTCAACAAACTGTTCTCCTAAGAAGATACTCCCTATCATGTTCATTTGGAGCGTTATGACGGGAGCAACTGGGGTCGCCGTGATGTTTCATCACCAGCACAGACGTCACCTCACCGCAGAAATCCGATGATGCCAATAAGTCTCCGATCACTCCTAGCTCCGGATTCTCGCTCCAATTCAACATCGTGTTGTCCGAGAACAAACTCCCTGCCCTTCTCGTTTGGCCAACCATTATGAGATCAAACTTGTCCTTCAAAGCTCGAATATGACTCATGGCTTGGTCGGAATCTTCTACAGCTACCTCGTGGTACAAACAACCTTCAGTGACGTGGAGCTTTGCCCTATATACACCGATGAGCTCATCATTGAGCTTCTGGTCCACCTTTTCATCGAGGTCCCCGTCAACGCCGGGGAAGATGAACCGCAGCACCGCAACACCCACATTGGGCCGTCCGACCATCCGAATAGCCAATGCTAGCGCCTCACGGTCGTCTGTCCCACCGATGAATATCACGCCAACCGCACATGAGATTGACGATGCTTTACTTGCGCGACAGTGTGTGCCCTTGTCCACCAATGTCGCCACCGTGCACGGAGCATAAACTCGTACATTTTGAATCAGATTCCGGAAGGCGACGAGCTCCATGACATTGGAGGTGTCTCGGCTTCCATGTAATGGGATGATGATAAGGGGGACCCGTTCTTCTTGAGCAAGCCGACAAATATACTCGTGCATGTTCTTGTACGCCGCAATCACCGTGTAGGGCTTTACTCTTACCAAGCGTTTCGAGTTGTTGGAGTAGTTCTCAAACGCACGCATTATAAGGTGCGATGACCTCTTGGATCGAACTCTTGTCATCTGCTTCTCGTAAGGGACCATGATCGGTATCGTGCGGCCAATGAGCTCGTCCAAGTGGACAACGTAAGCACATATGGGGCTTTCCGGCATGGGGTTTGATGCTTCGAGAAGAGAAATGATGCCTGGGACATTATCTTCATTGTGAACGCAACAGAGAACCCGCATTTCTCCATTCCTTGGGGCTGTTTGCATGGATCTTGTACATTTTGGGATTGACGCAATCAATCTTTTATTGGGGTTGTAGAAACGATCTATCAAAGGCGTCACGATTGCTGTAAGTGCTATTTCTGATAAGGTCGCCATTGTAAAAGTTTGCTTGTCTATATCCTGCAATTTGAAATGATAAGTCAACAATAGAATGCAACTTATTCGAATTTAGTGAACCCAGATAAAAAGAATGTATCCTTTTCCCCCTTCGGACAATGCGGAGGGCCAAACAGGGCTAAACCCTTCTTTCCTTTATGGCTTATTAGACTAATGTTAATGACATTTAAGAGCTCAAACTAGGCAAACCCTTCAAAAGATCAAGCTGTAATGTGTCGGTTTTATCATGCCAGTCAGAGAATAAGGTTTAATCAATTTCACATTTTGAGTTCCTAACCACATAAAGATCCTCTTAATATCGGTGGAGCGATCGATTGGATCAAATAATTGGAAGGATCCAAAATATGTTATGTACAAAACATTAGGATATGGTTCGACAGCTAGGAGTTACGAAATCTTGAGGACCTTACCTTCCTTACAAGCCAGCGGTTGAGTAGATATGCGTCATACGGACCCCTGATGTTCAACATGAGGCCAAGCAAGAGACAATGTCGGAGCCTCACTTTGCAGAATAATGCCGCCGATAGAGCTCCGACGACCCTTGTCAGAGCACTAACAAGCGTTAAAAGGAAAATCTCTCTGGTGATCTTGAAGTCTATCAAAGTAAGGTCCATGTTGTACCCAATAGAGACATAGAACATTGGCATCAAAACCTCCGTGCAGACCGCCTCGATCTTCTCACTTATGGTTGACCCCAGTGGCGGTCCATTCGGTATCACTAGTCCGAAAAGAAGCATTCCGAAATGCATGGAGCCGAGCATGTCGGTTAAAACTCCTACGAGTAAAGATCCAATGAAAATGGACATGATGTAAATTTCACCCACCGGTTTGCCTTCCGGCGTCCTCTGGATAATCAACGTGATCAGGGGTCGTACAATGAAGATAATACCCAATATCACACCTAAGGCGGCCAAAATGGACCAAATAAATTGCGCAGGGTATCGAAGGTATATGCCTATGAACAACCACGCCCATAGAAGTACTTCGCTGAAGATGGAAGAAGACATAGCGAGCTGGCCTAAATCAGACGTCATGATGTTGAGCTCATGGAAAGCGTAGACAACATTTGGAAATCGCGTGAGCGATACAACCCCGGCAAATATGTAGTGGAAGAACCCCTTACGTATTCCAGAGAGGCTCAAGGTTTGGATCATGAGCAAGAGGGCGGCGAAGGTCACGAGCATGGTTGATGAGCCAATGATCGAGGCGTTTCTCATCGACCGCTGGATGACAGTTAAGTCCGTTTTCACCGCCAATAAGAATAGAAGGTATGTCAAGGCAAGAGTACCTATGGTTCTAACCAGTAGCAGTTCTTCGTGTGGGAAGGTACTCGCCGAGAAGATCTTGGTCCTCCCCAAGACGGAAGGGCTCACCAGAAAGCCAGCCTGAAAAATGCGAGATGACAAATGAAATTGCTTTGTTCTCTCGATCCCTAAGGGCACATCATTAGCCATTGAAAATAAAATCGCAACATCGACGTTTGTCTACCTACCAGGACACTGCAAACGAATTGGGGTTGTCGAAGAGGCCTAAGAAGAATTCTGAGGATGACATAGAAAAGGGAGATCAACATGAACTGCATCAAGAACACAGGGTAAATGCCTTTTGTGTACCAGCCCAGCTCGGAGCAGATGACCGGACCTTTTAGCTTCCCTTGCCAATATTCACCGGCCAGCAACGGAGCTCCTGCATATGGCATCGTCTTGTAAGAGAAGTTAACCTTCCACTCTTTTTTCCCCTTCAATGTTATTGTGATTTCCAGTTTGCAATGCAGCCTCAATCTCAGCGTGGGTTGATGCCCCATCGCGGGAGAGGAGAGAGAGAGAGAGAGGCTGGACAACGACTTCTGGTTTTCAGTTGTTCTTGAACTAAATGTCCAAGCTGAGTTGTAAGGAGATGCACCACCCAAGAGAGTAGGGTTTTATTTTTGGGTTTATGTCGTTGGGTGAAGGTTCTGCGTACTTGAAAAGCAAGGGAAAACGTTAATCTCTTCCGGATTGAAGAAGGGCAATCATATTGTATATAATCTTAATTTGATATTAAAAATAGCCTAAAAGAGTTATGGGATCGGGCAGGTACGCTAAGATTATGTTGTATCGAGAGCACAAAATTCGGAATATTCAATGTAAAGACTGTTATTCTGCATACAAATATCAAAATCGTCTCAATTCTGTAAAAAGGTCTGATTTATATTTAATCTGACAATATTTAGGATATTATATATGAAGTTACAAGTGTAATGCTCTGGTTTTATTTTGAGTTCCTATGTCTTCAACATACTGATTTCTTTAAACTAAACCAACCAAAATTTCTGAAACTATACAAGTAAAAGTCCCCTCGATTTTATTTTATTTTTGGACTTCTCATGAATTAAAGTATGGTATGTATTATCTCATTCGAGTGAGGCTTATAAAAGTACATTCTTTTCATTAAATCACTTCTTGCTTTTGCCACGATTACCATAGTAGAGAAAGATCAGAGATGCTGATACTTATTATTTCCAAGCGGTGGAACGATTGATTCCATACAGAAGGGGGAAAAAGCTACAACCTCTAGAGGGAGAGGGTCCTGATTACAAAGAAGAAACCAAAATTCATGTCAAAATAAGGTTTTATCGACAATTTGTTCCTTCAAGAAGACACTGCTCGCCTTCTGGTTTTGTAGAGATACTATTATGGTACGAGCTGTTGGTGTCACCAGGATGTTTCATCACCAACACCGACGTCATCTCCCCACAGAACTCCGACGATGCGACTAAATCGCCGATCACTCCCAGTTCTGGATTTTCAGTCCAACCCAACATCGTTTCCTCCGAGAACAAACCCCTTACCCTTCTCTTTTGTCCTACCATTATGAGATCAAACTTGTCCTTTAGATTCCCAATTTGGCTAATCACTTGCTCAGAATCTCGCACTTCCACCTCACGGTATATGCTGCCTTCGTCGATGTCGACCTTTTTTGCCCTGAATTCGTTGATAAGCGCATCATCGATCCCCTTGTCCATGACTTCCTGCATGTCCATGTCGACTTCATGGAAGATGATCCGAAGCACTGTAATGCTCACGTCCGGCCGTCCGATCATCCGAATAGCCAATGCTAATGCCTCGCGGTCATGTGGACCCGCGATGAATACCACGCCGATCTTACAAGAAAATGCGAGTCCTTTACCCATGCAACGGTGCATGCCCTTGTCTATAAATGTCCCAACTGTGCATGGAGCATAATCTCTAATGTTCTCTCTTAGATTCCGCAAGGCGATGGCCTCTAAGGCATTTGCCATCTCATGGGTTCCTTGGAGGGGCATGACGGTGAGAGGAATGACTTTTTCTTGAGCAAATCGGCATACGTACTCATGCATCCCTTTGTATGCTGCGTTCACCGTGTAGGGTTCTACTCCTACCAGATGATTTGAGTTGTTGGAATAATTCTCGAAAGCACGCATTATATGGTAGGTCCCTCCGGATGTGACTCTTTTCATATGTCTTTTGTATGGGGCGATGACCGGTGTTGCGCGTCCGACGAGCTCCTTCAGGTGGACGACGTAGGCATATGTCGGATTGGCAATGGTTGAATTTGATGCTTCGAGAAGAGAAATGGTGCCGGGGACATCTTCCTGATTGTGAATGCAACAAAGAATCCGTAATTCGACATTCCTCGGGATTTTTTGAATGGATCTTGCGCATTTTCTGGAAGACGCGCTCAATCTTGAATGTGGATTATAGAAAATGTCGATGAAAGGTGTCACGACCGCGTTAATCACCACTTCCGATAACACTATGATTGTATAAGTTTCCGAGTCTATGACCTGCATTTCAAAGTAACTCAATTTCAAGATACATTAGTAAACGTATGCATGTCTTTGTATAAACGCTAAATTCAAGTAAAGCGTTAAAGGAGTGTAATTTTCTCCTTTTGTGGATTCTAGAACAAGCCTAATGATATGAACAAAGTAAAAATTTAAAACGTTAGAGGCTATGCAGGGCAATTCCTTCAAAGTTTCAACTTGCGATAGGTCAGCGCTACCACTTCAGCGATAGAATGAGCCTTTCGGCCCAACATTGGTCGCATATATGCCCGTTAGAGCTAATCGGTAGCATAAGAATTGTGATATGGAACTTACCTTTTCTGCGGCCCAGCGTTGGAAGAGATATAAATCAAAAGGACCCCTAATGTTGAGCATGAGGCCAAGCAAGACACTATGACGGAGCCTTATTTTGCAGCATAGCGCAGCTAATGTAGCTCCAGCAAGCTTTGCTAGAGCACCCGCTATCATCGCAAGGATGATTTTCCTCGAATTAGTCATCTTGATCGAAGCAAAATCAACACTATAGCCAACGTCAATATAAAACATTGGCATCAAAATTTCCATGGCGACCAGCTCAACCTTCTCAGTTAAAGCCGATCCTAAAGGGGGTCCGTGCGGTATCACCAACCCAAAAATGATCACCCCGAATGACAACATGCCTATCATGTCCGCTAGAAATGCTATCAACAAAGCTCCGATTAAGATAGAAAGGATACATAGATCATGCAGCGGTTTCCCTTCAGGCATATTCCTGATAATCAACCTGATCAAAGGTCCGACGACTCCAAATATGATCAGCAACAAAGCTAAGGCAGCTGAAACTGGCCAAAGTATTATTGAATCACTTTTGAAGTATACGTCCATCATCATCCCCACCCACACATATACTTCGCATAGCATAGAAGTTGACATGGCGAGCTGGCCTAGATCAGAAGTCGAGATGTTGAGTTCATCAAAAGCATAGACAACATTAGGGAATCGCATTAGGGATATTCCCCCTGCAAATAGCAATATGAAGAATCCTGTGTGTACTCCTGGAGGGTTCATTTTTCGAACCAATAAGAAGATGATGGCAGTGCTCATAATTATGCTGGCCAAGCTGATGAACAAGGCCTTTTTCAGTAATCTCCCGATGACTGTTACATCGGCCTTCACTGCCGTTAAGAATAGAATAAACGTCGCACCGAGAGCACCTACCGTTCTTGCCAAAAGGATTTCTTCGCGTGGGAAGCTTTGTGGAAAGATTTGGGTGGGCTCCAAGATCTGGGGGCTCGCAACAATGCCTGCCTAAAAAAGAGATGGTAAGAGTCATCTGATTCCCGTTAATTGCCAGCCAATTAATGTGTTCTTGCCTATTAGTTGTAATAACAAAAGGAGAAAAGAAAAGCCAGAACACCGGAGTTCCAAATGTATTTAAGCTTACGTACGCTCCAGCAAAATGGTTCGCAATTAAATTCTTCTCTTGTAATGACGACTTATTGTATATCCACTTGGTACTCATTTAGGCTTTCCTGATCTGATACATTTTGTTCAGGTAAATCTGTTTCTCTGGCAAACTTTGTCAATCGCAAAGACCATTTCTGGTTTTAAATATATATTTCAACTACAAGTTTCCATGGAGTCGTGATGAAATAAGTTGGCCTGATGAATCCTTACATGGTAATCTATTACAATCGTGTAGGGCTTTTCAAAGATCGTAACATCTCCCCTTCCTGCGGGATCAGAAAAGGTTGTAAATCTAAATAGAATAAGAACAACTTTTGATTGACTATACGTACTTAACTTCTACAGCTTGTGCAAGGAATAAGATGGACTCTGAAAAATCGTGAATTAAGCCCAAACCAATTCTGAAGTCGTTTATGTGTCACGAGTATGAGATTTATCCAAATTTTTCCTTAAAGAAAACGAGGGCCAACATGCTATGACACCGAGGAAATAGCATAAGTATGTACATACCAGGATGCTGCAAACGAATTTAGGTTGTCTGAGAGGCTTGAGAAGAAATCGGAACGTCACATAGGCCCAGGTGATGATCATGAACTGCGTTATGAACACAAAGGAGGCTTGCTCGTTAGGATTTCTCCCGCGCCAAAGAATTCTCGTGTCCCTCTTCGCGTCAATGCAATAGATCGGCCCTTGTAGGTTCTTCACCCAATCCCCCAGGACAGGGACCGGTGGTGGATTTCCCATCGGTTAGAAAAAGAAAACCTGCGCCTTTCCGCTTCCTTATGTATCTCGATTCCACGCACCCAATTGTAATACGGCCTCAATCAAGTGCTGTGCGTTGACACCAGTCGTGGATTGTGATTGCAGATTGTCGCAGCATGGGTCGACAGCTCATTGAAATACCTCAAGAATGAGTTATCAACTACGAGAGAGAGAGAGAGAGAGAGAGAGAGAGAGAGAGAGAGAGCACTAAAAGTTCGACGTTGGAGGGGAAGATAAAAGTGCAACCCTAACAGAAACAGCTCGTTGACAGTTAAGGAAAAGAAGTTCGTTAAGTCCTTGAACATTACAGGCATAGAAAGGGTCTCGCTGACGATGTTGTTTAGCTGTCCAGCTTTGCAAGGTTAGCACCTAATCATGTGGTTTTTAATTTGAATATTCTGTCCGTAGGGCACTTGATCATCGAAAATACGTATTATGTTAAAATGTATAGGACATGCTAGAAAATGTTTAATGTTCATTTTTATTTTCATTTTTATTTTTGTAACAAAGAAGGAGAAAGCCTTTTATTGCGTCATTAATTCAACGGGGTGCGCAAACACGTGAACGAAGAACCTGTGAGGCGGCATGTAGCGGAGAACATACTCAACCCTAATGTCCAAAGCAAAAGGTCTATTGGCTTCGCTATACACACGAACAAAATGCAAACCTGGAAAAAGATCGAATCAGACTATGTGTTTGCGAAAGCAAATTATCTTCTTGAAGATGTTCCTGATCATTCATTGTGCATCATAAATTGCTATTTGAATATTCAGGTTCTCATTGAGATAATTACCAAAAAAACCCAAACCTATTGTATTAATGCCAATTCGGTTTTGAACCTTTCAATTATGCTGATTAAGTCAGAAATCTTTTGATGATTCGCCAACCTAGTTATTCTAATTAATTTTGACTAGAAATTACCCATGTAAACGCCAGCAGTTTTATATGATAAGGTCAGTGTTGACGTAAACTATTTTTGTAATTTTTTTATGCAATGGAGAAAAAGAAAAGAAAGAAAGAAAAAGGGAAAATAATAGAAAAGAAAAGAAGAAAAAATTAAAAAAATTAAAAAAATTATCCATGTCAGTGTCGACCATACCATGTAAAATGGTTAGTATCCATGTCAAAGATTGCTGGCCAAAATTTACCGAAAGGATTACATTAGCAAATAGTAAAAAAATTATGATTAAATTTGTCGAATTAAAAAGTTGAGGATAGAACATACAATAATGACATTTGTGGTAATTTTCCCGATTCTTATCAAATGCCCTTACAAAACTTGCTGACAACATTGAAGATCTTGTCTAGTTTTAGATAACAAAGATTCAAGTTTCAATTTGGAAAGTTTTAGATATTTGAAAGATCACAAGTAAAGTGTTGCATACTCGGTATAATTTGAATTCCAACCTTATCCCTTTTTTTTCCCAATGTTGTGCTAATTATAATTCGATCAGCAATAACGATGGGGCTTCTCACGAAACTTGCAGGTAAAGCTATCTTTCGGGATCACGCAGCATTTGCAACTTGCCCTACAAAACTACACGACCCTCTCTCTTATAGGATTTTTAGTATATCACTTTGGATCGCCGGTATTATAGCATCAGTGCCCTCGTCAATCCCTCTCGTGCGGCTTTCGTGAAATTACAGCAAATGTTGTCGTGCTCAAGAGATTTAAAAAAGCGACAGAATCGGTGTTAAACTTCGAGTTTTCTCCTCCAAGTTCATATATTTAACAGCAGCCCTGTCGCTTACGATCCTCGTCGTTGCTTCGGCCAATCCCGACCCACGTAGAGCACGGTCAAACTTGCCGTGCCCGGTCTCGTGCGCTCTCCTCTCCTCTCCGCTGAGAGCACGTCAGTCGTGACGTATTCGACCCCCACGTGTGGATCTCCTGGAGGCAGCATGCGCCGCCGTGGCACGCAAACCAGATGGTCGACATGCAGAGGGTCGTCGTCACGAGACGAGCAGCGCCTTTATCCAGAGCAAAGCAGATACGGGCTTGAATTCGTTCGAAATTCGACTGAGACAGCCTCAATTTAGTTTTCATTCTTGGACATGTCGTGGGGCTTGTCCGTCCACGACAAAAATAGTCGTCAGCTGACAAAGAAAAGCCTTTTGAGCACGATTGTCATCTTTCTAGTTCCACTTTAATCAGAATGTTAAAATTTCACAAATCATATTCTAGCATGTGCCAAGATGTAAATTTGAGAACCCTAATAATGCAAAACCCCACATTCGATAGAAGATGAAAGAATGAGCGAGTCATATATCTAGTTTATCTATAATTTCGTGCATTAAATTTTTGAACGAGTGGTCATCACATATCTAGATTAATGATACAAAATCTTTGATGATTTTACTTTTGTTAAGAGTCGTGTTGACGAATCTCTTGTTAGACATACTTTCCTTTTTTTTATGTGGGACAAATTTGACATTGATAGTTCGATTGTTAAAAGCGTTGGATATTACGTAACACGATCAAATAGTTCTATGAAGTTGTTTTGGATGGCTCTTTAAAGAAGGATCTAGGCGCACTTTCATCGACTAAAATATCGCCACCATCCATTTCCGTTCTATTTTATCTATCGAGTGAAACAATTTGCTAAGGTATCCTTTCTTTTTTTAATGTCTCGGAAAAATATCTACCACACCTTTTGAGCTCCCCAATAGCGCGTCTTCACCACTGACAGCATCGATCCAGCTGGCCCCGTGGCATAACAGTAAATAAGTCAAACTCGCAGGGAGCGAGACGACAGAGAAAAGAGAGACGGAAAAAAAGTACTTAGGTAGTAAGAAAGCGACGTGTGGCTCGAGTGCTTCGGGAAGCTTCCTCGGCGACACGTGTGAGAACGTTCGGCTATCGAAACGCCACGGCTCGACTCAAAGCCCGCCACGTCATCCCATATGTGTGTGCGTGGTGTGTGTGAGCCGTCGTCGTTCCCATCTTCGTTGCCGATATTTATTCATCTCGACTCGAGAGGAAAAGAAGAAAAGAAAAGAAAAAAGAAAATCCAGAAATATCTAGAGATGCTATAAATATTCAGCGCAACCCCTAGAACTGGAAAATTCCGCGCTGTCTTTCCTTTCCTTCAGATAAAAAGGAGATTACCGTCCTCTCTCTCAGTCTCTCAAGAACACCAGAAACATCAGCAATCATCACACACCAACTCAGCGTCTCGACCGATTCCGCAAGAACTCGCCGGAACCCTAGTTCCGTTTTTCTTTTCCCCATCAAGAAACAGAGGAAGAAGGAGAGAGGAGCCGCTCGAGTGGAGGCGGAAGTTCGATTCCGAGGAGGACCCGGAGCGGAAAAGGCGAAGGGGGGTTTCGATTCGGGAGGGTTTGCGGTGGCGCGCATGTCGCCGGAGATCGTCGAAAGGTTGGTTGGTTGGTTCAGTTTTTCCTTCGTCTTCCGCGTGATGTTTCTTGTGAAATCTCTCTGTTTGTGCGTGCAAATCTTGAATTTGGGGTGCGTGAACGCGTGCCGCGTTATTCTCTTTCCTTTTTCGGCGTCTTGATGTTTTAGTGGCTGATCGAAAGAAAACCCTAATCTTGGCTGCTCGCCGCGTAATTTCGCTTAGTTTGTCAGCTACTCTGCTCTTGCTTGCTCCGCAAGCAATGGTAAATTCCCTTGTCATTATAGCTGTTTATTCGCTGGTAACCCAGAAAAGGGAATAAAATAATTTTCGCTTATATCGAAACTTGGGGACGAAGTCTTCGTGGGTCTATATCAAGTCATCTCGGTTTGTTTTTTTCTGTCTTGGTTTGGTCTGATTGCTGTAATCGTTCGAGTAAGTGGAGATGGTTGTTTCGGCTTCGAGTACTGATGTTTTCTCCTTTGCTCTGTCTTCTCCCAGGAAGAGGTCACGGAGTAGGAAGGAAGGTTCTATGTCCGTGGCAGAGACATTGGCAAAATGGAAACAATACAACGACCAGCTCAATTCGCAGGCCAATGGAGACAAGCCTGCGCGTAGGGTGCCCGCCAAGGGTTCGAAAAAGGGGTGTATGAAAGGCAAAGGTGGTCCGGAGAATACGACCTTCAGTTACAGAGGAGTGAGGCAGAGGACTTGGGGCAAATGGGTTGCTGAAATCCGAGAGCCGAACAGAGGGAGTAGGTTGTGGCTGGGCACGTTCCCGACTGCAATCGAAGCTGCTAAGGCTTATGATGAAGCTGCAACCGCAATGTACGGTCCGAGTGCGAGATTGAATTTCCCCACCGCGTCTCATCCCATGTCTTCTGGTGACTTGGATGCCAGAGCCACGACACGGGTGGGCACTACTAACACGACTGGCACCCCAAGCACTGGTTATTCTGCTGGTACCCCGAGCACTGGTTATTCGGCGGGCACCCCGAGCGAGGCCACGACATTGTCCAGTCAGTCAGAATTGACTGGTGGGCCAGAGGTTAAGGACGGGGATCGCAAGGGTGAGTCGAATGCAGATGGTGGAGAGATGCAGCCGAAGAGCGAATCCAATGTTGATTTCGACTGGCTGAGTGACTATGCCGTGGATGACCTGTTCGATGTGGACGAATTGTTAAGGACTTTGGAGTCTGACCCGAAGTTCTCCTCAGATGTCAAGATGGAGCATTAGAACAATGTAGAACACAATAGATTAGTTTTTGTGGGGGGGAGTGAGTTTGCATATGAAGGAAGTATTAAATTTGTTCTTTCACTGACTGATATTGGATATAATCGTCTATTAGATCGGGCAATTACGTTTTTAGGAGTGAATTGTCTGTGGGGCTTTCTGAGTATTGGTTTCATTTGTTTTTTGTATGCTGAACTCTGCAATGGTGAACTGTACAGTGGAATACCGAACAAAGGACTGGATATATTGATTTGTTCCTGGTTGTGACATTGAGCTTCTCGCCTTTTATTCTGAATTCATGCCCTTTTGATCCTATGGCATTTTGTGGGATTTACCGGTCTGTCGACTTAGTCAAATAGAAAACGCAGGATATGATTCTGCAAAGGGGATGTCCTGCTATATGCTTTTTGGCCTATTCTCGATGAGCTTGTTTAGCATTGATGTGGGAAAGAAATTCAAGAGAACATTTTTTATATAGCAATACGAAGTTCCATTTTGCTAATAGCGTTTGTTGTGAAATAAGAATCCCCGACGCTGGCCTAGAATCCGTCGCTATAGCCCTCCAACCGCAGTAGCTACTACGAGTGAATGCGCAGGGCTTGATGCCAGACCCAGAATCTGGTCTAGAAACTACTGCCGTCGCGTGGGCTGTTCCTTTAGGCGGACGGGCATCATATCCATTTCCTGGATTTAGCTTGCAGCGCGAGCCCTCGCTTTGTTTTTCTGTCTGTTCAGACCACGAATTACATTCGGATTGCACCCGCACATGGCTTTGTTGGAGCAACGCTAGAGTTGCTCGGTCTGTATTTCTGGTTGAGAACTTAAGACGAGACGGGAACCCATTTGAAGAAACTCGAATCCCAGTCAAAGTTCGTCCAAGTTGTCACCGGCACGAGCAAAAACCGATCAAGAAGGGTGACACTGTTGAGGGGGCTCGAATTCTGTGGGCTCAACGAAGTAGAGAAAGATCTTGGGTTTGGCCCTGTTGCGTACTTCAGACGGGGCCCAGCAGCTTCTCGATCGATACGAGACGCGGGCGCCGGACGCGATGTCTGAACAACCGCTGCAGGATATCATCCATTTACATTTCGGTACGGTCCAGTAACTTTTTTCCCACTAAAGTTGGTGGTAAATTTCACTCCAAGAATACCCGAAACTTGCTTTGGTCGGACAACCATCTCTCGAGAAGCCCAGTAGGGGATTACTAGCCCTTCGAATGACCTCATGCATGACGCAAACCAGCAGACAATAAAAACTTCAAGTTGCTAGCTAGTAAAACCCTTCAATCGGAAGCTTCTGTGGACCAAACCATTACTAAAATAGTCAAGTTGGGTTTTCGCTTTTCACGGAAATGAAGGGTGTCGCGAATTAAATTAAAAGCTTTTGCGGACGCATCCATCGTCCCACGAATCTTTCGCATCTTTTGAATAGAACTAAGGAATCTACATATGTTATAGAACAACGAAGCGAAACCCGTATTGTCTTGCTTGACTCGGGCGAGGCTGGTCTTGGATAATAGGTTTTGGGATGGGGGTCAACCCGCCCGTTGTATCGCGGTTTCCTCCTCAAGTGCCGGAAAGAAAAATCACAAGTTGCTTGTAGGAATCACTCATGACCCGATGCGTTGTACGTCGATCTCATTGGAACGGTCATCAGATCTTTTTAAAGTGCAAATATCCCTTCTTTTAAGTATGAATATCCAAAACTTAGTACCCTTTGAGTACGCCAAGCGATATCCAGACATGGACAGCATTGAGGGTTCTTTCTATTTAAAGGGCAAATGGGCTTTGAAAACGAGCCTCCCACCAAAGACTTGTCACCTTCTAGATCGGTTTTGGGTAAGCGACACAAACAATTCTTAAAACTTTGGCTAATCGAACAATGTGATCCTTGAACTTTAAATTTGTTCAATGTGAAGAATATTGAACATTTTCATATAATATACCAAATGTACAAGGACTATAATAAATAAATCAAAAGTTTAGAGATGATATTGTACATTGAATTAAAATTTAGTGACCACATTAAACAAAATTAAAGTTTATGGAACATGCTACATATATAGCCAAAATTCAGGAATTATGCGTGTCACTATCTCCTTCGTTTTTTGATTATTTTCAATGTGGTGGCTCTTTTTATATTTATAAATATTACTTTCCGATGAAATGAATTATTTGGAAACTATTTTTCTTAAAAGATGATCGCTTGTATAGCTTGAATTAATTAGTCAATAAAAAAATATTTTCATTATCGACAAAAATCTATGTCTAAACATTCATTTAGATAGTGAAAATATTTTTCATTAATTCATCTCTGTACGTGATACAAGCGTTTATTTTTAGGAAAATGTTTTTCCAAATCATTCATTTTTCATGAAGTAAATTGAGCCATAGATGACAATCTTATAAGCAATTGATATCGAGAATCTCCTTAAGGTTGGTGTCTAACTAATCTTTGGAAAGTGTAAATCCCCAGAGATTATCATCTTTGAGCGTGTATGTGAATTAATTTCTTAGACTCCTTGGTATCTAGAAATAGACTCCTTGCATGATGTAAATTCATAAAATTGGACTGTATGGATACTTTCACCAACAAGCTAGGGAGTAGGGAGAGACTCTCGTCTGGCAGCAATTATTTAATAAATAATGGCATATACTCTTAGGGTGGTGGCTTAGCTGCCAGTTGGGATTTGAGCGTAAGGTTTTATGGCAAACAGACGTATCTTAACCCTCTCTTATCTATAAAAAAATAAAAAAAAAAAAAAAGGGAAAAACAGAGAGAGAGATCATAAGCCGATAAATTTGTTTTTCTTTTTTAAATGTCCGTAATCTTGTGACATGTATCAATATATAGAGTCCATTTTCATTGATTTTCATAATTTAAATCATATTTTAAATTTTGACCGGAAAAAATAGATGATTTGTTTTTTGCTCAGAATAGACTAAACAAATTAAGAAGCCCTCTTGGTGAGGGATGGACTTTGATTTTTGATAGATCAAAGCGGAATCGATTTATACTATGTTGGAGAAAATGACATATTACCCTCCAAATTTTTAAAGTTGTTGCAAATTGGCCCTTGACGTTTTAATTTTTTGCGATTTCTCTCATGAATTTTAGAAATTGGTTCCAATGTGTCCCCCTACCATAGATTCGACCAATTTTTGCGTGGATCTCCAACAACATGACAGTAAATGACATACATATAAAACATAAAAGAACGATTCTAAACTATATAGCATGTGACATTATGTTAAAGTTCCGACAAAGATTTGACAGCCAACTGCAAATGTACATCAACATAGAGTTTTGAAATGTATTTTTGATTAGTCCCTCTATTTTTGTCTTGTGTATACAAATAATACAGATCGATTTGTCTTCCGTAATTAGTCACGTACATGCATTCACGCAGTCGTTTATATAAGAAAAATTTAGCCGGAGTCAACAATGAAAATACACCACCGCCAATTTCAATAGTTAAAGGGGTAGAGCGTAAAAATCGAAATATCAGAGAGTAACTTGGCACAATCCCAAAAATCCGTGGGACAAGCTATTATTCTCCCCACCATGTCTAGTTGCGCAATATATGTAATTTCCTTTTCCAGATACTGTCGCGAGAGAGTCGCATGAAAGGATATTACGTTCGCTGACCGACATGATCTTTATGAGGAAGTCCTCAATCCGGATGGCGCTGCGGATTACTCTAACGCAATTTGACCATTTTTTAAAAATCGGACATGTGCCACATAATCAAAAGGGTGGGCATAAAATAATATAAAAAATAAAAAAAGATCGCGAAACGTACAAAACAAGGTGTCGAAGCAATCCCTTTGTTGGGGCCTGGGGGGGAGAAGTAAAAAAAAAAGGAAAAATAATAATTCACCTAAAACTCGGTCTAAAAGGAAGGGGAAGGGAAATTTTTTTTAAAAAAAAAAAAGGAGAAAGAAGAAGGAAAAAGCGGAAAAATATAGGCAAGTTGACGACCCACTTGCATGTCCGGCCGCGTAAGCTGGGCTGTTTCTTTCTTTATCGCCCATTCCTTTCGTTCAAACACCAAAAGGCAAAGCCTTTCGCCCTTTTTTTCTCCGAGAAATTAGCCAAAATCCTAATGCAAGTGGATGGAAAAAACAACGCTAAAACCTGCAGATGCATCTCTCTCTCCTTCCGGACTTATATATCCGCTTTCATCATTTCATGCTCAGACCTTTCTCTCACCAAGAAGCAACGACAAGAAAATTCGAAGAAGAAGCAGCGCAGAGATTGTTAGGGAGAGAAGTTGAGGGGGGAAGGGGGAGAGAGAAAGAGAGAGATGACTTCCTCCGTGCAGCTCCAGCGGATCAACCTCGCCCACCAACCGTCCTCCGCCCGCCGCCGCCGGCCGGCCTGGGGTGCCACAAGCAGAGCCAGCCGGCGGTGCTCGCCGGGGCGGTGTCGCCCGGCGCGGTGCCCGACTACGCGGCCCCGTACCACCGGCGCCAGGTGGGGCCGAACCAGTGCTGCTCCGCGGTGGTCCGGTTCATCGACGCGCCGGTGCCGGTGGTGTGGTCGGTGGTGCGGCGGTTCGACGAGCCGCAGGCGTACAAGCACTTCCTGAAGAGCTGCGACGTGATCGACGGGGACGGGCACGTGGGGACGGTGAGGGAGGTGCGCGTCGTGTCCGGGCTGCCCGCGAACTCGAGCAAGGAGCGGCTGGAGATCCTGGACGACGAGCGCCACGTGATGAGCTTCAGCGTGGTCGGCGGGGAGCACCGGCTGGCGAACTACCGGTCAGTGACGACGCTGCACGCGGCGAGGGGAGGGGCGGCGACGACGGTGGTGGAGTCGTACGCGGTGGACGTGCCGAGCGGGAACACCAAGGAGGAGACGTGCGTGTTCGTCGACACCATCGTCAACTGCAACCTCCAGTCCTTGGCTCAGATCGCCGAGAACATGGCCCGGAATTTGTGAAACCACCGCTTGTTCCGCCGATCTCGAAAGACCGAAGAATTACGCAGAAAACCCAAAAAAGAGAAATAGCTACATCGATCTTCTTTTATCTCTTTATGTCTCTTTATTACGCCTGATGTTGAGCAGATCTTGAAAAGCCAGCGCCTGGCAGTTCATCATTTTGATTAGCTTCTGTCGTCGCAGAGGAGCGACTGGGGAAGATGATGCTGTATATGGGTCATTTTGTTAGGCTTTTTTATTTTTTATTTTTGTGTTTTTTCGTAGTTTTATTCTTACCGTGTCCAAATGTCTCTGTCCTTTTAGTGAATTTCTAAGTAACCTGATGAGCTGCCAATCAGCACGATTCATTTCCTTGTTTATTTCTTCCTTTTCTCTGTTATTTTTTCCCCTCTTTTTTCCCATTTGATGCGAAAACAATGATGACCTAGGAGACGTATATGTTCCGCATACATATGAATGGGGATATATGAACTCATTCTAATCCAAGACCGAGCTTAGGTTGTCGAAGTTGAAGATCATCCGCACTTCCCTTACCAGCTTGGGGAGAATTTACACGGTCGTATTCTCATCTCGTCATTTAAAAATGTCAACTCTGTCGCTCTCTCTCTCTCTCCCTCTCTCTCCCATATTTGCCTTGCACGAAATTCAAATGCGTATATCTCCACGCCAGATTTGAAGGATTCCTTGGTATGTAGCAGACTGTAGCTTCAAACTTGACATGTATCCCACCAAAATCGATCTCTTTCGAAGGATGTATATCAAGCATCTCGACTTGAGTCGATCTAATAAACCCGCACCGCGAATCTCATAAATAATTTGTGCTTTAGCCTGATCTAGAAAGCGGAAAAAAAGGAGGAAAACGGGTACTTGGACTTTTCTTCCCATGAGTTCACGCGCGGCGGGCTTGCGTATTTGAATATTCTTCTCGAGGGATGCGATGATTTACTAAGTTTTCTAGGAATGGAATCAACTTAACCGCCGCTGCAAGTTGCGAATATTTATAGCGGAACCGGTTTTGTCACAGCGAAAGTGGACAAACAAAACTTGACAACTTGCTGTACCGAAACCGATGCACAAAAAAAAGGTGGTTGTTTTCCCCCATCTGTTCTGGTTTCCTAAGTCCATTTTTTCTTCTCGTCGGGTGTCTCGCATGATGCGGTTGGAAAAAGATGCTGGATTGCAAGCTAAGCGTGACACTGCAAGTGGGTCGACCAGGCGGGCATCTTAACGTTGCTTATTGGTTTGCATGATGAACTCAAAAGATGTGCTTTTCCCTTTTCCTTCTTTTCACCCTTCTTTTTTTTCCGTAGCTCTTGAGGGAAGCATGACCTTATCCTCTACACCCTTAACGCTTGCCATCCATTCATGGGTAGCTCGTCGGTATCATGATTTTCCAGATACACGTAAATTGTGTTTGATTTCGTTTGCCCCACTCGAGAAATTACGGAATCGAATTAGGATAATTTCTACTTAGGTCGCGGGTTTAAAAGTGGATGGCATTCGCGGCTTATTTTGTCGGTGCTTACGCGTGAATAACGAGTAACTTTTCTTTAAGAGGGCCACGCTAACCGACACAAAAAAATCTACTAATTTCATTGATTTCAGCTTATAGAATTGCCGCTTCTACGAAGGTGAAGGGAGAGCCCAGCAGGATTAGAGAAGCATCATTCCGAGCCGGGCCTTAAGATCGGGCCCGACCATTTCAGGAATTTCGTGCAAAATTATCTGACCTTGCCGGGCCGAGAATTCTAACCAAACGGCGCTGTCCAAGCCAGCCCGACAATGTCCTTCGGGTCCATTTGGTTCTTCCACGTCACAAGCGATCAAGGTGAGAATTTATAGGACCCTTGCGGTTCCTGATACTTAACAATCACAGCATGGGCAAAACAACATATATTTCTGTATTAATTCACAAACTGAAATATCGCCACATCTCTAAACATTAGTCGCGAAAATTAACTAATGTTTTTCTCGGTTTCCTCGCGTGCTGCATTTTTCGTTTTATCAAAAGAATCAAAGAAATGTTGCGGCGTCCAATTTTTTTACAGGTGTGGTTTCGATTGATCTAAGGATAAAATAGCTTGGCAAATAGAAGTTCGTTCCAAGTATCTTGAAGGCCAGGCAGGCACCAGTGCACGCAATCTGCATAGCTTACAGGGTTCGCTAGCTGCTCCGGAGTGAGCGGGTTCCATTGCTTCTTGTAGATCATCGTGTGCGCGTCCTTCCGATAGTTCGAGAGCTGAGTTATGTTCAGGAACGTGATGGGCACCTTCGACTTGCCGAACACTTCGCTTATCACCTGCATTATGCTTTTCCGAGAATCCGAGCCCCAGTAGTTTGAGTCTTCGATCGGCGTCGTTTGGTCATAGCAGTTGCCTCCCGGTTTGCCGCCCCATTCTTCGCTACTGCAAGAAGTTTCGCATGAACAGATCGATTTGAATTATGTCCAATTAGAAGTTAGAACAGATCGATATGAATTTTGTATGTTCAGAGAGAGAGAGAGGGAGAAAGACATACTTTCCATGAGTAGGCGACATGCTAGTGAAGAAGACTCTGGTCTTCTTAGGGTCCGTATTCCTCTGCACCCATCTCACCAAGCTTTTCATTCCGATTCTATAAGCATCCTCGGTGCTCATCACCTCCACATCCTTGACCTCATCCTCAAAAGACCCTTTCCTGCAAAAAGGTTTCGATCAGAACTGTTTAAACCCATCTCACGCCGGCCAATCAGTAACCGGCCCGCGACTGAGAAGGATCAAGATGATCTCGGTTTTCATAGCGATGATATGAAGAGATTTACAGGATCTTCACGGTGACCCCGCTCATCCACCAAAGATAGGAGTTGAACACCAGTATGTCCACTCCTTTCCAGTGCTTCCCGTGCTTGTTGATCGAGCCCTTGCGTACCAGCCTATCATTCACTCGGTGGATGACGGCGTTGTCTGAGTTTGATTCGAGAAGAAACGGCGCCCAATAGAACTCGATCGTGGCATTGTAGTCCTGAAGTTTTTCAGAGAGAGAAAATGAGAATTACCGAAGCACATGGACGAGGGATGATCTGTGCTGGTGTAGTCGATGGGTTCGCAGGGGAACTACCGATTGAGAAAGTGAATTTCTTGGGTTACCTTGGCAGTAAAGACGGTGAGGGAGTCGGAGTTGAAGGTTTCCATGGACTTGGAACCTTCAGGGATGAGCGAATGGAGGAGGCAGATCATCGAAACATACTGCCCTCGGTTTAGGGAGTCGCCGACATACATCATCCTCTTCCCTCTCAACGTCTCTAACATCAGCGTCGCGTTGAATCTGCAAGTAGATTGTCGCAAGAAACTTTAGAATTTCCTAAAGAAAAAACAAATCCAGCAAGTTCTGACTGACCAGATACAAAAGACTGAGGGGACGTAATTAATCGATCAAGCAATTAATTGGCAGCTCTGCTACATAGTACTATCGCGACTCGCGAGCCAATGGGATTGATCGATGCGTTCGAAGAGTTTGAATACTTCAAGGACTACATTTATGAAATAAATATGACAAGCTAACTGCATTCGATGAAGTTTAATGTAGATGAACTTGTTCCGAACGTTGCATTGAGAAAAGATGAGAGGACCCTTCTAGTGACTTCCTTTGGCCATGACCAGGTAAAAGTTCCAGGTGCCTGGCTGCTTGACGCCATCCATGATGCGATTTCTCTCTATTGAACCATTCTCCGCTAATGACTTTTATACTGGGAAAGTTTTTCATTGTAGCAGTTGAAAATTTGGGATTACATCCCGCGGTAAGTAATGACCGCGGAACCTAGAAGCAGGCGACGGAATCCACAATCAAGATCGGAAAAGAATACTAATTGATGCGAGCCATCTCGATCGATCTAGACATTTGTTTATCTTAAGAAATTACTCTCCTGTCCTAAAAGTCAATGCCACCCCCATTGTCCTGATACATTTGGTACATCTAACAGCGGAGTTGTTAGAATCATTAAGTAGCGTTCGTTTTCAAAGCGGACGCTGTGGCTGGCCGGCGGGCCGAGCCGCCGGCGCCGGACGGCAACTCCCATGGCGAAAAACACGTACCTTCTAATCTCCCGAAACGGCGTGTCAACTTTCAAAACTGGGACCTTCCATATTTTCTCTGGGGCGTGAGGCGGACTTGCCAACTAATTCTAATTATATGGAAACTTTTTCAATGTACCACCACGAAAAGCAAGCTCTCTCACGAAACGACATAACCCATTAATGGCAGTCGAGAGCTTCCAAGACTCTCCGAAAAGCTTGAAACTTCCTCTATCTAATTCCACGAAGTTAATCTCGTTCGACGATTCAAAAGGAAAATGATCTGGCTACAGTGTTTTCCAGATTAAGACAAACTCCATGTCGACCGACGCGCCGTTTCAGAGGTTGAAGCAACAGGGAAGAGGAAGAAGACGAAGAAACAGAGACCTCGAAGTGAAAGACAGGACAAAAAGTCACCGACACGCGTGAAGAAAAGTTTAAAGCTTTTTGCTTCGGAATAAAAAGAACATGAAAAATTAAATCGAAACCTGGGCAGAGAACATGAATGAGGCTGCCAGCGCCAGTGCTGGTAGTCCTTGTCAGGCCTGCCGTGCTCTTGACACGTCAGCTGCGGCTGGATGTACGGGCACTCCGACTCCTCGTACATCGGCCGAGCCGACTCGTCCCTCACCCACCTCCCGCTGAACACGTCGCACCCTTCCTCTCCCCTCCCTATCGCGAACGGGACCGGTTCGCCGCCGGCGCCGCTGCTCCTCCGCTGATCTAACGATCCAAGAACGCCGTTAATGACCTCCTCGTCGGTGGTGCCGCCGGCGGGAGGCGCGCCCGCGTCAGGGGATTCGTCTTTTCCGACGTGAGAGGAGGAAATGGAGGGGCCAGTCGACTCACCGGTTCGCGGCCCGGGGCGAGCCGAGCTCTGGCGGACTTGGAGCTGTTGACCGAAGATGCAGGCCAGGTCCTCGCCGTAGAGGATGGAGACGAAGACGATGAACGACAGCAGGGCGAAGAGGTAAGGCGAGAGACGCGTCTTCCTCAGAGGAGAAGACGAAGACGGCGGCGGTGACGGTGACGGCGACGCCGGAGGAGAGAGAGGTGATTTCATCGGGGTGGGTGGTGGTGTTCTGAGCTTCTGTCTCTGTTCGTGGGGCGGTGACGAGTTTTATTTGAGGGTCTTTCATGGGTTTCTTAGGAATTTGTAAATGCGGCTTTTGATTAATAAATAAATAAATAATTTATATTATGTGTGTACTGTGTAGGACTTCAAATTGAAAAAAAGAAAAAAAAGAAATATAATGTCAACGGGAAAAAGATGTGGAAATTGATGCGTGAATTTTGTTTTCTCACCGTCTGATTGGCTTATCGTGCGTTTGATCATCGTGATCAAGACGTGGTGAAGTGTCCCTTCCCTACGGTTATAGAAATCATGTGAGAATATAAATAACAAGATGGTTGTCGAGAATGTTAACCCATATTTTTTGGGGAAAAAAATTGCAACAAATAGCATAGTGAACCAATCTAGCATATTAAAAAGAATTAGATCTCAAGAGATAGGTATAATCTCTCGATAATCTTGTAGTTCTAAAATTATATATATCTTTTTGGATGGAGTTCAAAAAATCCATATGATCTTTCAAGGATTCATTTCTTTCTATTGTATCAATTTCCCTTGAACCTTTGAAAAAATATATATTACAATAGTGTGTGTTATGAAGAGTCTACCAACATTTTCAAAGTCACATTTGTCAATCAGGTTTTTTTCTTGATTTTGTGTCGGCTATCAGTGAAGTCAACTTATAAGATCATCTATACAATGAGAAGTTGAATCTTAAGATGAGTTTGGTAACGCTCTCGAGAATAAATATTCCTAATTTTTTATTTTCTTGAACAAAAATATAATAGAAACACGTTTGGTAATTTTTTTTTTTTCGTCTTAAAATGCAGATTTGGAATAAAAAAAAAAATTGCTTCTTGTTTCCAAGACTAACTCAAGAAATAAGCATTTTTTCTTTTATTTTCTTCTTTTTTCTCTTCCTCTCTTCTTCTCTTAGCCAATCGCTAGCCTCAATGATGTTTAGCAACTGGCTAGATGAGGCCCAACAACCTCGTTGGAGCCTCGTCGGCCCCCGATGAGGTCCCCCTGAGCTCGTTGGCCATTGGTAAGGCTTGACCTCGCCCAGCCACCATGAGGTCGGCCTTGCCCACCCAAGTGATGTGGACCTCACGTTGGTTAAGCGAGGTCAAACCTCGCCCACATTTTGTTATGGGAATAAAAATTTTGTATAGTTACCAAACGTTTTAAAATGCTTAAAAATTGTTCCCGTTAATAGAAATAAAAAAATATATATTTTTGAATAAAAATTGTTTCCGAGAATAGAAACGTTATCAAATGTACCCTTAAAGTCTTGTATTTTTTATGTTTATATTTGCATTACATAATTAACTTGATCCAACGTGTTACCAATTTTATAATTTGTGCGAACATAATTGAGGCATCATGACCATCATTTTAGCCCTGGAAACAATCTTTCCTCTCATCATGTCAAACTTAGGAGCACAATGATGCCACGGTGTGGATTTGGAAACTTCATCATTGGGCCTCCGTCATGCCAAAATTTCCCAATTCTTTTAATACCATATTCTTGATACCATCTCCGTATTTCCATTTTTAAGTGGTATCCACAGTCCACGTAATGTGCGCACCATGTTTATGGTTTCCTTCTCTTCTTTTTTAAACCTTATGTTCGAAATTTGTCAATTATGATTCTGTAACATTACTTTGTCTTGGAAATATGGAAAATAGCTCAACTGGGTCTATGCAAAGTGTTGTGACACTAAAGGTCCATCTGTTTCATGGAAAATAATATTTGGATAATATTTTCCTAAAAAAGATTGTTTATTGTTGCCTGAAATAGTTATCAAATAATTTTTTTTTTTCATTACGAACAAATATTTATTTCTAGATATTTTTTTGAACGAATAATATAAATTTCTTAATTTTTTAAGAGAAATAAATGATTATTTTAAAAAAATACTTTTTAAATCATTAATTTTTCGCAAAATAACCATAACTTAGGATTCAAATACAAAAGCTTGGTAGAAAAAGAGCCATTTAAGATGATATGACCATTGATGTGCGATTCAAAGCCAACGAAGCTCTTGCACAATTTAAAAAGCATCTATGCTAGACGTTGGAAGACTAACATTGAAGAAATCAAAAAGCACGTGGTGTCCCAAACTAATGTCTAATCTGGAGGCCAAATATGCATAAATTGATAAAATAATATACTATAGATAGTTAAAGTGATTATTTTCGCTTTTGGGGTAAATTTTTTTGCAAGTACTATAAATGTAGCATCTTTTCACACAGCGAATGATTATTACTAGGAGAAGAACAGGAACGACATACGTCTGCAAGCATGACGCTCATGAAATCGGTGGCGCAGCCGAAGCTCAATGAAGTCGGCGAGTTTATTTGCTGTTGAGGCACATGAAAGTACAAGTGTACTTCTAATAACCTTTGATTTCCTTGTCCGGCAATGGATGATGTCTTAACAAAACTATCGCTTATATTAGGCAAATACATTCGCTTCAAGTGCAAGCTGCGCCCGTTGTTTTGCAAACAGAGCTTTCTTTGATGTGTATGAACGGGACGGATGGCCTGGATATCTTGCGTGCATATGTAAACATCAATAGAGCCAAATCAGATATTTTCCTCGCGTTATAGAAAAAAGAGAAGGGAAACGAAATGAAAATGACATTAAAGATCGAGGGTTGGATCCGGTCCAGACGATTTTCTGTTTCTTTGTATCTTATGGAGGGTAGGAAGTGGGCGAGGCATGATGTGGCTTGACTTCAAATGCAAGGTTTGCCCCTGGATAAATGGAATTAAAAACTATGCACGTCCTTGTCACTTCTACTAGGCTAAAGAACTCAATCATCGGTCGGAGGAAGGAAACGGAAACGACAGGAGAAACAAGACAGGGGGGGGGGGGGGTGGTGTGGGGGGGAGGGAGAGAGGAGAGAGAGAGAGAGAGAGAGAGCAAGTGTGGACTTTTTTATTATGTTTTAGGGGGTTTAGGTGAAATGATTAACCAAACATTAGGTGACATTTCAGCTTCAGTTGGTGGCAGCATTTACCTACTTGCTTATTCTGGATTCCTCACCAGTTGGGGGAGCTTCTTATGTTAGAATAGATAGCTGGCAATCAGAACCATTTATATTCAATGGAAGCATGTGATGGATTGACCTCATATGCACATGAATGATTTGTCTAAAACAATGACGATCTGGGCATTGTCGATTTTAATTCATCATATGCAATGCGCTTGCAGCTGAAAGAACGCCACACTATGTTTTTCAGTAAAGATTTCGATGTGAGATGGATTGTATTATTAGGTGATAAAAGGGAGGAGTTGTGGAGTGACAAAATTTGATTTTTGTTCTGATCAGATTCGTCTATTGTTTAGCCTAATGAGTGAAGCGTAATAGAGAACCTCGAAAACTTAGAAAGGGCTTTTGAAAAAAAAAAAAAAAAGATAATCAGCTCCACAGAATCAGCACGTCAGTTGCAGCTCATTTCATTTGATTCTTTCCTGTTCAAGGGAAGAGGATTGTCCTTTTCTTGCTTTCTTCTAATTCCAGCTAAACACACGGATTTCATTGCCTTCGGCCCCTGGACACCCGCTGAAGTTTTTTCATCATAATTGATCAGAAAGAAAGGTTATGCATTGCAGTTGCTTCTACGTGAGAGAGAGAGAGAGAGAGAGAGAGTAATTCTTCTGATGACTTGGTTTCAAGCAGATCAGACTACGTTTTCCTTGCTTCTGTTCTTCCTTATGTCTCCGAGGGCTAAGTTGTCGATACAGCACAATTTACATCTCCTTTTGGCCAAACAATAAATCAACATCGTGCGGTACAGACTCCAATCTCTACCGTGCGTTCGGTGAGTCGTGACTTAGCCCAACCTACGGTCACGATTCTAGAATACTTCACACGGCAGTTCATCATTTCCAATGCCACGTGAAGCGATGTCAACCGCTGGATTTACACGGTTTCAAGACTTACATTGGCTTACGACTTGGGCCCAGTCCTTTCGTTCTCCCACTAACATCCATGCTTCAGCGTCAGATTAAGTTAAACGACCATGGTCTCACACAAACAAACAAACAAAAAAGAAAACTAAATTATCTCATCTCAGCATACTTTCGAACTTGCAATAAACAAGAACATCCGCGTTATTGCAAGATCTGTTAACTTCCGCATCATGTCACAACATCATCCGTTTCACACTAACCAAAAATCAATCGAATATAGTGAGAAACCAACTGGAAACCTCTGGAGCACTGGCATTGAACGTTAAAAGCTCTTGATGAACTTTGTGATTTCCAAGTTTTGTCCTCCAAATTGAAATTTGGATGCACATTAGCAATAAAGCATGAGAGTCAAAGCCTATAAAAAGTACCCAACACTAAAAAGATAACAGTCGATCAATTATATGACTAACTCATCGATCTAACTGAAGAATCAATTGAGCCTCCTGACAATTTCTTAAAAGAGAAGAAAATTTCATACAAAGAGGTTAGCTTCTTTACTTGGCAAACATATAATGAATGTCGTTCACAGAAGCAGTATAAGAATGTAGTAGTGATGAGATTCAAAAAGAAAATATCCTCAACGGTCGAGAATTTGGAGCTTTCAAAAAATGCAATAACATAGAGAGAGAGAGAGAGAGAGAGAGAGAGAGAGAGAGAGAGAGAGTCCTGCCATGCCTTCGTATATAGGTGGTATTGATCCCAAAATCGAATCTTCGATGTCAAATTCTCAACTTCGAAGACCGCCTCTTATCTTTAGAATGTGCACCATGAGAAGCAGCCGGAGATTATTGCCCAATGAATCTTGAATGAAAATTGATTGCTTAAAAGCCAACAGAAGTATAGGAGCTTCGGTGACCTTCAGAAGGCCCTCGAAACTTTTGCACTAGAGACATAACTAAACCCTGCAAACAATAAAGCCGAATGTAAGTATAAGCCAACTGGTACAAAGATCGACAAATGAAACAAATGCACATAGCCTCCAAAAGGCTAGCTGGTCCAGCACAGACTTCCATAAAAGTTGCAGGGAGACATATTATAAGCTACACTCTCTTGTACACATTTTTTCTTAATACAACAAAATTTTACTCGATTGAGAGTAGCAAAAGGAGTCCTGCATTGTACAATAATGCTGGTTCACTGTTTTCTGCAGTGTGCACCCATTGTTTTGGTCATCAATGAATACTTAATTGATTGATCTAAACAATGTTTTCAATAGAAAAAAAAGGGCTAAGATTTTGCTATTCGTGTAGATCTAATCTGCTCAGCAATGGAAATTTTCAAGAGCACGTGATTTGGACATCAAGAATGAAGAACTTCCATCTGTTCTTCTGATTGGAGGATGGGTAATGAGATCTTGACAAACCAATATATTTGAGAGAGATTCATGCTAAACATAAAATATCCTGAAGTTGTAGTCCACCTGCGCACGTATAAGCCTACATCCTGCCTTAAGTCGTATCATTTCCAGTGTGAACCCAGTATTATTTCCCCAACAGAACTTCTTAAGATCTAGTTCTCTTCATTTTCTGCGTTCAGATAAGTAATGTCTAGTTCAATTAAGCAAAGGTAGAAAAAGATTCACAACCAAAGCATAGTTGACCAACATTCTAACTTACCCTGTTGTTAGCACATGATCATTTCAAAGTAACATCACGCATGAGTAGGGTACCTGTGTTCTATGTGGCAAGCTAGCCCAAAACTCTAGGTTTGGAATTGCCTGAAAAAGTAGTGGGAAAAACACCCATAATGTTAGATAACCAGCAAATAATGAAGCAGCACTAACGGTAGATTTTGTCAATAGCTCATTAAATAACAAAAGGAACACGCGTGCCTTTTTGTCAAAGTATATAGAGGTCCTAATTGAACCATCGACATTCGAATTTCAACAAAGGACATTAACCGAAAAAGATTAGAGAGGATTTGTTTCTAAACAGCAAGGCAAGACAATCCAGAACAAAATTAGCCGGTACCATAAAGTTCTCAAATTTACTCAACAGAAGGTGACGTGACAAATATAAGATGTGAACAAAGAAAAGGAACTTAAAAAATCACCTATATTAGCAGGTACAAGAATGAGCTGCGTAATGAACAATTAAAATGCTACACGTAGTACCCATGCAAATGAATTTTGCATTGTCTCACTTGTAGGGGTACAAGAATCACTCGGTTCACTACGTGAAGTGTGAGAATATCAGGTAAACCGTGTGAGGATTAGGATGATAATACCTTTAGACTTAAGAGTGTCTCAGGTTAGTGTACTACAAGTGAAATTCTGATAACAAAGGCATCTAGCAAAGAAAGAAAAGTAATGACTGGGTTGGAAACGTACATCTATACCATGAACTCCAACCATAAAGTATCTGTAAACTGTACCGGCAAGTAGATACCCTCCAAAGAGACACAGGCTTCTGTAATTCAGTTATACATGGTATCAGAAAATCAAGACAGCATTGTCAAAGTTAAATTACTTGGACAATATATATTTCACAAAATTTTAAAGGACCTAAGAAGGAAATAAGAACCTCACATTATCAGGAGGATACCAAACCAACCCCATCCATGTCCATGAACATATATTATTTTAGCACAGCCAGAAGGATGCCTCAACGATGTAGCCTGAAATTAAGATATGCGAAATGTTATTCCAGATTTTCCCAACCAAATCAATGCATCTAATTAACCTTCACCATCACCTTTCTTTTAACGGTCATAAAAGCGAATAAAACATGCATCTTTAGCTGATCTTCAATTAATGTGAATACACAAGAACAATGCCCAAGTTCTAATATCATTAAACTTTGGCACATATTGACTGACTCTTCACATCTCTAGCTAATACTGCACCAATGATCCCGCTATTTGATCATGACTTCACTATTATAGTTTCTGTCGAGTGCTCTGGATAAAGAAGAAACTATCAGAAACCACTTGATGCATCCCTGATAGAATTATGATGTTGGTGATGATAAAGCACCAGAAAACAGTCTAATACTCCGAGCATTGTATTAACCATGGAACCAGAAAGAACTTCAGGACCATGGAAAGACAAAAAAGAACACATGCTCATGTGATTTTGCTAGGATCACACATACATCCTCTCGTTCCATATCCTACAAACACATTGTTAATTAAGGGAGAATAAAAAAAAAAAAGACTTCCAGTTTTTAGAGCACTCACATAGTCACAAGTCCCAGATTTCTCCAGTAAATTTGGTCCCTGTTGGAGTTGCCCAAATCAAAATCCCGTATAACAAAGAAAAAACAACAGAGAATATACAATCATGTTATAATATAACTATGGACTCCAAGCAACCAACTAGGTTATGGAAATTGATTATAGTCAGATTCTTACTTGAACTCTACTTGGATCACATACGATGGATACAGAAAGTGAACAATTAGACTTGCCATCATCACTTATCATCTTGACAGTGACACCACTGTGTGGTTTCTTCTCATCTGCGAGAGTCAAGATGAAAAGAACATGAATCGATATCTCAAACAGATATTACATTTGCCAAGCACGGGCAGTAGCTATACGGTAAATTTTTCTTACAGCTGCATTAATACACATAAGCACATATTACATACAAATATTTTTAACCATGCAAACATATACAGCGACAGCTTGAGAGGGGGACCAGCAGGGACCCTAGCAGCCCCAAGCATGTCCAATGTGCCTGGAAGTCCAAGAAATCAGGCCCAATAGGCAATAACCACCGGACCAAACCAGCTAGCTCAACCGGTTCAACTGGGTCAGGCTGGTTGTTTGGTCCGGATTGAAATATATCAAAAAATTAATTATCAAAAAAGAGATATTTATCTCACCTATGACATTAACATAAGTGCTAGTTGCACGCCCAATTGTCTTGCATACTGGATAGCCTGCATTTGTAAGTTCAAAACAATTTTTTATCAAATGAGACACTGTAGTTAATATTCAGAATTAACAGCCAAGCATGTGAAAAATTTCTCCCGCTCCCTCACGAAGCAATGGAGTTCAGACCAACTGAATGCTACAAGATGGAATTTATTTGCAATCATAAGCCCTAGTAGAAACAACTTACAAGCTAATCAACAGGAGGAAAGGAAGCTGCTCTCTAAGTCTAAGTGCTACATGGTATTACGTGGAACGTAGTGGAACATACAAAACTAACGAGATATGAGGACTGTACAAAAACTATTGTTACTGGGTACTAGATAAATCCCTTTAGAGCCAGCGATAGAAAGAAATTTGCCCACCCACAACATATTGCAAATATTGATCCGTTGTGCATTAGGAAAACAGCAATCGCCTGTCCAAGCAGTAAAGCTACAGAGGTCTCATTGTATAAAAGATGGATGCACTGGAAAGCGGCAGATTTCATACCACCAACATCATCTGTCACAAGAGCACTACACTCCATGCCGCAGCGTGAAGGACCTCCACAATTCTGTAAACAAGTGCTGCAGTCAAGCTACAAGAGAATCCAGGAAATCCTATAACTAAATATAGGTCCAAGGAGAATTCCCAAATCAAAGGACTTGAGAATTTACCGAGCAGTCAACGCATCTGGGTGGGTCATGATTGAATATCATAACGCCACAGAGCTGCTCAAGAGAATAGACGTTCAGAGCTACATCAGTGAATCAGCTAGAACTCATGTAAATTACCAACTCTCTACTTTAAAGCCTATTGAGACCTGTATCTTGTATAGAGAGATATCTGGGTCCCTATAGTGGAGTTTGCATGCATCAAAGTGCAAAAAACTGAAGACTCGCATGGAGCAATCTTACAGAAAATAAAGAAACAAAATGTGACCTGTTGGAGACAACCTGAAACCAGAGTATGGTATCATTTGCCGCCACTTTGTAAAACCTGCGACACATATACAGAAGAGTTGTGATTGTTCTTCTGAGCCAAATTAACGTGATCAATGTCCATTCATATAATTATACAGGCACAAAAAAAAATAAAAAAATCAAAGGCTCCAAGTTACTGGTTGCATTCGAACACATCATAAACTATTATGTACACTTCGAGATTAGTTCAAATATAGTTGAGAATGACCTAGCTTAGGATATGCCGAACAGCTAATTGAGCTTCACACATACCAGAGCTCAGCTCATGATAGCGACCTTTATCACGACTCATTAGTTAACCTTTAAATGTTACAAACACGCCAATTCCAGCTAAGATTGGCCAACAAGGGGTCCACCTGAGTAAATTACGAATCCGACGCAATGAACTGGCAGATCTAACGCCGAGGCTCTCCGAGAGAAACCTACGACATCTACGCCCCAAACAAATGCAGTATCGCGACAGTATACTAGACGCGTTGCAATCGCAAACGAACTTCGATCAATACCGACGGCGTGCTGAACTACGGCTAAACACGTCGCAATCGCGACGCTCGCTGGCGTTCGTCCGTATCTATAAGCTGAACATCCGATCGACGACCGGACGAGCGACCTACTGTTCGCAGACACCGCAGTGAATTTAAAGCTCGGCGGAGGCGGGAGAGGAAGTGCGGGAGACACGTTACCCGTCCTCGCTGAGCACGCCGTGCGGGAACTTCGGGATGGGGGAGGCCAAGCTGTAGTTGTAGAGCCGGTCGCGGTCGGGGAAGCTGAGCTCGCACGCCGCCGCGGGGGCCGAGCTCCCCGCCCCCGCCGCCGCCGACGCCGGCGACACCGCGGCGGAGCAGCTGAGGATCGCCGCGAGAAGGAGCAGCCGCGCCATCGCGTTCGGGCAGGAGATCTCCGGATGAGCTCAGCCGCACGATTCCCTCATAGGAACGCTGGGGAGTTGCAGAGGGATCGAGAGAAAACTCTTGACCGAGAACCGAGATGAGAGTGACGTGGCGCGGCGTGAGGAACGGGAGGAACGGGATGTGACGACTGGCGAGTGCTTCCAAGGGGAATCGGCCCGAACGGGGGGGAAAGACCCGAAAACATTCGATTGTTTTTCCAGCGATATTTTAATGATCACGAGACGCCCGGGTTTAAACTCGGTTTTTTCTAATCATTGATTGATAAGTTGTGGCGAAAAATAATGGACGCGATTACAATCGACTTGGCAGTCCAGCGCATCTGGGACCATCGAACGACGTCGGTCCCGCTATCGATGGCGACGGTGCGCACGAGCGATGCAACTAGTGATTCTTTACTATTTTCAATCCGATCCCCCGACTTCCGGAATTCTCCTCCTCCGTGTAGTCCTTCGCACTCCGGCTCCCGAGCTGTCATCCCCCACCGCGAGAAGCTGTCACGGTCGCCTTTCTATCGGGACCGGTCGCCACCCACCACGAGAAGCTGAGACCGGTTTATCACGATTACTAATGCGGCCTCCTATCGTGCTTTACCTCACTCTCTCTCCTTTCAAATGTGAGCCAAGGCGTCGAAGCGTCATATTAGGTTGACCACATGCCAAGGCCTTGACAATCTTGGATTTCAAGAGCGCATCCTCAAGTCGGAGGCATGCGATCTTAGGTTTGAGGTGTCGTGGCCTCACTCTTGAGAGAGAGAGAGATGGTGATGATGTTGGTTAGGACATTTGCTGTTTCGTGTTTTGACTGCGATGAATCTAGTCTTTCTTCTTGGTTATGGTGGCTGTGCGAGCTTCGAGTTGGTGGTAGCATTCAAGCACAACGACAAAGGATTATAGCTGGGTTTAGCCAAGTCATGGACGTGCTAGAAATAGATCACATAGAAGCTATGTTAGCGTAGAAATATACAAATGGATTACACGCCATAATGGCTATGTCGACCAATGTCATTAGTATTTTAATAAAGGGGTTGGATTTGAATTAAATTTTGGAAATTCAGGAACACCACTAAACACTAAATAAAGATTCATGAATTATTTGTGTTATTATATCTTATGTATAAAATAACGGGAGTTTGTCATTATTAAATTTTTTTTGAAAAAAAAATTAATGATCGCCCTTTCTTTTTTAGGCAAAATTAGGATCATGCTCACAAAGTCTTTTTTTTTTTTTTTTTTTAGGCAAAATTAGGATCATGCTCACAAAGTTAAGTTTTCAATTAAAAGATGCGAAAATTTAACCCCAAATAGTAATGCAAAAAATTATGATCAGTGCTATGGATATCAAGTTATCAACTGAGTTCGACACATCAATTCGTTTGCAAAATCTATGAGATTATTTCTTCCGTCGTTTCCAGCTAATTCGACGCATTTTTTTTGTCTCATTTTTTATTACCCTCGTGAAATCCAAGCTGCTTTGTCTCGAGCGTGTTCGACTACGACTTTATCATTCCGCTAGATGGTAATTTGGATTTTCTTTTCCTCGGGATATAGTTAAGTGTATTCTTGTTCTTACCCCAAAGCAGAAAAGTGTACTGTTGCTAATACGTGGCTATTGGGACAACAAAGCGAGAATAAAATATAAAAACACGAATTAAATATTAAAACTTTACTCGATATACGGGACAGTGTAGTTTGTTTGTATATGAAAGAATTGATTAAGTTGAATATCCATACCCATTGCATATGAAGCCAAATACGAAAAAATAAAGAAAATACAGAGGAGAATTTCAAATATTTAATTTTTTTGGCAAAATGAACAAAAATCATGAAAATCCATACGAATTGTAAAATAGCAAAAATCAAATTTAATTGTTTTTTTCTTCCTAAGTCCTACTTATTCATGCCCAAGTTACGAGCTTTTATTCCATTCGTGTAATATTTAATTATAATAGGAACTTTATCGCCTTTATTACCTAACAAAAATGGAACCCTAAAGGTAGAGAAAAATTATAGTATGCGGCCAACATACATTAATTAACTAATCAAAGCCATTCGAGTATTAATTGAATTTCAACTTGTGCTCATGCAAATCTCTATTCATTTGCAACCTTTTTTTTTCTCCTATCTGCATGGCTATTAATTGTTAATTGAAAATGAACCATCTCTTTTTTCTTGACTATATAATAGATTAATGAAATTAAGGGAGTAATATGTAATTTTGGAAACTTTGGGCCCTATTGTTTTGCAACAACACCAGAGTTCGTGGGGATTTTGGGCGTTAAGCCCATAAAACCATCGAAATATTCTGGATCGAGGCCCGGCCCAAGGGAATGAACACAATGGCGAACGACGCCGCGGCAGTTTTCGTAATTTTACGGTAAATTGAAGTCCTCAACAGCTGGAACGGCGGAACCAAAGAACCCAAGCCAAAAACCCTGAGGCGAAGCAAAAACAGCGCAGTGCCGCACCGCACCCGCCGAAGCCCGCCGAGATGGAGGACGAGCGCCGCGACGGCGACGGCGACCGCAACCGAGCTCTGACCGCCACGCGCTTCTCCGACCTCGAGCCTCCCCTCTCCGAGCCGGTCCTCGAGGCCCTGAGCCAATCCGGCTTCGAGTTCTGCACGCCGGTGCAGGCCGCCACGATCCCCCTGCTGTGCAGCTTCAAGGACGTCGCCGTCGACGCCGCCACCGGCTCCGGCAAGACCCTGGCGTTCGTCGTCCCTCTCGTGGAGATCCTCCGCCGCTCCTCGTCCGCGCCGCCCAAGCGCCACCAGGTAAGGCCGCCGCCGCCGCCGCCGCCGCCGCTCGCTCAGTAGTTTCACCTCGCGTTGCCTGCGAGGAAACGAGTTGTTGTGGCGCTGAATCGAGACCGTTGCGATGTGAAGTGTAGTGATGTTCATCGTGTGAGGAAGTCGGGATGAATACGATAGAATATCTGCATATGGGTTGTCGTGGTCCGGCCGAATTATGGGTTGTCTCCATGAAAGAAATTCACTTCGACCTCCGGTGTATTTTAATGCTAGTGCAACGTGGTCGAGGAAAATGTGTGAATTTGCTATCTGTGCTTGTTTTTGGGAAACCACTGCATAGCGGTTAGCTCTAATGCAATGCACACGGGTCGTGTATCATCTATTGCATGGTGTTTGGTATCAGAGTCTTCGTGCAATGATTGTGTAGTTAGTCTAAAGGCAAGATGGGTTGACAAATAGGTTTTATTTGGATCATGGTTTGCACTGGTTTGCTGCCTAAGGGGATGCTCCCAAGCGGTTGCGCTCTTGTGAATATCTAGTGGATTTCAATAATTGGGTAACAGCTCTAGTTTCAAGTCTGATTTGTTCATCGAAAATTGGAATGCTTGTAGGTATTGGGGATTATTATTTCGCCTACCAGGGAACTATCATCTCAAATCTACCACGTGGCACAACCTTTCATTTCTACACTGTCAAGTATCAGGTCCTTGCTTCTAGTTGGAGGAGCTGAGGTTAAAGCAGACATGAAGAAGATAGAGGAGGAAGGAGCGAACTTACTAATAGGTACACCTGGGAGGCTGTATGACATTATGGACAGGATGGATACCTTGGATTTTAAGAATCTCGAGGTGTGTATGCATGCATCATCTTGTGTTACTTTTGTGCCGTTAATTATGATAAGCTTGTTATAGAAATGGCTATCATGTGTACCACACTACCCAGTAATTAACTGCTACAGCTTATTGGTGCATCTAATCTTGTTAAATGTACCAGATTCTAATTTTGGACGAGGCAGATAGGCTCCTAGATATGGGATTCCAAAAGCAGATAACTTCCATTGTATCTCGCTTACCCAAACTTCGTAGAACTGGCCTTTTTTCTGCTACTCAAACTGAGGCAGTTGAGGAGCTGGCTAAAGCTGGTTTGCGAAACCCAGTGAGGGTTGAAGTTCGAGCTGAAACAAAACAACAGGATGATTCAGCATCATCACGGGATGCAGCCCCTTCGAAAACACCTTCTGGCCTGTTCCTTGAGGTACTATGCTCCTTTTCAGTTTTAGTAAGAAAAATTTGCACTCATTTTACTTATCATTTTTACTAACCTGATAATAGAGATGGACAATTCTGGATGGTGTGTGTTGCTATGAATATGAAGTGAGGTAATAATTGATCGAGTACATCTGTGAAATCTGAGCCTCCAATACTTGGTCATGTAAATTTGTGCGTGGGGTCCAAGCAATCCTCCTATACTTCATTCCAATTCTTGTGTTCATGGATCTTGATTCATACTTAATTTGCAGTATTTGGAGTGTGAAGCAGACCAGAAACCGTCGCAACTCGTTGATTTCCTTATTAAGAACAAGTCCAGCAAAATTATTGTGTAAGTCAGTCATTGTTGTAAAAATTGAGAAGCAATGGGTGCCTTCTTGTTGTGGGCCATCAAGTCATCTCATGCTGAAAAATGATGTGCAAACTTTGGCAGTTACTTCATGACTTGTGCCTGTGTTGACTACTGGGGAGCCGTTCTTCCTTGTCTTTCAGTCTTGAAAGGTCTTTCTTTGGTTCCTCTCCATGGGAAAATGAAACAGGTAAACGAATGCTATTTTATGCATTTAGTAAACTTATTTTGATTCTTTAACTTTTCTTTTTTGTGTTCTATAGATTGTAAGAGAAAAAGCATTGGCTTCATTTACATCACTTTCAAGTGGCATTCTCCTATGTACTGATGTCGCAGCTCGTGGTCTGGATATTCCGGGTGTTGATTGTATAGTGCAGGTCTGTTGGTCTTGTAATTACCAAAGTGTCATTGATTTTGTTATTGTTAGTTTTCATTTGGTTAATCAGTATGATTGTTGTTTCATTAGTTTTCATTTGGTTAATCAGCATGATTGTTGTATCATCAAAAACTAAAATCTTGTCATTTTGTTTACTACTGAGATTATCTTCCACTTCCCAACTGTTAAGCATTTTAAATGGATTTTTGTATCAAACCTAGAATAATACATGGGATATTATTTTATAGAAGGATAATTCTCTTATAAACGTTTAACTTGGTGGTAACATGATTATCTTCCCTGTTATTTTGCCAGTATGATCCTCCTCAAGATCCAAATGTTTTCGTACACAGAGTTGGCCGCACAGCTAGGCTGGGCAGACAAGGAACTGCAATTGTGTTTTTGTTGCCTAAGGTTTTAATTGATATTTTTAATCTTCTCATCTGCAAAATTTTAAATTAGCTTGTTCCCTAAAATAACTATGTATCTGTTCCTTGTATCTATTCAGGAGGAATCTTATGTTGAATTCTTGCGAATAAGAAGGGTTCCTCTCCAGCAAAGGGAGTGCAATGATAATGTGCTTGATGTTGTTCCTCTGGTAAGCATGGTTAAGATGATAATGGCTGCAAGAACATGGTTGTACATCCTTATTGCCAGTTCGATGCATCTTTGCTTTTGTTCTTGTGTTATTATCCTGATTTTCGTTTTCTGGTCAACTTTGCCTGTACATCTTTGTGTTTTGTGGATGTGAGTAAGAGTTGACAATTGTGCTTCCTTTTTCCTTTCAATGGTCCTACTAGAAGTGTAATATTTTTAAGCTTTCTCATTATGTCTACCACCAGTGTAAGAAACAAGTCACAGTTACACCATTGGAGAGTCAACAACTGGATGGACCTGGTTACATAACTACCTTTAAGCACAGCTGTCATCCATCTAATGGTGAATGTGAAAAAAATTTCTTTACACTAGCAGTGGACCTAATAATAATCCTATTTTTATCACTATAAAATTATAAATCACTTCTTCTGTAGTTTTCTTGCGGTTGATCTTAGCATAGAATATAATTTGGTGTCAGATGCGCTCTGCTGCAAAGAAGGACCGTGATGTTATGGAGAAAGGAGTTAGAGCATTTGTCTCATATATTCGAGCTTATAAGGAGCACCATTGCTCTTATATTTTCAGGTCAGTAAGAATTTTTAGATGTCAGAAATAAGGACTTGGCCTAGTTGCAAACCATGATCCAGTCACTTGGATTCAACTTTTTTCTTCTCTCCCATCTTATTAGGATAGAAAGATTAGGACCTCATTTGATGTTTATCTTCCCTCTCTCCATATGTATGGTTTATGCTTTTCTTAGATGGAAAGAACTTGAGGTTGGGAAGTTGGCAATGGGATGTGGCTTGCTGCAGCTTCCTGGTATGCCTGAGGTGAAGCACCATTCACTTTCCACGGAAGGTTTCACTCCAGTTGAAGACATTAACTTGGAGGAAATTAAGTACAAGTAAGATTTATGCCTAATCATGCTCTTTTCATTTTTCGCTTAGTCTGTCTTGATACTCATTGAGTTGGGGGAGTACTTGTAGATTATGCCTGTCACAAAGCTGGTTAGAGAACCCGCAGCAAGTAGAAAGAGAGAAAGAAGCAAGAGAGAAGGAGGAGAAGGAGAACGTAAAAGAAACAAAGAGAGGGCTGTAGTAACAGAAACCCTACACTCATTGTATTTATATTGAATATAAATTATATATGACAATAATATCCTTATGTAAGTAAAAAAGGAAATAAAGCTTTGATAATAAAAGAAGGAAATAAAACTATGATAATAAAGGAAACTTAATTAAAGTAACTTAACACTCTCTCTCAGGTTGGAGCATATAGGTCACCCATGCCCAGCTTGGGACAACCAGCAACAAAAGCAAGATGAAATAATGCTTTGGTAAACATATCAGCAAACTGATTTCTAGAGGCAACATAAGGAGTAGAAACCAGCTTCTGCTTCATAGCATCCCGAACAAAGTGATAGTCAACTTCTATATACTTAGTTCGCTCTTGAAAAACAGGATTCCCAGCAATATAAATAGCTGTTTGATTATCACACATCATATCAATAAGTTGATTAATCGAAAATTCAAGCTCTTGGAGAAGAGATTTCAACCACAACAATTCGGCCACAATATGTGCCATAGCACAATATTCAGCCTCTGCACTAGACTTGGTAATGGTAGTCTGTTTCTTGCTTCTCCAAGTAACCAAATTACTAAGGCTCCTACAGATAGTAGAGCCCAATCAACAGTCGTAGTAGTAGTAGTTGTAGGAGGAGCAGCAGTAGCAAGAAGAGATTTCAACCACAACAATTGGCCAAGAGATTTCAATCACAACAATTCGGCCACAATATGTGCCATAGCATGATATTCAGCCTCTGCAATAGACCTGGCAATGATAGTCTGTTTCTTGCTTCTCCAAGTAACCAAATTACTAAGGCTCCTACAGATAGTAGAGCCCAATTAGTAGTCGTAGTAGTAGTAGTCATAGGAGCAGCAGTAGCAGTAGAGCCCAATCAGGAGTATCGGCGGTAATAGTAGGAGTAGGAGTAGTAGGAGCAGCAGCAACAATAGCAGCAGTAGTAGTAGGAGCAGCAGTAGTAGGAGTCGTAGAAGTATCGCTCATGATGATAATATCAATATAAATATATCTACCACAGAAATCTCGATTCAAATAATTATATGCTTGACGGAAACCTAGCAAGACCAGTCAACCATAATCAATAAAGTACTCCGATTCTTGAATCCGCTGATTAGTAAGTGTTGTAATCCATATTCACAAATCGAACCTGATGAATATGATATCTTCTGATCTCATACATATTGAGACTCAGAGAAAACCAATAAAAATTGCAACTTTAGGTGGCTGCGCACCAGAGAAGATGTAGGGTTATTAGGGGATTCTCAAACCAGCAATAGGATCAAGTAATCGGGTAGTTAGATCTGCTCTAATACCATGTCACAAAGCTGGTTAGAGAACCCGCAGCAAGTAGAAAGAGAGAAAGAAGGAAGAGAGAAGGAATAGAGAGAAGGAGGAGGAGGAGAATGTAAAAGAAACAAAGAGAGGGCTGTAGTTTTCTGTAGTAACAGAAACCCTACACCCATTGTATTTATATTTAATATAAATTGTATATGACAATAATACCCTTATGTAAGTAAAAAATGAAATAAAACTCTGATAATAAAAGAAGGAAATAAAACTATGATAATAAAGGAAACTTAATTAAAGTAACTTAACAATGCCCATATGTTAAGAGCATAAATCTAAATCTTTGCACTCTGTTTCCTTAATACACTGCGACCCTCTATCTTTTCATGTGAACAAATGATCTCTCTCTCCCAGCAAGTTTTCTGAAACTTTCTGTTGAAACTTTACATCTAAACATCACCTCTACTGGAGCCATTGTTGACCATGTTGATCTGAATTTTTCTAGTACGAGTGAAAATTGACTGTTCTTTTGTCCAAATAATTCTAGATGGGCTTGCTTTCAAAATATTTTGATGATTAACCTCCTACCTTGTTTATTTAATGGGTAAAAGGAGGTCTTCCCTTCTTCCTGCATGCAATTGCAGTAATGTTTTCGGATTGCTACTGTCCAGGGACAAATCTAGGGAGAAGCAGAGGCAGAAGAACTTGCGAGCTAAGAAAGAGGCACCACAGAAAGATCCAAAAACCCATAAGCCAAACAAGAATGCAAATGCCGCATCCAGTGTCATGAGGAAGAAAACGGCAAAACAGAGACGTGCAACTCAGACAATTGAAGATGAAGACGAGATGGCTCGAGAGTACCGCCTTTTGAAGAAGTTGAAGAAAGGAACTATTGATGAAGATGAATATGCCAAGTTAACAGGGACAGAAGATTTGCTTTGAATTGGTTGGCCGAGCCATCTCAATGTCTTGAAGATGTTGAGACTTGAGACAAGGTTCATCTTGAAACTTGCCCACTGTACGTATCTGCATGACAAGCAAATGATGGATGGAAGGTCGACTTTTTCCTAGAAAAGCTCGAAACTGACAACAGGAAGCCCCAAATATCGAGTTCGGAATCTCTGGATGACCATCAACTTCACCTGCAGCCATTGATGCGAATGACTAGGGGTTAAGCGTAGAAGGACCTCAGATTATTTGGCATCCTGAAAGAATACCCTTGTTCAGACAAATCCGGCGGCTGAAGAGTATGACCGGAACCAGAAAGAACCATGTTTCACTTTGATGCTTTAAGTCATAGATGTAAAGCCTCCGAGCAAAGCTGGGTAGCTCTTGGTACACAGTTTGATTGATTTATGTTGGCGATAGGTTTGCGTTCTACCTTGAGAAAGGGTAATTAAACCTGTATATCTGTTCATCATAGTATGAGAATTTAACGCAAGTGAATTGTTCCTTCTTCCTTTTATTCCAGTTGTTTCTGGGAGTTAGAAGGTGGTCGACCCGTGACTCTTCAATACACGGAAGTGCAAGCAATTGAAAATTGTCGATGTGATAGTACTTCTAGATTTTATTTTATTTTATTTTTACTTCTCTCTTCTATGTACATGTGTGTGCGATACTCACGTGGATTGCACCTGGATCTATTACTTTCTGCCCCACCCGCCGAAGCCTTTACCATTAGGTTTGCATGCCTGTCGGCATTGTATTTCTAGATTAATTTTCAAGGATTGCATGCCTGTCGGCATAGTACTTCTAGATTAATTTTCAAGGATGTAATCATGCTACTGATAATTGGGAACAGAGGAGGAACAGAGAAAGTTCCTTCTCCCCAACCGAACATCAGCGCACGGGGATGGTCATCGGATACCGCGTCGTGCAATATGGACATTACCGCTACTCATTTCTTGCGGAACTTAAGGAGCCAAAGCGATATGGTTCGTGGAAGCATTGAAAGCATTGGCAAGTGACTCTGACCTGGACAATAGCGTATTGCGCATTTCTACCGCCATTTCCCAAAATATTGATGGAAAAGGAGGTTTTCAAAAAGTCAAATAAGGAAAGAAATTTTCTTTTTTGCCATATAATGGAGACAATATGCTAAAATGTGGTATGCATGTCACACATCTCAATGAAAACAGATTTGACTGTCTTAATTAAAGGAGCACCTTAAGTCTAACTTGTTAAACACTAGTCATAACCCAGATAAGTGGACTAGTCCATTCATGCAAAAACCGGTATAGACATCACCCGACCAATGACCACTAAATTAAATACTAGTTAGAGCCGTAGTGACGCAGAATGTGCCGAGTGTGGCATTGAAGTGGATACCAAATGAACTAAATTTGGAAATGGTTCTCGGGAAGCAAAAATGAGAGCTTGTTTTGGAAGAAAAGACAAGTGGGGTTTTGCCACCATATCTTTCTATCTTGTCCCCACAAAGAAGCAGAAATGGAAGTTGACTAGATGAAAAGCAAGATGACTTTTTCTCTCTTCTCATGGTGCTTTTAGGCGAAGAAAGTAACTCCTTTTCCCAGGAGTGTTAATTTCTCCTCAATTTCATCTCTCTCTCTCTCTCTCTCTCTCTTCAACTTCTTTCGATTCTCTACAGAATCTCTCACTGCTCCCACTAAATGAGGTTCTATGCACTGAGCCCCATTAGGTTCATTCATGGCAGCTAATTTCTTGCGAGTGGCCATCATCTCGACCTTTGAAATGGAATGCCTCGCGACTATAAATCATCAGGAGCTCCTCACCCGTGAAGTTGCACAGGAACGACTCTCGAACCCTCTCGCCCAAAATCAAACGTTTCTTTCGTTGACCCTCATGCATCATGCTGTCATCAGTAATCATGGGACTTTTCCCCATTTTACATATGCCTCTTGTGACAACAAAATCATTAGCTATTTGACCTTAACCGTAAAGTGGGGGCAGCAAACGAGGGTTCTACCCGAAGATCATCACCCACTTAGCATAGTACGAGAATTGCCTGCGAAATAGCGGCGAAAACTAATAATTAGATACAATCGTGAAAATTCATATTGACTTCTCTGTACACACAATTGTATGGCAACCATTTTTTTCTTCGTTGCAGCAGTCAGACTGATTTAATGGCGATGGAGAGAAATACTTAGAAAATTTTGTCATGTTTGACTTGAGAAGCCCTGCCGTATTCATTAAAAACTTAAAAAAGAAAGAGCTAATCAGGAATCTTTAAGTCAGTTGTCGTTTCTTACCTTCTATGACATAATGTTTGATTCGACACAATATTGCATTTGGAGGTGGAATTCTTAAATAATAAAAACCAAGATAGAGTACACTGATGATATAGGCTATCAGAAATTTATTCGTCTTCTCGACGTCCTTCGCAATCCCACGAACACGCTGAGAGAATTCTCTTGCACTGGCATTCACGTGAACATACTAGAAAACTGTCTTGTTATATCTGCTGTCTCATCGAACTCCTCTTAGTTGTAATTATAACCAGTTCTTGTTTTATTATATACCTTGCAAAAAATGGTGGAGTAGAGAATGATGCTGAAGATCTCCATTCTCATTGTAAAGAAACCTTGCTATCAAATTGGTGGAGGAGCTATCCAGAAACTTTAAATGATTTAAACTTATGAAATTTGAATTGTAGTGCAATATATAGATAGATTTATAAATGAAAGTTGAGGCATAGCATTCCAAGTTGATTATGTGATAATTTGAAGAGGGTTTGGTCTCTATCGACTTTTTTTTTTTTTTTTTTTTTTTGGGTGTCAATTTGTGCATCTTGAGAGACTTGGTTACCAAGGTTTGTCGATATTCACATCTCTTGGACACGTACAAAACCAACTTTGCCAGGGCGAAAGTCCAGATGAAATTTCTTTTCCAAATATCACTGCTTAATAATCATTCTCCTTCACTCTAAGCTTATACTACTGCAATGAAAAAAGCCCTAGATACATGTCTATGTCTTCGAAGTTGTCCTGAGACTTCGATTTTCAAATACACTGGCCGGCCACTGTCTTTCACATGTTCCCTTACTGATGATCTTAATACTTAATTGGTTGCTTGCCTTTATTATATAAATTAATAGTGTTACATAATATAGAGAACCTTGTTCATCAATTCCATCTCACATGCTAGCGTTGACCCATCAACTTACTCCTGTTCCAAACTCTAGCTCATTATTTTATAGTACTAAGTGGTGTAGCTCTTCAACATAACTATAACATAAATTAGTTACAATCCTTAGTTAAACTGCACTGTACCCGAGTAAGAACATCAAGAGAGAGATTCTCCGTTTGGCCTTTATCTCTCATATAGGACATATATTTACTTATATATGTTGCTAGGCATTAATCGATGTATGTGTTGTGGCAATCTCAATTATGACTAAGTCAAAAAAGGGCCAAAAAGAAACAAGGAAACACAACTTTTATTCATTAAGAAACCATGTCATGTCCAAAGAAGCTCTCTCTCTTGAAAGACTCATGAGTTACATTGCTGGAGTTTGACGCCAAGTTAAAGTACTGAGGGAGGTTATTGTGGAGGAGGAACGACTTGTCATCTGAGCTGTCCATCGGTACAACTGGAGACGGCATGGCCACGGGCTCTTGCTGGACTTGTATGCACAGGATCTCAGCCTGAGCCACAGCGAGCTGCATCTGTAGCTGAGCCACCTGGTTTTGGAGGTAGGAGATGGCGCCAACGCATCCGTACACGGGGTCTCGGACTCTTGCATTGGCTTCGTACACAAGGCTGCTCACAGCGTCAGCTCTCTGATGCACTGGCAGCTCCTAAAAGAATTTCGGAAAAAGGATGTCTGATCATTAAGTATATGAATGATAATTGATCTGGGAGTAGATATTCATCAAGATTAAAGTTTGAAACCAAGTTCTTCCCCATGGAAGTTTTCAAGTAGGAAAAGTGTTTGTCCAATCGCAAAGACATAAAACAGTAAGGAAACTAGGTCAAACTAGGCATGGGATGTTTCAACAAGTAGCTAGGGCAAGATTGATCTCATTATGGACCTTTGAAGATGTTCTAGTATTGATTCTGAACCAAAAGCTGAAATATTCAGGCGAAGGAATTGATATACGGTGTTGAGCTGTCCTTTTGAGCGAGATAAAAAATTTTGTGAATATGGGGTTGACCAAGATTGATCTATGCATGACTGGGAATGTTATACTATAGCTAGTAAACCATTACCATCGGTTCTTTATATACTCCTATATCATGTTCGAGTATTAATTCTAAATCTTGAACACATATAATACTAAATATGGATGATTTATTGTGCTTTCAAGATCATTTTACGGATCAGCAACCTCCAAGAACGGTGCAAATGCTTGAGTATTAAGAAGGGTTCCATTTACTTTCGGCTTCGTTTGGAGGAGGGGGGGAGAGAGAGAGAGAGAGAGAGAGAGAGAGAGAGAGAGAGAGAGAGAGAGAGAGAGAGAGAGGAGAGAGAGGGAGAACCTGCAACATTTTGCTGATGTTGCTCGCACCAAAGACCTTGTGGACAATGGCGAAACGGTGAGGATCATCTGGAGGAAAATAAGGGGCGAATATGCAGCCTTTAGCGCATCGACGTCTCAGCAACTTGCAAGATGCGCAAGGCGAGTTTCCTCCCATTTCTTCTCCTGTGTGTTTTTCAGAAACAAATATGGCTTTCTAATCGAGGGAGAGAGAGAGAGAGAGAGAGAGAGAGTTGGACTTGTTGAGAATGAGGGTTGGCAGTGGATATTTATAATCGCGAACGACGTGTGTGATCTTTTTCCACTCAATCGAAAAAACCAACTTTTTCGAGAAGAACACTGTTTATGTTTATATTAAGCAAGTGACAAAGTGTGTGTGTGTGTGTCACTATTATTATTTTATGGTAGGTGTTGATGTTGTGTCTGAGCTTTACCTAATAATATATCAAGCAAGGTTCAAGTTCTGAAGCAGCACATTTAATGCCCAAGAATCTTTAGCATCCGCCCATTTTCAAAATGGGTTTTATACTTCCAGTGGGTAAGAAGAGGAAGAAATCTTGATACATACATAGATATCCTTTCCATCCTGTTCAGCTTTGAGCTAGCGCTCCATTCTAAGTAATGCTGCTGATTCATGATATTATTACTTATGCAAAGTCATTGAAACCAGTATGACAGTGAAAGTATATGACTGTTGCTGAATTTTTGTAGTAAAATTAGATAAGTTAATGGTTAGAGAAATTAACTTTTTCCATGTACTGATCCATCTTTTAATTAGTGGCAAGCTCAAGTGACAAAATAAAAGTTGAAAGAAAAAAATCCTATAAGGCATAATAGAAATGTTCATTTGATTGATTCGTTATCTTAACATCACTTGATTCTCAACAAAAATGAAGGTTTAAAATATAAAAGTGAAGACACGACTTTTTATATTCAAATACTATAACACTATCTCACATGGCCGAAACTCGTATGTGCTCCCCATTGTAGACATTCCCTTTCACATAAAATAATCATGATAGGTAAAGTATTACATGAAATTTATTGTATCATTCCAAATTGATGGAAGTAGACATGATTGATTTGGATAGATGAAACGCATTACTAATGTGCACCTAAAAACATTTCTATATAAGGGCCTTGAGGAACATAAAATACTATGCATCTTACTTAAAAATAATGTAACCACCCACTTGATCTAAGAGTTTTAATTGTCAGATGAACATATTGCTCGGTAACATCTTTAACAATCTAATCTGGCCGTATACATATATATGAGCAAGTTGCTAATAAAATGTAATCAATCAATCGTCAGTGAGAGCATTGCGCCACACCCCACCACCCCCCCACACCCCTTCCCAAAATTAGATCGAACTGCTTTGTGGCTGAAGAGAAATCCCACCCAATTGGTGCCTCATAGCTCTAACTCAAGTTGGACAATTAGGATTGTCTAGTGGCCGCCAAAGGCACAGACATAACGTCCAAGTGAAGACGAACGCCATCAACGAGAGTGATTAGGTGGCCTTTTCCTCAGATGTATGGTCGCCACGTTTTTTATCCTCTTCCGATTACTTTCTAGTAGAGAAAGAGAGAGGGGGTGGGGGTGGGGGAAGGTTATTAGACCTGTTTCCTCGTTTAAGAGACCGCGTAAGGTTAAAAACTTTTGAAAGGTTGATAATCACCGCGTCTTAAACTGCTCAAAAACCCTAATATTCAAGAAAATTAAGATCATCAAATGGAGGAGGATCGACGTGAATGTTTGTTAGACAGACATTCACGTGGGTGGGCGATGCATCTCTTTCCTCTTCTGATTACCTTCTAGTAGAGAGAGAGAGGGGAAGGTTATTAGACTGAGTTTGGGACACTTGGAACATAGAGGGACACTTAAGTACTAAAAGTTAGGAAAATGACATTTAAATGTTAAAATTGGAGCAAATTGATAATTTAAGTGCCAACGGCGAGAAAATCTGATCAAAATATTGATGTAGCAATTTTCCGATAAAGTTAGTGCAAAACGACGTCATTTTGCATGCTAACATGGTTAGAAAAGTGAAAAAATAACGTTATTTTGTTGCTGACATGCTAAATAAGTAATACAAAAATTAATTAAATCAAATTATTAAAAAAAAAAAAAAAAAAAAAAAAAGGAAGAAAGGAAGGAAGAAGATGAACAGTGGCTAAAAGCTCAACCCTCGCCATCACCGTTGCCCCACCGTCGCCGGGCTAGGGGCTGGTGACCTCGGCCGATCCACCTCCCATCGTCACCGGCCCTTCCTGGCAACGGCGACAAGGGCTAGCCCTCGCTGCTATTCATCTTTTTTTTTTTTTTTTTTAAATGGTTTTGAATTTAATTTAATTAATTTTTAAATTAAAATTCAAATCGGCACTAAAAAAATGTTGTTTTTGCATTTCTTTGCTGAGTCGGCTCTCCAGCAAGCCATATAGGCGAGCAAAATTAATAAAAAATTATCACATAAGATTTCCGACGAGGTTCATCAGAGGTAGTACTTAAGTGTCCTATTTTTTTATTTTATTTTTAAATGACACTTAAGTGTCACTTTCCTAATTTTTAACATTTAAGTGTCTTCTTATTGATGCTTGAGGTGTTCGTTTGCCTTATTAGACCTATTTCCTAGCTTAAGAGACCGAGTAAAGTTAAAAACTTTTGAAAGGTTGATAATCACCACGTCTTGAATTGCTCAAAAACCCTAATCTTCAAGAAAATCAAGATCATATAATGGAGGAGGATCGACGTGAATGTTTGTTAGACAGACATTCACGTGGGTGGGCAATGCATCTCTCTCTCTCTCTCCATGGATTTAGTTAATGCATGATGGTTTGACTACAATAATCATTGATTCGATCAACTTGATGGTCACGAAGCCAAAAGACAGGAGACTGATCTGGTCTCGTGCTGCAACATCCATCGTACATAAAGTCTAGGATGGGAGCCTACAAGCAGATGTCACGTTGCTCAACAATATTTTTCACGCGTAGTTGGTATTTGCTGCAATATTGTATAACGTGAAACCTCCACTTTGATGGATCTTATACGTTTATCACATAAGTAGTCTACGCACAACCTCTTTTCTTATTGATATATATTGAGACATGGAATACTAACAAGTAGAGATTTAATATTTTACATTGATAGCCAATGTACAAAATAGAAACCCTAGTATCTTTATTTTTTGTGCTTGGCAATAGAAATCCTAGTTATTTCCACTTTTTTTTTTTATAGTCTTTGTCAAACAATATCATGTCAATATAAAAAACGTGAAGCCTTCGTGCACAGTCGGCAAATTGACCGATGCCATCCACTTTTTTTTTCCCCTTCAGCTGTACAATCAAAGTGGAAAACGAGGGTTTTACTTGAGCTTTTAGGAGTCGATGTGTGTTGCACGTTATGATTTTATAAATGCCCCATCCACGTAATTTTTCATCTCCTTTTGGCTTTAAATTCGTACGGCCCTTCATACGAATAATTAAAAGTACGAACAGTGATCATACATCTGTAATTCAACGGGGACCCTATGACTGTATCGCATCATGTTTGACATCTGAATCGTCAAAATTTCCTCTACATTGCACAACTCCAAATGGATTGCTACTTTTTTTTTTTGGTCGAAAGAAACTTTTTGGATGTTCAAACACCTAGCTCTACAAGGAAACCAACCAAAGGCAATTAATGAGATCCTGACATCAGACCGAGCTTTAGGAATTCTTTAAAGGAAACTTATTTCGAGAGAGGTAATTTTATGTGTAAATATAGATTTCTCTCGCGGAATTTGAAGAACCCTAACTCCCATCCCCTTTTTAAATACTCCCCGCATTAATTGCCCGTCACATGATTCCAAGCTTTCTTTCTAGTCTTCCGAAATAAAACAAGCTCTCTTGCTCTTCTCACTGTCTGTCTGGAATCATACGAGTCGATTTTTCTTTTGCTTCTTGCAACAACTTCAAGCACCAACACATTTAATGCGGATTCTCCTCTATCGTGCTGTGGCCCTTTTGTAATTATTCTCTCAATGAAATACGATGTCTCGCTGCACCATTTTTGAAGTAGCTTAACCCTAGATTTTCACAGAACCCGATCACCAGCAAAATGCGTGCTTCTATCTTCGGAGCTATAGGAAGTGTTTGGTCGCATCCGTCCATCAGTTTAACCTGTTTTTACCCTACCGTTTCATGGAGAAATACCCTTCTCCAGAACCCTTTTTTAGCATCGATTTGATATCACAAGGTTCATTTCGATCTTCCTATCTTATGATGTTTCCATTCTCGATTTTGAACAGAAATTTTCGATGGTGGGTAGTTCATTTTCCAGTTTATAGTACTTGTTAGTAATTGAATAATAAATTACTTGCCGACACGTGATGACGGAACTTAAATAATTAAGCATATCTCAAATAAGAAAATGAATTGTATTTTTGAACTAAGGTTAATTGGAAACCCGTCCCTATCTAGCGAGGTTGTCTCGCTGACAAGTAATAGGGAGCAGAGCCGCCATTAATGGCCTTTGTCATATATTGTTTCCAAACCCTAGCTCTCGGAACATGAAAGACGACGATCGGAACGTTAAGAATCTCTGCTTGGTTCCTGTGGTGGGAAGAAAACGAATGAGAAATTTTGAACATGGCTTTAGTGAAATTAAATTTTAATTAATAAAATTTGTCATTTCTAAAATACTACTCTTCTTCTCGTGTTATGTGTCACCAATGAATCGAAGACAATTAAGTACGGTAAGAAATAAGGTACGATGACTCGATATCTTGAAAATACTCGTTAACAAAATTATTTAATATATAATTAAATTAGATTATGAAGGTAAAAACAGACATCTTCCACCACCTTAGAAGAAGGGGAAAAAAGAGAAACGAGACCTTCGATGCGTTGCATTAAATGATCATCAGCTTCGTGTTCTATGAAAGATTCATTTTCGAGATGCATGGTCTGTTCTCTATCACGGTGCCGGTCGTAATTAAGACTGTTTACATCGGTAATCTCGCCGCTAATTAAAAATATTATTGGAGTTGTCTTTTCTCAAAAAAAAAAAAAAAAATTGCCCTTCTGGTCGAATTATTTAATTATTTCGCAAGGTAGATGAAACTTGGCGACGGGAAATCAATGAAGCGCATTGTTGTCACGAATGGTGCATTATTGTCATATTGACCGAAGGTTGAAGAAGCATGGTTCAAGCCCTGCCATTTTATTTTATTTTTGTACATATTTGATAATAACTTTACAAACTCCAAAGCCTTAAAGTTGCTTGCTTTAGTAAATATTATTAAAAGCCCTAGTACGGGCAAGCTCGTGGCAGGAAGTGGACCGTCCGATGCGGAGCCCGTTAGGACTTCGTGTTTTTAGATCTTCTAGGTGATTTTGGGCTTTGATCGCTCGGCCTACAAAATAATTTGAGTGTTCCCAAAAGCCTAAATGAATATTAGGGTCGGGGCCCGAATGTAAATTTAGTATTTGTAAATACATTTATATATTTATATGTGTATGGTTATTTAAGGGCCTGTGCTATGCGCGGGCCTCCCTCCTTGCGATCTATGATCGGTCAAGACTATAATCGAGTATACTGATTTACAAAATTAATATGAAGATATTGAATTTGATCTTTCTTTCTTGAATGCAATACAAGATTAGTCTTTCATTGTAACTAGGCCGTATAATATGCCCTTGACTGTATGATATTACAATTTTTTTGACAAACTAGTGAGGACAGTACATAAAGCACTAATGGCGTGTGTGGTTCTTATGGACATGTAGACGCGGTTTGACTAAATCATTTATCACATTAATGGGGCATTGCATTAGTTTGGAATTAAGTTATTTTGACATATTCAAAAAGAAAAAAAAGAACCTGATATTCATTTAAACTCTTTTTGCCGTGCAAAAAAAAAAAAAGACATTTTTTTAAAAAATGTCTTCCAATAAGTTATTTTTCAGACAAACGACAATATTTCTTGATATTTGGCTGAAATCTACAAATAAACTGGAAAATATTACATCATTTGATAAGAAAATTTGATTTGATTTTCCTAAATAGTCATACACTATTTGGGTGCCACTGACTTGCACATGGATAGCTTGAAATCGGGTCAGGTACTAGGGTCTTCAATCCGGCCTTGATGGACCTGACTTAGGCTTTGGGGACTTGAACAAAGGGCACGAGCATGAGCACTAATCTTGGGTTCACAAAGGCCATGCCCATGAACTTGGTGCTCGTGCTCGACTCCTTAGTGACCCAGCTCTAGTCCATAAAGGTCGGGCTTGAAGATCTAGTGCTTGTGCTCAAATCCTCGACACTCAAGCTCAAGTCCACAAAGGTTGAGGGCGAGAATTTGATGCGAGCGCCTTGGTCCCCAATGCTCAAGCTTGAGTCTCCAACACTCGAGCCTTGTCCATTGAGGCTAGGCTCATGCTCGATCTAATGGACCTAGGCCCAACCTCAATGGACTTGGGTTTGGGTGCCTGGACCCAAGGTCTTGAGCTCAGGCATAGGAGATTTAAGCACTAGCACTAGGGTCACAAACACAAGCATTAGGGAGCCAGGCATGAGCATCGAGATCTCAAACATGAGCATTGAATTCCTGAGCCTTGGCTTGAATAGACATTGGCTTGGGCATTGGGGTCTAAGCCCACGTTGAGGACTCGAGCATAACCTTTGTGGACTTGGGCCTAAGTGCTTGGGCCCTAGTTTAAGCAAAGCGGACTTGAGCATGGCCTTTGTGGACCCAAGCCTAGGGGGCATCAAGCATGGGCATCGGGGCCTTGAGCTTGATGGATTCAAATGTGGCAATGGGGACTTAGGCACAGGCATTAATGTCATAGGCCTAACCTCAATGGGCTCGGGCTTAGGCACTGAGGACTCGGTCTTGAATGCGTGGATTTGAGCATGGACACTGGGGTTGTGAACCTAGCCTCATTGACTTACGCATGGGTCAAAGCCCCATGAATGAGTTTTAGGATTTCCATTTCAAAGCACAAAGTTTCTAATCCAAGCACTAATATATAATTATATTTTGGAAATGATTTTGAATTTTTTAAAAAGAAAATTATTTTTCCTGAATTTAAGTATAGATTTTCCATTTATTTATTTTCCTAAGCAATCCATATATCGAAAAATGAAGAAAATATTTTTCACAAAACAAATGGAGTTATAGCTTTTGGTTATGATGATATTTTGGTTCTTGAAATCTCATTCAAAATAATAGATGTTACCAGGACGAAGTTTTCATTGGAAGTTGAATGGATGAAGAAGCAAGCTTTCGAGGAGCACTTTTGTTAACTAGTCCTACTCCAAGGGGCATTTGTTGAGTAATGATATTTTAATGATGTCATGAGTAATCGATATTTTGAAAAGTAAATCATTTATTATTATATGTCCTTAACAAGGCATTTGTTCAAAGATTGTTTTTCAAAGGGTATGTTTGTTCAAAGGAGAACTATTTCCAAAGCATTATGTTCTTACTTTTCGGTATTTGGATGACAACAAACTAATCAATTTATGGAAAATATTTTCCATGAACTGAAAAGAACAACTTACATCGGAGGAAAACGACTTTCTCTTTTGGTAAGAATGAAATTACTTTTCCTAAATCATTAAATAAGTGAATGCTAATGATTTTTATGGAAAGTAATTTTTTTTTTTTATCATGAAATTTGAAACAAAGACAAGATAAACATTTTTATGCTTATAATGGCCCACTTTGATGGAAAATTCGCTTCCTAATCTATCACAAATCCTTCTCCCAAACAAAGTTTTCTTAATTTTCTCTTCCATTATTGTTCTCTTCATTTTTTCCCCAGCTTTTCGAAGTCATCTTATCAATCAAAGTGAGTGGTAAGATGCTCATTTAAATCTAACACACGAGTCATGAATCTTCTTAGATTTGGGATATCAATCAATTTCATGATCAAGATATATTATTTACATGTTTGACTAATTTAACACGAAATCATAAGAAAGGACCATCAATCTATAGCATGAGTGCCCTCAACCGATTCCTAACTCGAGAACAGTAAATTTTAGAAATTCACACATTTATTTCCTATGCCAAAATATGACATCCTCAGCAAAGAACGTAGGTTTTTATAAACTTTTCGCTTTGAAAAGTCTCAAAGACTTTGATTCAATATACCTGAACTGGAACCTGAACAAGATGGAGGATATCTCTTCGGATCGGCCCCTGGACGAGCATCTCGGGCATTACCAATGCGAGCATCCCCCGCACGCGATCTCACCGCTCATCGATCCGCGCCCTGTCCAGGTGGAACCCATCCAACGGCCCCACGTCATTCCACGTCACACCCTCCCGTCCGTTCCACACGGCTACTTTTATCGTTCCCGGAGCAAAATATAGCATGCGCTCAGATGCACGTGAGTTCAATTTTTACTCTGCGTCACTCTCCTACCCTCTCTCCCCCTTCAATTCTTCCCTGTTTCAGGGTCTCCGAATTCGCCGCAAATTCACCGCAAATTCACAGCAAATTCACCGTCTTGCTCTCGCTCTCTCCGCATCCAATTCAGTCGTTTTCGTTCGATACCATCTTCGTCCGCTCTCGTCCTTGACCCGATGACGCTCGAGGCTTCTCGAATTTCGTCTCTCTTGAAGGGGGACAGCGGCGGCGCCCTGTTTCCCCGCCTTTCCCCTGCTTCCTCGCCGTTCTTGCCCTGTTCGGCTAAACCCTCGACCGTTCGATTCGCGCGTGGGAAGAATGGTCAGCTCCTGGTGGTCTGCGCCTCGAAAGGAGGGAGCAATCGGCAGTTGAGCGGCGTGGTGTTCGAGCCCTTTGAAGAGGTCAAGAAAGAGCTCGACCTCGTACCCGCTTCTCCGCACCTCTCGCTCGCTCGCCAGAAGTACTGTGACCCGTGCGAGTCTGGAGTTAACGAGCAAATCAAGTAAATGTTTGATTTTATAGTATTTTTTCTTCTTCCTAATTATGGGTTCGTTTGGCTATCTGTTTCTTTGTATGCTTGGGATTGGTTTCACTGTTGTTCTTGTTCTTGTTCTTTAGATGGGTTGGATTGTTATCTTGTATGTTCTTTTTAATAGTCAGTTATTCTTGTATACGTTCTCTGTATTGGATGTCGATGTGTGTGATTGGCTTCATTTCTCTGCAATGCTTGTTCGAATTCTGGCTAATTTCTTTACTTGATCAATGGCAGTGTGGAGTACAATGTCTCATATGTGTATCACGCCATGTATGCCTACTTCGACAGAGATAACGTCGCGCTCAAGGGTCTTGCAAAGTAACTTTTGTCGAACACTTTATCTCTTCGTCAGTCGACAGCTTTTCGGTGCCTTTTCCTATCTTCACACTGTTTGATTTTGACAGATTCTTCAAGGAATCAAGCGAAGAAGAGAGGGAACATGCAGAGATATTAATGGAGTATCAGGTATGCGTATGCTTTGTTTGTTCATCTGCTGTTTTGGACTTTTGTCTGTTGTGATGGAAGGATGATTCTCAACGGATATGACTGCAGAACAAAAGGGGTGGCAGGGTGAAGCTGCGGTCTATAGTGATGCCATTTTCGGAGTATGATCACGAGGATAAGGGAGAGGCACTATATGGTGGGTGACCTTCTAAATTTCCTGCGACATCCTTCATCTGACATTTCTCCTGAATGTTGGTTTTTCTGCGTTTCTGCATGGACTTGATGATCTGAAAATTGCAAAAGCATGATCTGTGCATATGTGTATGGTGATACAACTGTGGTCTCCAAATGATTTGTATAAAATTTATGGCCTTTCATTGTCTGGCTGCTTGCTTGTTAGTTATGGCCTTTCATTTTCAGTCAGTGCATTCTGTGGAAACTATGCTACATGTACTATGTGAATGTTGGATTTCTTTCATAAAGGGTACTTATGCTAAGAGATCGTTTAAGATATAGCTTTGGTTGGCCAATGAAGATTAATGCTTTCTCATAAATAAATCAGCATCATGGATATATTAGGATGGTGACTATAACTAAAGCCTCAATCAGATTCCTACTTTATTTGGTTCTTCAGAAACGACTTAAATTTACAATGTAGTGTTGGAACTGAACATTAAATTATGTTTGGGGACGTTGAAGCTGTTCCTGCTTATGATTCACCAGGACAATATGGACTGTCAGAAAATTTTTGAAAAATAATTGGAGAACCTATATAGATGCTAGACTTCGACAGGATTGCTGATGCACTGTTCAAGAGTCAAATAACTAAGTTTCACCATGGGAGTGCACCTATAAAATTTCTTCTTTCACAACTTCTTTTCTTGCTCTTGGCTGGCTTCTGTGCATGTTATGTTTGATTTGACTATTTACGGTTCTAATTGGTACATTCCGTTCACATTTACATGAGGAACTTAATGTAAACTTGCAAGTTCTGTGTTGGCACATGCTTTTTCACCCAAGCAGATGTGCCTCCCATTCTGCTTTGACCTCTTTCTGTTACCAATGGCCCCTGTGGGAATTTAATAACTCGAATTCCTTGATCCAGCTATGGAGCTTGCATTATCTTTGGAAAAGCTGACAAATGAAAAGCTTTTGAACTTGCAAAAAGTGGCTGAGCAGAACCATGATGTGCAGTTGATGGATTTCATTGAGAGCAGATTCTTAGCCGAGCAGGTGAAGACTGAAGAGATTTCCATGACCATGCTTGCTGTTTCACATTCATTTGGAAGATGATATTGGATCTTGGATAATAGTATTAATATGATTTAGCCACTTCTGTCTTTCTTTCTTTTTTCCAGGTGGAAAGCATCAAGAAGATATCTGAATATGTAGCCCAGCTGAGAAGAGTGGGCAAAGGACATGGTAAGAATCCGACAGCAAATTTTTTGACGGTCCCTAATCCTAGCAATTTTACACCTTACACCTAGTCAGGTTCTATTTCTTCTGCTATTCTTGATTCTTTCTTTCCTCTGTTCCAGGAGTCTGGCACTTCGATCAAATGCTACTCCATGAAGAAGCCGCAGCATGATGGGAAGTTGGGCATCTTGCTTCTCAAAGAGTTATGGAGATTGCTGTCCTAACAAGGTGTCGATACTACCGATTGCTTGCCCGAGTGGTGTGGTTTCAACTGTTGCCGAGAATCTGTGTTTGTAAATATAGGTAGGAACAACGGCAAACTGAATTTCCATTTCTTTTAGTGCTTTGTTTTCGGATTCAAAGTAGCGGCGAGTAACGGATTCGCCCATTAGTGGCTGTTTCCTTGACAAGGTAAATCTTCTTCTCTTTATAGAGAGATCCCTCGACTTTCTTTGCATTGCATTGCATTGCATTGCATGCCTGATAATGTGAAACTGAGCGCTGGGGAGCGAGCGATGGTTATAAATTTGGGGAAATTATCTGCTGTGGAATTGCTTCTTTCCACTGGCTGTTCCTTAAGCGATATGTTCTTTTTGAAATGCAGAGGAAACCATAGAACATGTTACGAGAAGTAGAACATGTTCTTTTTCTCTGTAACTGGGTTATGTTCAAGCACAAGTATAAATTTTGCTACGCTGACATCTCTTTGGAAGACGAAGATGGATCAATAGAGAGGAATTTCTTAATTATACGGTAAATCGACGGTAGTTATTGAATCGTTATTTTCGCGTGAGATCTACCGCATCAATGGCCGAGGCTCGCTCGCATCATGCAATTGCCAATGTGAAGTTAGACAAGCGTTTCGAAGTCTCTCCTCTACCTCGTGTTTCTTTGATTTTATGCGACAAAAAAATCAGAATGCTTCTCTCTCGATTCCCCTTTTCCTTGGTAGAGGTATAAGATATTATTCAAATTTTACATTATTATGGAAAAAATTATATCTGAATCTACATGTGAAGAGTTGCATCTTGTGAGTGCTTCAAATGTTTTGAATATAAGGTTAAGTCAAAATAAGTGAGCAATAATATTAGAATTAAGAAAAAGGTAGGACATACAAGTCATAAAAATTACATCTGAATCTACATGTTAAGAGTTGTATCTGGTAAGATTTCTAGCATTTCCTTTTCTTTCTTTCTTTTTTTTTTTTTTTTTTTTGTAAATTTCGTAAATCTATCCAAATTTTTACGTTATTTAAGCAATGGATCACAAAAATTTTGCAAATTACTTGAAAGTTAAAAAGATGCATCACAACAAACAACCCCCCTATTTTAAAATTATATTTAATTTACCGTATAACTATCTAGATCTATCACACTTATCAAATCAAGTGTAGTTGCTTAAAGACCAATGAGAAAGCATTTATTTGCTTGTTTGACATGCAAAGCTCTTTACAACCTGAATATAAATATTAGTCCTTAGTATGGAAAGAGAAAATCATCTAAGGAAAATTAAATAGCTGAAATCGATTACATGGATAGTTAAAATTGCATGCAAGAAAGGTATATAGGATATTAACCTATTTATCTTCTTTAATTAAATATATAAATCTCAGAAAATAGAAAAGATTGCAATCGAGAGGGAAACTAAATAGTTATTGTATGTAATCATACTCACATGAGATTGAATTTTATCGTATGATATTGTTTTGAGGGGGGAGAGATTTATTCAAATTTGTATTGAATACCTAGGACAACTTTTAGAATTGAAACTTATCAACTTAGCACATGTAGATATCTTTGTAAATGACTTGAAACCAAAGAAATACCTGAAACTAAATCATCCCTACTCTCGTTCCTGATAATGTGGAGATTCGAACCCCCCACCTCCCTCTTCTCATATAGAAAATGTGGTCAATGGGTAAATCCTAGTCGTTGTTTTTAAATAGTTGATTTGCTCTTAGATGTTAATTACCAATTTTTTAATTAATTTTATAATATTAATAAATTGATAATTAATATGAAAATGGATAACAATATGAAAATGATTGGATGAGTTTATAAATTGCAGCTGGAATGATTTTTTTTTTTTTTTTTAAGAACATACGAAAAGTTTATCTCGTGCACAAGTCTACGCATTACAAAATTCATCACAAGAACCACTCCTTGATCAAATGTGGAGCGATTTCTTCTCCTTAAAGGTATGAACACTTCTTCCCTCTATGGTAATGTAGAGATATATATAAATTGATAGGAGAGATATCACTTTAACTGTTTTTAGTTAATTTTACTGTGGCATATAACTAATATGAATCAAATGCATTTCATTCACATAATATATTAGCACATATTTTAATTACTAAAATCGTAACTGTAATTTTATGTGGATAACTTTAATATGAGTTCTACGGATGATCCATCTTTTAATATACCATTTATACGAACAATTCAGCTTAAATTAATTAAATATACAAAATACAATTATCTCTAGAAAAATTATACATATGAACGACGTGGCGCGGGGCGGGGCGAGCCCACTACCAGCCCCGGCCCGCGAAAATCCCTTCACCAGGCCCCCCGAAAAAGAGAGACAAATCGGCTTTCCGACTCGGACTCTGCGCCCAACCAACCAATGGTCCAATAGATACTGCCGTACCGAGTCGATCCGTACCGGTTCGAATCGATCGCGTCGTTTTCAGCCAGAGAGAGAGAGAGAGAGAGAGAGAGAGAAATTCGTTTTATCTTCGCTTGCGCGAAACCTTCGAAAGAGAGGGGGAATGGCGAGGGGTATGGCGGTTGCGCTTCTGCTGATGCTGACTGCGATCGCCGGCGCTGGTTCGGCGGCCGAAGAAGCTTTCGATGTGCGGGAGCATCTCTGCACTGTCACCAGGTAACTCCTCGTCCTTGATCCGAACCTCTACCGTTCGATGGTCGGCAGCAAGTACGGAACAATCGAATCGGTCTCCAACTCGCGTTTCCGCCTCAGCGGAACCGTTCGAGTTCGATTCGCCATCGAAGGAACTACGAGAAAGTCGGTAGGATTAGTTCGGCTTCTCGTGCATCTTGAGCTGAATCTCTCCCGAACCCCCCCGGTTCGTTTCAGTAGGAAAGCGCGCTAATTTTCGCTGCGGGAAAGCGTGCGATCAGTTCTTTCCGAAGTCGGATCGCGGTCTTCTGTGTTGCCCTATCTTGCTTTATTTTTCTGATGCAGGTATGGTGCGGTGAAAGACGTCGCGAGCAACGCCTACGTGCCGTCCAGTGTGCCCGATGGATGTACTCCTATTCACTTAAATCTTGTGGTAATCTGTACTTCTTTTATGTTATATGGTTGCATTAATGGTTGGCGTTTGATTGCGAGACTGACCATCTTATCATTCTTGGTCGAAGTGTTAGTACTGACTGGTGTAGTTAAACGTTTAAGGAGTAACGTGTAGAGGCTTCTCTGTGAAGTTTGTGGAGTTTTCTGGTTTATTCCTATCTTAACTTGGTCCTGGCCTATTGCCTGCTTGCCGCGATTTGTATCCTCTGGGATCGACTAACTTAAATTTACCCCACTTGACTTATGAAAACTGTGAGGTTGATAAGGTTGCAAAGTCAGCCTTTGAATAGCATGGTGATCATCGACCAGGCACAATGTCCAGGAGTGGGAAGTTTTGGGAACACATTAAAATTTCTTTGTGATTCTCTAGCTTGCATACATTAGATCGACAGTTGTGTCGGTACTTACAGTTGCTACGAGTTGTTTCCAAATATGCCGAGTTATGATATCCTCATCATTTGTGTTTCTAACAGCTGGTTCTTGTATACATCATTTGTGTTTCTAACACCCGGTTCTTGTATACATAGGCTAGGCACGGAACTCGCAATCCAACCAAGAAGCGAATGAGAGAGTTGGAAAATTTGGCTTCTCACATACAGGGACTCGTAAGAGATGCTGAAGAAAAGAATTTAGCACATAATACTCCTGCTTGGTTGCGGGGATGGACATCTCCTTGGAAGGGGAAAGTGAAAGGTGGAGAGTTAATTAGCAAAGGAGAAGACGAGTTGTATGATCTTGGAATCAGGACCCGTCAAAGATTTCCTGAATTGTTCAGTCAAGACTACCACCCTGATATATATAGACTGAAAGCAACACAGGTAAGCATATAAAGTTGGATAATCTAAATCGGTCTGTGGTTCTATTTTTGACAAATCATCATGAATTCTGAATTGCATTCAGCAAGGTCATATTGTCTGGGAATTTTTCTCTCTTTCTGTCCACCGTGAATTTGTCCTAATTATTCTTCTTTTCAATGATACAAGGTCCCCCGGGCAGCAGCAAGTGCTGTGGCTTTTGGAATGGGGCTATTTAGTGGAAAAGGAACTCTTGGACCAGGGAAGCATCAAGCTTTTGCTGTCGCCAGTGATGCAAGTGATATGTTGCTCAGATTTTTTGATTCTTGTGCAAATTACAAGGTATTTTCCATGTGAGTCTATGGTGTTTTTTTGAATTTAAGAGCTCACATATATCTGTCTGCACAAAGCCTAATATTCAAGGCTCTTATTACGGCATTTCAAAAAAAAAAAAAAAAATTTGTATCGGAGTATCGAAAGCCCATGTTGCTGCATAACTCTTGGACTTATGGGACAGATACATTAACGAAACAAAGGCCTTCTGATTTTTGGTGCAGGATATTAGAAAAAAGCAGGGGCCTGCTGTTGATAAGCTTAAGGAACCCATTTTGGACGAAATTACTGGGGCTATAGCAAGTCGCTATAAGTTGAATTTTACAAGGCAGGACACAGCTTCTCTCTGGTTTCTCTGCAAAGAGGTGACAATATCTGATTCTCCTTTTGATTGTTTTCCCCTTGAGAGACGTGCTTATCTTGTGCCAAATTCAAGACTAGTTATACTTTCTCCATTTAGAACTGACCATGTGGTTTTTTTTTTTCATTTCTCCCTTTACAGGAGGCATCACTGTTGGATATAACCAATCAAGCATGTGCTCTATTCAACCCCAATGAGGTAAATTGCTTTCTACTGTCTTTTTTTTTTCCTTTCCCTGGGCCTATTATTTACCAATCTCTGTGTGGTTTGGTTGAGTAATGATGGTATTTCGTGGGTGCCCACTTCGAACTCGGGCCACAACTTTTAGTTTATTGAACCTTTTTTTTTTAATGGTTGTTTCTGAACATCTATGTTGGTAACGTGCTTAGTATTAGGTACTTGATCTTGAATAATTAATCATTCACATAGTGAATTTTTGTGAATGTCTAAGGTTTATGGAACCATGAATTTTAGTGGTGTCAGTCACAAATTGAATGCTTTATTTGTCAAACTTAAGTATTTTTTGAAGTTTGAGGAGCTTTCCTTCCCTGACGATTTTATGCTTTACTTCAATTGATATTTTATTTGGTAAGATTGCTTTGCTGGAGTGGACCGATGATTTGGAGGTGTTTATGCTAAAAGGATATGGTAAAGCACTGAACTACAGAATGGGCGTACCTTTGCTGAAAGATGTCGTTCAATCCATGGAGGAAGCTATTCAGGCAAATGAAGGTGACACAGATGTTTCAAGTCTCATCTTGTTTGACCTCTCTGTCTCATTTTACTATGGAAGTGTGTCAGTAAATAAGCTTAACCTTTTCCAGATGGAGCTTCTTTATGAATGCTTTGGTAGAGCTGAGTGAGGGATGATTTCATAGTGTTAGAAAGGAAAATTGGAACGATTCTTCTATTTTTTGTTTTTTTAATAAATTGTTGACGGTATGTGCCTTTAAATAATAAACAAATAAATTCAGTTCCTAGGCATGCTATGTAGTATGTTGTTCTCTCAAAAATCAATCTTCAAAATTCAGTTTTCCTTTTATCTGTTTATTCTCGATTCGTATCTGGGTTTTCAATAATCAGGAGGATCCCACTGGTCAGTTTCTTTCTACATTTGGGTAATTGGGTGAGTCTCTTATTGGATATTGACTTCTAATTCTAGAAAACCTTTGGAACTCCTGAATCTGGGCAGGGGCCGCTGCAGCATTAGACTTTGTTTGGTGTTACCAACTTCGGTTCAAAAGAATGATGGATTTTTGTTCATGCATAGAATGTAGAAAGGAACCATATGTAAACAGATCAAACTATTTGTCCCATGTGTCACATTCAGGGCAGTTAATTTTTTCTTAGTTAATGTAGATTTCATTAACGTAGTCCTTATGATAGACTGTTACCTATCTCTAGTAATGGCATCTGCACTGAACTGATAGTTTCTTCATCATGGCTGGATAGGTTATTAACTGCAAGCAATTACAATTTCTCTCTTGTTACTGTAATTTCTTCATCGTGGATTTGCCTTGTTATCTCTTTCTGGCTGTACCTGTTCCTAGTCCTAATTTAACTACTCGTGTTTCTCTCTCTCTCTAGAAAAGCATCCTCCAGGAAGTTATGAGAAGGCTAGACTTCAATTTGCGCATGCTGAAACTGTGGTTCCTTTTTCCTGTCTCCTAGGCCTTTTCCTTGAAGGATCTGGTAAGCTCATTCGAACTTCATTAGTTGGTTGTAGTTTGAGCAAATCATCTCTGGTTTTTTGGCCAAATGTTTTCTGTACTTAAATTTCTTTGAAAGCGTGTGATGAGGCTGAAGTTAACCACTTTCCAACATCTTCTTCTGGTTTGTAATCACACTGCTCTTAATGGTTTTGTATCTTGATAATTTAGAGTTTGAACAAATCCAGAGAGAGCAACCTTTGCCACATCCTTCAAGACCTCCTCATAACAGAAATTGGAGGGGGAGCATCGTGGCACCTTTTGGTGGGAATAATATGCTGGTACTTTATAGTTGTCCTGCTAATCTTTCAAGCAAGTACTACGTGCAAGTACTACACAATGAACATCCCACTTCCATGCCGGTATGTTGTCTGATCATAAACATCGAACTCCTTGCTCATGTTTTTTTCTTCTTTTTTTTTGTCTGTATTCAGAGCATAATTTTCTTTGACTGTTCGTTTTAGACAAATGAGACAGTCAGCCAGATTATGATAGTCATTATTGCGTTTGCCATAACTGTCTTATTTTCTCTTTTCACCATATTTGAGTTCATTGTATGCCTTATTATGTATTCATATATATGTAAGACTGCCTCATTTATTTGCCTCCTCCTGTAGGGTTGCGGTGGTGCTGATTCTTGTTCATTTGAAGTTTTCAAGGTACTATTCGTGGTTTGAAGTTTCTCCCTGAGATAGAATATTCGCTTATATTTCATGGAAGTGTTTTTTTTTTCTCAGGAAAAGATAGCAGCTCCCCATTTGAAGCATGATTATAATGCATTATGTGATATGAAGGCAGCTCAGGTGGAGCAGAATTTTGCTGATAATAAGTTGTCAGCATTGTACCGTTGGCTTTTCCCGCCAGGAATCAATGAGCTAGGTGCCCACGGAAATGAGTTGTAATTTCGCTTTTTCCAACATGGTGATGGAAGGTCTTTCTTTTTGGCTGCTGACCCTCCCTTTAGTTTAATTTCCAGGTTAGGAGGCACCTTCCAAACTGTACCTTTAACCATAGCCCGTACCGCTTCTTTCACCAAGCTGAAGAGTGCACAAGTCATGACTTTAAATCAGATGCCGGTGCTTTTTCGGTCATTCATCTGATAGTGAGACTGTATCTATTGAGAAGTTCATAAAGAACTTGACACGTACCGGTTTGGATAATTTCATGAGCTGTAGAGGTTTCTATCCAATTGCTTAGCAGATTTGTTTAGAAAAATTTCTGTTTTTTCTTCTTGTCTTTGATCTGCTGATGCTGGAGTAACTAATGTATATTGAGTTTCCATAGATTAAGCGTGCAAAGAAACTAATCCGTGTAAACACAGATTCATATTAATACAGACTCTGTGCACTAAACTGTGTAGCAATGTAAAACAAAATGAAGGGCTCATAGTACCAATTACCAGTCGACCGGTTTAAGGCTTCATGAATTGGTAAGGTGGAGGAATCATTTTCCTCCCCTGGCACCCTGCAAAGAACGGATTTGCAGTAAATAAGTAGCGAGACTGGCAGACTAGAAGGCTATATCTGGAGACACACATACCCTCGACGCCTCTTAGTTCAAGTTCACGCCATTCTTGAACCATTGCACAGCAGCAGCACATCAGGTGCGTTAGGAAGTCATCGCATAAGCTTCCCTACACAGCAAACCATGAGTTCGATGAGAGTTTTTCCTACTTCTTTCAAATGAATTTGGAAATCATTCGAGGAAACATAATGTCAGCAACCGATTAGTAAGGGAAAGCACCTGAATGTTGAAAAGTTTTCTCAGCCTTCTTCTCACGCAGCAGGTGTAGCAGCAGCAACTGCCAATGAGAGAGAATGCAAAAACGTTGTTTACGGCAACTTCACGAGCTGGCCATCAGATTCAAAACGAATTAGCCCATGCATGCATGCACGCTTTCTCCTCTCTCATATGGGCTGTCATTTTTGGCGTAAGGACTTACATATTTCTCCTCTGGACACTGCGTTTGCAATCTTTGCAAACATTCCGCAGGGATACAGGCAGGTCTTGAAGCCTGTTACAAAGAACCTCCCATTTGAGCAACACCATTTCTTCATGGAGATTAATCAAAGATAATGACGTTAATCGTAGGCTAAACCGCTGTCCAGTCATGGAGTGAACGGTAACGCGATAGGAATGGCTTGCAACCTAAATAAAGTGATCGAGCGCTATTAATCCTGGGTCAGAAAGCAACAAGAAGACATGCTGAGGCTGATTGGTTTTGCTTCTTATCACTTCGCTACGGAGCCAATTCATCTAGTAATTTCTCAAGTCATCGATTAATCTATATTTCTGCCGCTACATCAGAACGAATTACTAGGTAAACACGTTTATGCTAAACGGGACAGATAGAACCAATCACTGTATCCAAATTACATACACTCCATGTGCATGATTGCCTTGATTTATTAGAATAAATCAATTACATAGTCGGTTTTAAGAGCACTTATAAGTGTTTTATGTAAGCAAAGACTCACTCAAACAGGGCTCCGTGCAGCAACCAAAAAGATCAGCCTGCCAGTCATCTTGTCCTTGATCCTGAAAGCTCTCTGTGATGGACTTTGCATTGTTTATATACCTGGCCACATGAAAAGAATCCCACTAGCTAGTTTCTGCTAAATAGGATTGAAGCCAATCTAAGAGAATTAAAGTTCAGACTGATTACCTACCCGACATGACGAATGCCGGCTGATTCACAAGCAGCTTCGTGACCCTCTTGCTTGGCAATGCGTTGGACGCGCTCTCGGCAACGCTGATGAGACGCTCGATCACCCGACACTGCTTTGTCTCGTTCCTCGACTGCAACCACTGCAACTCGACATGCAGCTTCTCTCGCTCCTCTTGAAGAGCTTCGTTTAATCGCAGGTCGGGGTACGCCCGATACAGGAACTTCTCCAAAACGTCCGCATCTCTCTTGGTCCGGTCGGGTTTCAGGATCGCCTTCTGAGCTTCGATGTCCAGCTCGTCCAGCGTGTAATCTCTGTGGTCGTCTTCGATGGCTCGCAGGGCTTGCTTCAAATGCTGGAACGAGAAAATCCCAAGTAAGGATCAGAGCGTGATAAGAAGATGAGAACTTCACTCGGTCGCATATAGCGCTTCGTGCGAACTCTACATGACGCGATTAAATAACAATTTGACGTCATTGCTTGGTGGTCATATTGCTAATAACAATTATTTCCTGTGATTTATTTTTCACAAAATGAAAAGGCAACAGGGCCATCCGTGGAGGCAACTTTATTTTTTTAAATCTTAAAGTAAGGAAGAATTGTTGGCCGCAAAAGCATTATTTAATTTAGAAACGTGCTGACTTTAATGATTTATTATCGAATTTTATCGCACGCGTTCAACTTTTCGTCCACCGATGCGACAGCAATTCGATAAGAGAAGATGAATCTGTGGACTGATTATGTTAAAAAATTTCAATCTAAAAGTTTAAATTTATAAGCAAAGAAAGAGCATATAAATATATAAGGGGTATATAAATCTCATTAACAAAGGACGTGAATAGTTTGATATATTAACAGTCATTTATCTAATTAAGTTTAGCAAACATTCTTTGATGTCGGATCTTGGTTAAACTCAAATTTGTAAGGCTGAATATTTGTCTCGAGTTTGACTTCTCAAATACTAATCCAATTGGACTATGTTTTCTGTAAACTTGAGTTCAACTTAATCGACTTGATAATAAGGTCGAGCCGTAAGTCGGAACATATTGAATTTAGAAAAACCACTATTCAACGAACATGTTGAAAAATAGTGTAATTCATTCATTCATTCATCTTGATAAGCCTAAGATGATTAAGAATTTAAGTGATTATCGAGTAGCTTACGAGCAGTACTATAGTAGATCGACAAGATAGGGAGAAGAGTTCTCCCGTTAATTACCTCCATGCGAAACTCATGCACCAACGCAGTCAACGTCGGGATCTTCACCCGCCGATCGATCTCCGCCTCCACGCGGCGGAACTCGTACACGGCGTTCCACCCGGTGGCAACCATGTACATACAGCTCTTCCCTCTGCAGCTCTCCACCAGCTCGAGCGCCTCCCTCAGGACCTCCTCCAGCCCCCGCAAACCCTCCTCGATCTCCGGCACCCTCGCCAGGTCCGTGCCGTCCACCTTCTCCAGCAGGGCCCGCACCAGCTCCGCGTGCTCGGCGAGCTGCTGGCAGTTCCTCCGGTGGGTGAAGGCGTCCCTGGTCAATGACATGATGGCGCTCGCAAGGGCTAGGGCGTCCGATGAGCTCACCGTCACCGCCGCCGCGGAGGTCGCCATGAACGTGTTACGTGCCTCGGTGGGAATGGAGGGGGAAGGCCCTAGAGAGACGGAGAGCGAACTAAAGCGAAGGTCGGAGTAGCAGTGCGAGAGCGAGCGAGGAGTTTAAGGTGGCTTTTTTGATTTTTTAGGTGTTGTTGCCTCTTGAAGTTGCCAGCTTCTTTGCTTAGTCGTTGCCTTGCTTTGCTTTGCTTTGCTTTTGGGGTTGGTGAAAGTACAACGGCCATTTCTTTTTCTTTCTTCTTCTTCTTCTTCTCCTTCCTTTTGTCTTTGCTTTGGAACTAAGGAGATAAAGCGCTCTTTGGTGGACTTCATGGGCCAAGGCCCATGAATGATTGAGACATAGACAACTGCTAGTGAGATTGGGTTCGGGTCGGGTCCCCTTATTTTCTATACACTTGTTTTCTACGTTTAAAAATCTGATCAAATGTTGCTCTGATTATGGCTATAAATGCATACAAAACACCAACTGTTCTATATTAGTCTTTCCATTTTATATTTCTAGGTGTGTTTGTTACGTAGGAAATAAAGGATTTAAAAAGCGTTTTTTTAAATATGATCGCTTGTGTCACTCACAAAAATAAATGAACCGAAAAAGTATTTTCACTATCCACGAAAATTTTCAGACATAACTTATTGCCAATAATAAAAAATATTATTACATTGACGATATAATTGATTATTTTTACGAAAATATTTTCTTAATTATTCATTTTTCACGAAACAAACGGAGCTTATTTCGATTCTAATGGAAATTGGTAATCTAGAATTTCCTGAACATCCGACTAAGCCGACCCAATTCGCTTCCTTAATTTCAACAGCCCAAAATACAAAATTTGACTGAAATCACTTTTGGACAAGACACTAAAAACTTTCGCAATTTGTAAATATTGACATATATACAATTTATTCCTAAGTTATCTATATTTGGAAAACATTGTAAGTTTGGAAAAATCACTTTTTAACTTAATTCTTTTAAGTGCAAATAAGCATCAAATGGGCTTCGTGTTTCTCTAGTTCAACTAGGACCCTAGTTCCTGAATTTCTATGTGAATTAAGATGGGGAAAAGGAAGTAAGACCCGAATCACAATGCCGAGTGCGCTGCCGTCGGTCCAATCAAGTTGGGCCTCCTTTTCTATTTTCGGCCCGAAAAGCCCAAATGACCCCAAACGAGCTTGGGCCAAGCTATGCGGGCCCGCGGCCCACTCCTCGAATCGGACGCGGGCGAACCGAATTAGCTCGTTCGGGTCATTCCGCTCGGCGACCGTGACGACAAAATCCCCCGACCCATTTTTCACCTCTCGCCTCGCGCTTCGCCTTCTCGTCCCCTTCTTCGCGCAACCCGCACGCCCTCCCTTCCGAAACTTCCCCAAAACCCTAGAAGACCCTGCAGCCCCCTTCCGGCTCCGATGGCGTCGCACGCTCCGAACCTCGAGTGCCGCATGTACGAGGCCCGGTACCCGGAGGTGGACATGGCGGTGATGATCCAGGTGAAGAACATCGCCGACATGGGGGCCTACGTCTCCCTCCTCGAGTACAACAACATCGAGGGCATGATCCTCTTCTCCGAGCTCTCCCGCCGCCGGATCCGCTCCGTCAGCAGCCTCATCAAGGTCGGCCGCATCGAGCCCGTCATGGTGCTCCGTGTCGACAAGGAGAAGGGCTACATCGACCTCAGCAAGCGCCGGGTGTCCGAGGAGGACATCCAGGCCTGCGAGGAGCGGTACAACAAGAGCAAGCTCGTCCACTCCATCATGCGCCACGTGGCCGAGACCCTGGGCATCGATCTTGAGGTGCGCGTGATTCGATTGGAGTTCGGTTCTTAGTCGATTTTGTTTCGCCTGATTTCTGCGTTCGTCGTCATCGCTCGACGGTTGATTTGTCGGTACGGTTAGGGAAGTTTGTTCGGATGCTTACCTGCGAGTTGCCCTAGTACGATTGCTGGTTTTGTCTTCCTTTTTCCTCGGAAATTGTGGCAAAGAGTATCTTTTCTTGGAGGCAGAGATTTGAGTTTCTGAAGTGAAATTGAGAACTCGCGGATGTTGCTCATGTCGTTCCGACGAGACATTTCTGTTGAAGATTGTTTTAGGAATCGTGTTCTGTCATTGGTCTTGCTTGCTGCTTGGGAGAACAGCAGTGGTCCTGCTGGAGTAGGTCCATTTCTCCACGTTTGGTAGTTAGGCTCTTAGTAGTAAAAAGTTTGAGGGCTGTGAGTTTCTCGTTCGAGAGAAGTTACTTGAATTGCTGCTGCTTTCAGTGGATTCGCTTACCAGAAATGAAAGCCTCACATGCTGGAAACTTTAGTTTGGGAAGTTTTCTTCATTTTTCTTATTTGTTTTCTGTGATGATAAAAGGGAATTTGCAATGATCTTTCACAGGAACTGTACGTCAGTATTGGCTGGCCTCTGTACAGGAAATACGGACATGCGTTTGAGGTGAGCCGTTCAGCCATTTATTGGGGTTTGCTTGCCTTGAGTTTTGCAGGTGCTTGACCTGGGGTCCCAAGTTTACTAACTACATCTTTGTGCAGGCATTTAAGATAATCGTGACAGATCCCGATTCAGTTCTTGATTCGCTAACCCGTGAGATCAAAGAAGTTGGTCCTAATGGACAAGAGGTAGACTATGCAACGACATGCTGATTGTGAGTGGTTCTTCTAGCTTTTTACTTTATTGAGCTTTAATGGGTATGTAGGTGACAAAAGTGGTCCCTGCTGTGACGGAGGAAGTGAAAGATTCGTTGGTAAAGAATATTAGGAGAAGAATGACCCCGCAACCATTGAAGATACGAGCTGATATTGAAATGAAATGCTTCCAGCTCGATGGTGTTCTGCACATTAAGGTCCCTACTTAGTTTTTGGTTATGTTC